>WOVY01009918.1:0-471782 GCA_013436015.1 Rhipicephalus annulatus | reverse complement strand
TTGCATGGCATGTGTCATGTGATCAGCTGTGCCTATCTCTTTAAGTTGGCAGTGCCTTGATTGTCTGGGCCGGAAACTTTATGCTGAGGCATTTATAAGGGAGTTTTAGCTTGTACGTATACTTCTTTACGTTACCGTGTTACCGGTTTACGTTTACCGTGTTACCGGCGCCCGAGTTTTAGCAGCGTTTTGCTACACATACGGGAACCTTACGTTCGTACGTAAAAGTTACGTTCGCCATGATGATGATCATAGATGCACACATATTCGTTTTCTTTTAAATAAAACTTGAACCAGCGCTGCGGGCGCAAATATAATAACTTTTAACATGTAAAATTATCAAGTATTTTGGTGCTATATATTCACCTAAACCCATTAAGTTGGCTGCGTGCCAGAAGGCTATAAGGAGCCACCGCCTAATTCTTTAAGCCTCTCTGGCTAAGCCTCTCTGGTTGAACGGTCAGCGGCTAGCCGCATTCGCAAAGGAGTGGTCGTCGATATGGCAAAAGTGTGCTCCAAGATCCATTCCTGGCTCAAATCTACCGTGAAAGTATAGTCGACGATCTACTGATTATAGATCTGCTACAGCAGCAGCCGCGGAGGAACCTTCGCGAAGAACGGGGCGTGTTGGGATTCGACGGTGGATTGCTCCGTGCGTCGTCTGCTAGCCACGTCATGCTTCTATGTGCGCGTACGTCTTGGAAATTTTCAAAGTGTGGTTTGTCCAGTCATGTCAGTGCGAGTTGTAACTTTTTTACCTATGCCTATAACGACGTACGAGAGCATTTTAATTTTTCGGATGCTTATGCGTTGTAATAAGATCAGCGAGTGCAACTTTCCAAAGTGCGTTTATTGTCGTTGTACCCTCCATTCACCAGAATAATTTCAGAGTGGGTTGTCGCTTTCTGTTTCAAGCATATCACAAAATGCTCTGGGCATCCTCCCAAACATGAGGGCTATTAAAATAGTGTATAAATGCAGCGTGTTACTAAAGGAGACTCGGTAGCAAAAAAAAAAAACAGGCTCTACGCCATACATTTGGGTGCTGTTGGTAGGTGTACAATTACAGCACTGTTGTTTATTGATCGTGCTAGGAGCCTTAGTTGTGTTTATTTGGCCGTGGTATCGCTACATAGGAATATTACTACCACACAAACAGTGACACATCGGTACTTAAACTGTACTGAAAACAGAGTTACCGCGTGCTTAGATTTAAGAATGCTTTAAAGAAGTCAGACATTGGAAATAATTCAGACGGCATGCCTTATATGTAATGTCGTGTAACTTAACTGAAAATTTCATCTTTGTTACATTGTCTTCAGCGTTTATGTGGTATTGTTAGTGACTGACTGAAGGCAGTAATAATTTTTGTAAAAAAAAACATGCTTGTCTCATTAATCAGGCTTTTGTTGTAGCACTGTCATGCACGTAATCAATCGCTGAAAGCTTTCTGCTGAGCTCTTATATAAGACTTTTTATGTTATTACTGGTGCGAGAACATGTGCGTACATGTGGTAAATGCAGTATAGTGTCAGCCCCTGAGGCCACTGAATGAAGCGCGGTGCTGCGAGTATTTGTATATGCGCCGTCGACCGCCTATCCACACTTGCGCGGGTGCGGTGCTGGCACCTATAGCCGGATCTTTGGGAGGCTGCCCGATATGACAAATTCTTGAGCCGCTAGACACCAATGGCTAAGGTACCCTTTTATTGGCTGCTGTACTTCGCTTTCAAGGCATTTTTCATAATTTACCTTGATGAGATCAGCTGCTGTGTCATCCCTTCTCTCTGCACATAACAGTATGTTAAAAACAAAGTAGTGCACAACTGTCCGACACTAGGCATGTAGCTTATGCCTTTCTTCATGACTTATCTTCAGATGAAGGGGTGATTATTTCTACACTGTTATCTTCTGTCTTTTAAGTGTTATGTGTTCTGGTTTAAGAGCAGTTGTTCTCTAGTGGTGTCTGTTCTTCAAGGAGTGTTTAGAAGACGCCTCTGACATTCCAAAAATAACAAAACTTGCTCGTTGTGCCAACAGAACCTAACAGCTACTCATGTCTGCATTTTCCCATTAGTCTATTGTAAGATGGTCTGTTGAAGGCCGCAATCAAGTTTGGTGAACTACATGTGTGTGTGTGTATGCACATGACAAGGTAATCATGGTGGTGTTATCGGGTCGCTGCCACACCTAAAAATCTCCAACTTTTTTATGAACCACGATGTAATGAAAATACGGGATGAGAGTCAGACACCTTGCTACGTGGAAGGAGTGAAGCAACTACCTGTAGCAGCACCCTCTGCAGATGCTCGTGCTCTAAACCCATTTTTATTTATTTGCAACACACCTTAAATGTATTTAGTGCAAACTTTTATGCCCATTTTGCAAAATATGCAGATATATATATCCATTTTGATGCACATAGCTGGGCAATAATGGTCAAATATTTTTGCAAAGGTTTGCTTGTGCTAAGTCTGCGAAGTAGCGAGTGCCAAAAATGAGACACCCAATCAAAATTACGCACACGCAGAGTTTCACACGATGGCACGCTTAATTATGCTTGTTGAGTGCTCTGATGGGACTTTGTACACGACTTGAAGACTTCTGTTGTCTCTGTTTCAGCATATCTTGTTCACGCATACCCAACACACATAAAAAGGCCCTTAAAATACTTTGTGCTTTTAGGTTATGCATTTTTAGGATTTGTGGTTACATTGATGTATATTTTGATGGGATGTTTGCAGTTGCATAGATGTATATCTGTTTGGTGCTGAAAGATGTGTATACTTTATGCAGGTTTCTGCAGCTGTGTGAAAATGAAGGATTGTTCAGTATTTCACCCAGTGTCGATGTTTTGAAATGGCATACAGTGGTCTGGAGTAGAAAAATCATGGCCTAGGGTAAGTAAAGGCTCATTGCTCACTCAAAGTCGCAAAGTGTGCATGAAATTGTGACATAAACCTGGTGAAAAAAATATTTTGGTTTTATTTTGTTTCACATATTTCATTACTAAAGTCACTACTGCACTGGGGCACTCAAGCTTTCCAAAGCATCTTTGTAAAATTTCAGGTACAACAAGCATCACAAAATGTATCACATGAGACCACAAAATGAAAACTATTTTAGCCCAGCCAGAAACTTTGATCTACAAAGTGAAAGCAAGAGGCAACATCTGAACAAGAGCTGGCTAAGCAATGTAAATATACATGAGTTTATTGTCTATCACATAATTAACCGACTAGATTTATTGAGAAGTAGCTCGGGGACATTCAAGATCTTAAGTACATGTAACAAATTTCCGGTACATCTTGTATCACAATAATATATCATGATAGCCCCTGCAATGAAGACACTTTCTGCACAGCCAAAAAATTTCATCTAGCTTTTGACCAAGCTGGGTATGCACAACACCTTAAAAGAAATAGCCAAAGCACAATGCATTTCGTAGCTTGAATGCGTGTCAACCACTACCATAAGAAAACAAATTATGAACAAACTTGGCACAATTTACCACCAGCATGGCCAGAAAATATGTATCTCAACAAAAATTGGAAACACCGTTGCAGTGGCAAATATTCATGGACACGTGCACCTCGACTACAACAGAGGCCGACGAAAGGCCGAAGCGGAGGCTTTTATTTGTTTTTGCATGCTTGTTGACGTGACGGAGTATTGTAATAGTGACAAGGGTCACAATACACTGCTGTAAGAATAGACAGGTTTCAAAGCTGAAATTTTAGGCAGCATACGCATGGAACAATCATAAATAGCAGATGAAGTAGCCATATTGTTGCAGGAAAAAAACATGCACACGAGTGCAGAGTTGGTATTTTGACAGTATTTGTAGTGATTGCGCAGGGTGTGATCATTCAGGTCAATTTCCTCCAATCTAAGTGAGCTTTCTCGTTTCTTTAGTGCAACATAATCCTCCCGGCAAGTGTAGCTCCATCCGGGTACAAATCATGGAGCATTAGTGAAGGCGAAGTATATATGGTTTGAGCCTGGCGACATGAACGTCACTATCGACAGTGACGTAGCAAAAACCCGTCAGCTGGTGCTATTTCGTATACCATGTCACAAAATTGGCGTAAGGTCTTGTACGGACCAGAATGACAAGAGAGCAGTTTTTCCGCTGAGCTAACACGGCACGAGGGCGTCCAGAGCAGTACAAGAGAACCAAGAGACAATTGTGTCTTTGTGCTGATGATCGTAGCGTCACTTTTGAGAAGGTTGCGACGTCTTGACGAGCGACCTCTCAAGCATGGACGGCCGAAGTGATTGCATCGTGGGCGTAATTGGTCGTTGAGAATATAACACCAGAGGGTAGGAATTGTGTAGAACGGCAAGACAGAGCCGCAGCCATACAAAAAAAAGAATGGGAAAATCGAGCAGTTTCGTGACAGGACGAATTGTAAGCAAAATGATTGTACAGTAAAGCGGTGGACAAAGTGATGGGGATTGTCGGAAACGTACATGGCCAGCATGTCAGTTAGGAGTGTGGTTTAGTCGCTTAGTGAGCACCTTCCTTTGATGTGGTATGCGGTAGCAATGCTTGTGTTCAGAAGCTCAAAAGCGGAAAGGGCCATCGTCGACCTTTGACAATGAAGTCAACGGCCACGATCCGTTAGTAACTGTGGAAGGGTGCTGTGGTGTAGAGTAACATCGGGGAGTAGAAAGTCCACAACATCTGCTGCACAGCTGGTCGGCAATTGCTTGTGCGATGGCGTATCTTGCTGCATAATCTGTCACAATGGCAATCCACCTGTAGCGAGAAAGGAAGACGGCACTGCGGCCAACGTGGTCGTGTCAAACTCGCTGCTTTATTCGATTGCCGAAGTGGAGCGGCGGCGGTTGCCACGCCAAAACCGCCAGGCGCGTGAGCTTGTTCTAATCCTCACGCAGCTCGAGCTAGCATCAGCGGCGCGAGAGGCGCGGCGCGGTGATCGAGAGATGACAATGATAATCATGCGTATAGCCCCCCCCCCAGCGCTTTGCGTGATTAGAAGTGTATATAACAAAGAAAGAGACTATACACGTGAACGACAATTCGCAAGGTGTCCGTTTGGGAAGTCCAGTTTGTCAACATGTACTGACCATCGAGAAGCAGTGGGTCTCTGGTGGGCGACACTGGGAGTTGCGCAGTGGACGAAGAAGTAAGCGTTCGGTCGCTGTGTTTGCAATACAAGTGGGTGACAAGATGACCAGCTGGGGCCAGCTGGGAGCGCACAGGGTGTCGCAAGTGAGCATTGCAGGTAGAGGTGCGTTCAGGGTGAGATGAGGGCGAGTGTACAAAAGTCGATTTGGCCCCTGCACGCGAAGCAAGAACTCAGTAGGAGGCATGTCATGTATCCAGCAGATGTGAATTCTGGAGAATGCTCTGTGTGCGTACCTTGACTTGGGGAAGCACCTTCAGTAGTCTGGTGCACGTGGGGGCGTCTTCTACCTTGTGGTCATAGTCAGATGCAGGAGTGGATGTAGGAGTGGATGGGGACAAAGAGTGGTGCATGAGCGGCGAACGTGTCCGATGACCTGGCGAAGACGGGGAGTGGTAAGATTTTGGCGAGAAATTGATCTGGTTGACGATAGTGATCTGGTTCGGCGTGAAGGGCGAGAATGTATGATCATCGAGCAGCAGGTGGTTGCGACTGGCATAACCGTTGACGCTTGGTTTGCCATTGTCGCTGACTAAGACATCGGCTGTCGGTTTTCCAGGGTGGCGGCAAGCACATGACGTTTACTGCAAAGCTCCATCGTGGTACCCAGCACATTCACCAAATGCTGCGGGAAGAGTGCAGAGGCACACGAGTGCATAGTTGGTACATTGACAATAATTTCAGCAGTTGTCCAGGGGGTGACGAGTCGCGTCATCTGCTTCCAATCTGAGCGAGCTTCTTCGTTCTCTATATTGCAACAATATTCCACTGGCCCTAAAAAATCAGGTATGCAAAGTTGTCTAATGCAAATCCGAAACAGCAATAAAAAAAACTACGCTAAAAGCACGATTCCCAAGGAAGCCTTGGTCATTCTGGCAAAAGCAGGCAGATCCCTAGACGTGAGCTCGACCATCTTGTAGTTCCCCACTCACATCACCAACGGAACGTGATATCCTCCCAAATAAAAACGAGACTACACACTTGATGGCCAGATACATGCTGCGCTGAACACGGACATGCCTCTCGTACAATAAGGAACATACCTCATGTATAAGGATAGGATCACTAGCTATAATGAGAAAAACAAAAGCATATGTTAACACAAGAAGGATATTCCCACTGCTTAGTCCCAAACAATACAGCAGACAGGCCATTTTCTGGGGGTAACTCTAGATGAACAACTTCCCTAATCCAGTCCGTCTAGGATGGATATATTCGAACAACCATCAGGACGACACATAAAATTCGTACCAGAAAGGACGTGCAACACTCTAACACATATTATAGGGTTGTAGTTATGTTGCCAGAATGCTTGCAGTTACTCTGGAGACCCTTTCATTGAGGTTGGCTACTGCTCTGCACATCTCAAACTTTGGCGTCTAAATGTGAGCAGTCCATCAAGCTCACGAGGCGGCTTTGAGGCAAAGCTTAGACGTTTCCCCGTGCGAGACCAAGCCATATTGCAATAAACCTTGATAGACATTCGATAAAGTTGTATCCATAATGAAAAAAATCGGAAGCGCAAACCAACGGGACACAAGAGAAGAGACAAACAAGCCTGTTGTCCAGTTGGTTTGCGCTTCCAATTTTTTCATTATGAATTTGTACCAACTAGCCCGCCTGTCAACCCTTCTGAAAGTTGTATCCTTTGAACCATAAAGTGAGAGAAAGAAGCACATCTGAATCTCGAGCTTGTGTCCCATAGCTAAAATGTCTCAGCCTGAAGTAAAATTAGGGAAACAACAAATTCAACAATGAAGAGGAGGCTGTAACTCAATGAAAGCATATATGCACCTGCAGGCATCATATGAGGTCGGTTAGAAAAGTATCCAAACTTTGGTAGGAACAGCAAAAACGGGCATTATTGGAGCATTGTAAACCTAAACACCCTCAAAGTAATCCCCTTGGGACTCTAGAGACTGCTCTTAGAGGTGCTGCCATTGCTGGAAGCATTCTAGCACTGCTCCAGTCGCTCCCTCATTTTCCTTACAATGAAAAACCAATGAGAGCACTGTGCATACCTCACTCAAACACTGCATCCCAGCGACTGCCGAAATGGCCAGGCGGGAAAAAATTCACACGTGCACACGAAGGTTCAAAATCGGCTAATGCAAGCGCGCTTGTTCGAAATTCATGAAGTGCTTGCAAAAAAAAAAGGTCGGGTACTTTTCTAACAGGCCTCGTACATTTTCCACTGGCCTTATGTGAGACAGAGGGGCAATGTATTGGCAACAGCAAGTGGCAAACGGGAGGCGCTATCTGCAGAGCTTGTTGAACAGCTAACAGCAAAGCATCATCAAGAGCAGCTGTTGCAGTTTTGTACAACCATAAAATTGTTCATAAAATATGCATAAACCTCCATGTAACAAAGTACAAAACATCACCGATACAAATCATCGCATTGAAGGTTCTTCGCATAAAAGTTGGTACTTCTATGGCGAAACTCTCTGCAGTGCTATTCAAATGATTATATGACTTCTGTATTAGATTACCACATTGCATTTTTTACTACTTCAACTCTTTCCAAAATTTAGAAAAATGTATTTCCCTTCAACTGTAGTGGCTGGTCTCTGTTGCACGGAAGATGACTTGACAAACGCTAAAACTACATGTTTTGACCACTGGCACTAGCAGATGTTTTAGTGTATTGCCTTCCTTTATCGATTTTTTTATAAAGCGCATGGACATTCACGTGCTAAATAAAAATGAAACTTCACCCTTAATTTTCTTCCCCGAATAATTAATTTTCAACTGTGAAACATGGGGTTAGAGTTCTCAGAGTGCAGTTTGTCAACCTAAACCAAGTCATTGCACCTCTTTAATGTTCACTCCAAGGAGCCATAACAAGCAATTTTCATAATCTGTATTATAAAAGTTGGTCCTTTGCTGTTGACAAATGAGCTGGTGAAATTTCAGCACATTTGGCTGAACGCTTAATTTATAATGAGGATTGTTATAAACACGCATGTGGCCGGGTAGCCTCACAACAGTACATGTGAACCATGACATAATAAGACACTTGCTTTGTGAGCGTATCTATTCCGCCCAACAACTGTTTCATGGTCAGTTGCGGTACAATAGAGCTACTTCAACTTTTGTATGCCTTGGAATTGAAAAATTGAAGAATTTGCACTGGCTGAAGTTCGGGAGAAGACAGATCTCCTGCATGAGACACATGACGACCCACACCTCATGGCAACATAACGGTAGCTGGCAGTGGGCGGAGTTTATAGCTGGAGACTTATATAGCTGACTTAGCAATTAGATATTATTTTTAATGTCTGTTTTTCATACATTTACAGGCACAACAGACGCTCTACAATATTTAGCTGAGAATAGCAGTACGGAGGGTGACCTTGTCATGGCCCCGAACAAGTACTTAGTTATGGCGGACTTGGTTACATGGAGGTTTAAAAGGATACATCTACTTATTTATGAATGACTTTATGATTTCAAGCTGCGCTTCTTGATAGCTCCTGTTGTGCCTGCGCTCCTCAGCTAGCGCCTCTAGCTCAAGGTCCTTTAGCTTGAATTTTGCCTCCTGCTCCACCTGCCTCTGTTGAAGCTCCATTTCTTTCAGCTTCATTTTCTCCTCATGGTGCTTTATCTCGAACCGGAGCCGGTCCTCTTCAAGTTGGAGGCGGCGGTTCTCGATTGCAGTGTCCCGATCACAGCGGGCCTCAATGAGGGCATATGTTGCCTCAGCGTACCGCTGTGGACCTGCACAAATTTACAAAGAACAGTTAACTGTCTTAGGTTTAAATGGATGAGCAAGTGCAACAGTTTACAAAGCACCATGATATTCTACTGAGCACACATGGTTCTTTTTAACTCAGTAGACTCTCAGTAAACTGAAATCTATTAAAGGGAATTGTTGCTTAAATGAAACAACTTCATTCAACACGGTTGCTTTCGTACTTAGATTCTCCACTTCTTTTTTTTATCTCGGAGCTACTGTTAAATGGAAAACATTTTCTAGTCTCTTCACATTCCATTTAACGAGAGTCTACTGTACAGTACCATTCCAAAACACTAGACTTATTAAACACAGGCAGGTAAATACTTTAATAATAGTCAAGCTGCCTCTGTACACACAAAATTGCTTGCGACAAAATGTTGCGATTACTTAAAAAAGTATTGGGAGAAATCTTATAAGTTGTTTCTATGCATCAAATGAAAGGTCAAGCCCTCAAAACCAAGAAAGTTCACTTATACACTTGACTACACTTTAAAAAGCAAATGCAACACGTTTTTAAAAAGCTGGTTGTGTTTCATATACTGTATACTGACGTCGAGACACACTGTAGCCACATGAGTTGGCGACATGCTCACGCTAGATATGGTGATATGGTGATATTACACGGGCGTTCCATCATCTATTGCTATACACATATGGGCCAGGCCAAGACTAAAGATGCGAAAAAGCCATATACTCGGAGATTTTAGGGGACAGAGAAATAAGCTTCCTCAAAGAAAGATTTACTACACGATTAAAGTGTTTTTTTTCTACTCTTGCCTTCAATAGCAAGCATCTTCATCTACAATTGTGTACCTGCATTTTGAATGATACTCTTGTTTTCTACAAGGCAAAATACAAGATACACTGATATGACCAAGCCTTCTTTTTTTTACACAACTTGCAGAGGCACACGAGTGTTGGCCACCCATCTGGTTTCACCAGTGTGGGAATCAGGGGGGCTCCCATGCACAGTTGCATTGCCTGGTAGTCCAAGAGATCACAAGTAACCAAGTTCAGAAGGAGGCTGCTACTTCAGTCTAATGCACATAAAGCAGACTTATTCTCAAGGAGACAAACCAAAGATAGAAAAGCAGCAAGGGCAACTAAAAGAAGTGGATCGATGATGAAACTATGCAACTAGTTTTTGAACATACTGAAACTTCTTACACTAATTAGGTACTTACTCTTTTATTAATTTATCATTGCATAGGACAAAAATATAGTACTGAAAAACAAAACAATGTCCTTCGCTGAGCTCATATTATTTAATTAAGGACTTGGTGCAAATGTTAGCAACAGCTAAAATCTGACCCTGTATTTCTTTCATAGCACAAAATAGAATTTTTCAGGCCATCTTGAATGATTTCCTAGACTCAATAGCTGCACCTAAAGTCGCTTTTGTTGATGTTGAAAGCACTAATGACGAAAATCATTTGAGTCTGTAGGCATGCACCAACAAAACTAGGGATTACAAACCTGCAGCAGCAACATCTGAAGGACTAGATGTTGGAGTTTGAGCTCGACTGGGTGCAGCAGTTGTGATGCGGTCAGGTGCTGGACATGAGGCCGTCCGGTTGTCTTCGAGATCTGTACATCACAAGTGAACCAACTTAAGAGCTGTGCTGTGTGCTTTGAACTTGAACCCAGCTTTCATTTCCAATACACATCGGAAATAACTCCTCTCATGCAGCAGCTCTATTGATGAGAAATGCAGGCTCTTCCTAGTGCCTTATTTACATGCTGGAGGCTAGGGCTCAATAGTGCCGGTGCAATTACTTGAAAAACCTTATTTTCTATGATCTCCCAGGTATAACATGGACCCAAAAATGACAAACAACACAGGGTGATGCACAAGCTATCAACTAGCCCCTATTGCCGCCTTAGTAGCTTCAAAAACCCACTGCAAGGCTAAAAATGACAGGCAGGAGAAAAGAGAAAAATAATGAAAAGTAATTTCAGGCTATGCTGAGAGGCCCACCTGACTGGAAACGACTATTTAGGACTATTTTAAGGGGTCCATGGTGTTGCCAATTCTTCGGTGTGTTTGGTACGTGCATTTTCCAGTCTTAATATGAATTAACACCAACTATCCCAATTTTGCATGCTACAGCATCCACTAGTTTATGCAACAGTGTATTCAGCACGTGTGTAATGAAAAAATTTTAGTGTTTCTCACTGTATTTTCACTCACCATAGTCAGGCAGATCCATGTGAATCTCTATGTTCTCCGGCTCATACATTGAAGTAAGAAGTGTCTGAGCGAGCCTGTGACGTGCTTGCACCATCTGCTGGTCAGGAAGAAAACAAATTTTTATTGAGCTCTACTTAATATAGCCAGCAGAAATTTGATTTTTTATAATATAAGGGCTCTAAACCAAGGATTAAGAAACAAAAGAGAGGGAATACAAGTACTTATAGATAATGAGTAGGTTACACATAAATAAGAATAATTATAGAAAAATGGAGAACCATGCTGAAAAACATCTACAAACTCCAGCTAGACAATTATTTCAGGTACACTTATAAATAGTCTATTTCAGCCTTGTGCAAAGCTGTTGAAGGCAAAAGTGTCACCTAATTCCTTGAAAAAAAAATCATCACATTCACATGTTGCTTGATCTTTAAATCTAGCCAGTACCTCAGCCCAACAATCTGTCTGACATTGAATCCCACTGTTTGGTTCAGAAGAATGAAGTTGTTCTAATCTTTGCTAGACACTAAATGGCGTGTCACAGCCTTCTTTGGTGAGACAGCTATTCCTCAACCTTTGGCAGAATAGTTCAAGCTCTGACCTAGTAAAATGTTATGTAACTGGTGAAATGATTATGTAACATAGAAAACAATTGCATATTCATAAGAATTTCATGTCTACTGCAGGATGAAGGCTTGCATGAAGATATTCCAATTCGCCCATCTTGTGCAAGCAGACTGCATGCCATGTCTATAGCATTGTCATTGTTGCCACTTGATATAACTCATGTTCAAGGTTCTCTGTGTGACTCTTTTCTGAACATGTGTGTGTTTGTGAGTAGACATATCTTTTTGCACATGTGATCCTTTTTTACATCACGGTAATCACCTGACACCAGAAGTAGCAAGTTAGGCAACCAAGCAAACATTTCGGGAATCTTATTAAACATTGCTATATCTCTGTCTCCACCTATCTGGTAAAATATACCACAGTGCCACACAGGTAGCACCTAACTAAGTCATACAACAGGCCGCAAAGTGTGCTGCAAGCATGGCTGCTGCCTTCAGATTTCACACAGAAAACTTCCAGAGGTTGTGCCTGCTATGATCGTGCAGAAAGCAAACGTTTACAAATATTTGTCCAGTTTGTTACTCTCTTCTTAACTTACTCAACCGGTGAAGCACTGTAGTATCATGCAATTGATCAAATGACACCACCTGTAAATTCAACGCAGGCCAAGTGTACGGCTCACTATCAGTTAAGTACGAGTAAGAATTGCAAAATCAGCACATTTCTTACCAGGCTCAACACCGTCCCCCGCTGTTAACTCCGCGTAGGCCGCCAGAGCATCTTCGTTTCTGTTGTCGACGCGACGTTTCGCTGGCGGTCGGGCAACCGAGTTTCTTGTGGCTCTTTTTTTTGATGTCGTCGCGTTCAGCGAGCTGTCGTGCGGTTGACGGCGGTGGCGTGTAGCCGCACTCGCGCGCTGTCAGCCGCTTGCTGCAGGAGGTCCTCCAGTTCGGACTGCTCCTCTTCTGTACCGGAGCTATTGCGGAGCCAGTATTCACAATTTTTGTCAATGGGAAAGAACAGTACATAACAAAGTTCAATACGAGACGCACTTACCTCTTAATTTTTTTCTTCTGATCTCGCAGAAAACGCAGGAGGATTAAGTTAAGCCTTTCCCTGACACTGCGAATGCTGAAGCATCTGCCGAGCACCTCGGAGAGCCGATCGGTTATCTGCAGCCACCTCGCAGGGTCAAGGAAAGGGTTTACGTATAATACCTCCTTTACTAGAGCGATGTCATCGCTGAGAGTAAATCGCTTGCGCCCGGACATCGATTCAGCTGATGATAGAGCGAATGTAAACAACGTGTTCGCCGTTGGCGCTTCTGCTTCGGCTTGTCTTGACTCGGTGGCTTGCTCCGGGCCGTGAACGTAAAGCCTATCTGGCGAATAGTTTACGTTATGTAAAGGTTCACGTTCCGTAAAGACTCGCGCATGCGCAGATTCTATCCGGTATCCGGTAACACGGTAACGTAAAGAAGTATACGTACAAACTAAAACTCCCTATAATCTCTTGCTACCCTACTGAAACGTTCCGTATGATGCGGAAGGCTCAAGTACGGACTTATTAGAATACGAAAGCCGTATGATGCGGACTTCACATTTTATGGAAAGACTTATGATGCGGACTTCGCATTTTACGGAGAGACTTATGATGTGGACGCCGCATTTTATGGAGAAGTAAGATGCCGACTCTGCATTTTATGGAAAGACGAATCATGCAAAAATTACTGAAATGTTTGCATGTTACGGAAATGTTTGCATGTTACGTCCAATTCTAGTGCAAAGCAATATAATGTGCAAATTGTATAGACGTCCACATCTTCAGTACATGCAATACTGTGTACAAATCACATTATTCCTAAATATGCATGATGAGGGATTGAATGAACGGCATATTTCCAATTGTCATAATGCGGAAGCAAAATTTGCTTTTAAAGAAAATACGTTAAAAAGCTACTAAATTAACATGCTAGCGATCACAAATGGTGGGTACATTGTAACACATTATTGCAGTGTTGTATGCAAGACCTAAAAACTTACAAAGTTTTTATTTGCAATGAGAAGCATTATTATACACATCAGTGCTGCTACAATCAATATATTTTTTACTTGTCTGTATGCTTCAGCTGTGAATAGCGACATTGCAGTGTTGATTGTACGCAAATGAGGCGACTGCACCGTAATTTCATGAGCTCCACCTAAGCCACAGGATGGTGGCAAAAAACACAATGTACCAGCAATTTTGGAACGAAATCTTCAAACATAAATAATAATCATAGCACTGTGAAAGTGTGGTGCTGTGTTTATCTCATGAACGCCTTGTGGAGATCGGCGAAATCATGCTTGAGGCTCCGGCACCACTGTAGCTTTGGGAGGTCACGGCCATAGAACTTATCTGTCCTTAATAGGCACCTGAAAATGTAAATAATTGGCACAAATAATGTTAGAGACACATGTTAGCACCTTCGTTCACATGCACAAGAAATATAACACGCAGAATAAAACTGAAAATGTAAGGAACACTATCCTTCATGTTATGCATATGTGAATAACAGAAGAAAAAAGTGCGTAAATTAGTTCTCCCTTTTGAAAGAAAACAGCATGCTTATCACAGTGAAAATAACTAGGTTGTTGTCACAATTTTCAATGGTAGAGTTAATCTATCGATATGTCCTTTTAAAATATGATTTAAATGCTTCCTGCACACTAAAACTTTAGAAAATGCCAGTGAAAGCTCTCAATGTACATTTAATAGTGCGTACATGTACATTTGCTGCCTTTAAACTATACAGTTTCTGCACAAATTGGCATCTTGAACAATTTTGAGACGTAAAACTATGCAACTTATGAATGTTAAAATCACTGCGAAAGCAAGCAGGATCAGGCAGGTGCCATTAAAAATCTGTGCAAGCCAGACTACTATAACCGAACTGCACGGAAATAGGGGAGCAAAGTAACAGAAATTCGGTTGCTGACCCGCAGGTCGCAGTATTAAATCCCGGCTGCAGCAGCTGCATTTCCGATAAAAGCAGAAATGCTGTAGGCGCGTGTGCTCAGATTTGAGTGCACGTTAAAGAACCCCAAGTGGTCGAAATTTCCAGAACCCTCCACTATGGCATCTCTCATAATCATATAGTATTTTTGGGACGTGAAACACCACATACCAATCAAGAATAACAGAAATAAACTGCCAAAAGGAAAGTTGGGTGCATGTGCTATCTGTAAGTGCTTACACCATACTACATACAGCATGCTCATTTCATTTTAAATACCGATATTGAAAATAACTGCTCTATTAGGATTGTAAAAGGTGAGGTAGAACTGAACGAATCTATAAAGAGTGACCCTATTATGACATCACGTTTTCTTATAACAAATTGACTAAGACTGAAATATCACTATGCAAGAAAAAAATCTTCAAAAGAACAAGCAAGTTTGAAGTCATAATTTTTAATATGGCTACTATGACTATAACCAAGAAATCGAGCTCAACATGGCTAATGTAAGTTTTAAGGGCCTATGTTCACTAGACAATGAACTTCACCACAAAAAGCACAGCGTTCAGGCAAAGCACCACACTAAAAAAGCAAGCAGACTTTTTTGTTATTACCTACGATGCCTTTAAAATGTTATTTTTACCTCTACTTGCCGCTTTTTATCTAAGTAACTGGCATGAAACACTTTAGCTGAAAATGCACTGTGCCTCCAAAACCTGTTGGCTGAATCTGAATTTTAAAAAAATAGAGAAGCTTGCACTAAATTAGGCTCCACAAGCCTTGGAACAGCGAGACTGCATGACTCTTAGGACTACTTTGGTTACTTGTGTTTTGTTTCTGGGCCTAAGCATGAAGACTAGGGCTAACAAAAAATGTAGCTTAAGCTGACACTGATTGTGCAACGATACTAAAAATATGCAAAGATTGCTTGATCGACTTCAGGCAGTACTGAAGGGTAGGGCAAGAATCTGTCGTTATACTCATGAGCAAGTCGCGGGATCAAATCCCGGCTGTGGCGGCTGCATTTCCGATGGAGGCGAAATGTTATAGGCCCGTGTACTCAGATTTGGGTGCACGTTAAAGAACCCCAGGTGGTCAAAATTTCAGGAGCCCTCCACTACGGCGTCTCTCATAATCATATGGTGGTTTTGGGACGTTAAACCCCACAAATCAATCATCAAATTAATACTCATGAGCAATGCACCAAATTGAACATGAGTACCAACCCATTCAGCTAAAAATTTTGATTAGAATTTCTTCATTAAAGAGACTGACAAGTCGCCAGAATGTGTGATTGGAGGTGGAAATCCAAATCTGTGAATTGAACTGCAATCTTTTTGCAACTTGAGTGAATTTTCTTTTAAAATGCACTTAAAACGCCTAAAATTCAGTATGTCATGCAGCCTGTTTGTTTACTGAAAAATATTTGATGCTTTAACATGCAAAAAAGATTAGTGGTCAAAGTTACAGCATATATCCATATTACCTGTGCCAACATTATTCTGTGCTGCCTACGCAGAGGAGTCAACCCTCGAAAAGCAGCACTGCCGTCGTGACAAACACTGCAAAATATGTGCATTTCACACGCACGTGAAATGCATGTTTTCGCAGCAAACTGCAATGCACAAACATATAAAGTTGTTATGCTGACCTCCCACTGTTCGCAGCCTGTGTTGTGTGACACTTCATAGCAGTCAGAGACCCGCAAATTCTTAAAATGTTTACCGCACTTTCTGTGTTACCATTAAATGTACTTATGAAAGCCATGTCAAACAAAAAGAAACAAGCCCCGAAAAGTCTCTTCTTTCACTTCATGATTATATGCACAGACCAGTAAGCTTTCTATTGCAGAAAAAAACAGCTACTATAAAAATTGATATTCAGTCCCATTAACTGCTTTATGCTTTAAGCCATGTTATTATCTTAAACGGGTGTTCTGTTTTACACAATCTGGTCTCGATGAACTCTTGAACCGGGCACCATATAGGTTGAAAGACACGCACAGAGTTTTAGACAAACCTAGTTTCCCGTGGAGAATCCTTGTGCACTATAACAACACATCTCAATCTAGTTAGTTGATCAGAACGAGGTGAAAACAGCTCGCACTTGAAAAGGACGGGCAGAAGGAATGACGCCTGCACCCTGTGCTCCCTGTACATTCTAGTTGAGGGTCGAGTTTTCACCTTATCCTTATACACTTTCGCAGTTAAAACATTGTTCGCTGCATATTATTTGTGGCATTGAAGTGTGTGATACCGTCATGTGTAGCCCAAGTAATTTATAAAAGTAGAACTCAAGATAGCCCAATTCAAAAATAACATGGTGCCTCCAGCACCATGTCCTGTAACCATTTTTTAGGCAATAGGTAGAATGACTTATTCTTCAAAACATATCTTATTTGTAATCACTACAAGAGCTAACTCGTAGTGTTGTAATTGTGAAGAAAGAAAAGTAGAAGGAAAAAGATAACCTGCCCTGGACAGGGACCGAGCTTGCGGCCTTCGAATAACGTGTCCGATGCTCTATCAACTGAGCTACCATGGCGGCTATCCCACTTCCATTTTGTACGGTTTATATGTGCATTTAATCATGGAAGAGTCAGTCAGCGCTGCCTGTTACCATTATGACGAAAGTGGGACACCTTTTTTTAGGGGCGAAGCTCCTTAGGGCGTGGGCTGTGCGTCCCCTGTAGCCTGTATGTAGCCACCTCTAGTTTAGTTCTTGCAGTGTTCACTAGATGGCGGTACCGTCCCCTGTATCTAGCCACCTCTAGTTTAGTTCTTGCAGTCTTCACTATATGGCGGTACCGTCTCCTGTATGTAGCCACCTCTCGTTTAGTTCTTGTAGTGTTTACTAGATGGTGGTACTTGTAGCTGATGATGAAAAGATGCAAGATGTTATAAACTAGAAAGCGGTACTTGTAGTTGATGAAAGAGGTGAGATCTTATAAAATAGGAATGATGTCACATATGGCGCGTGTCATTGGTTGAAGGGAATCGTTCGATTTAGTGCGGCGACGTACGCTAGGGGGAGCGATGTAACAAAATCGAGTGGGCAATATGTACAGAGGATTCATGGTTTACCAGGTTTACCTCTGGAGCTTCGCCCACTCATCAACATTCACTTCGTGGATATGGCGGAATTTTGGCCTACTGGCGGCACGCAGCACGCGCTATTATTACACGAGCCAACAGCTGACCAATTATCCCTCATATGCAACCTCATGGCACCAAGCCTGCCATAAGAATTTCCTCGCTATGAATGAAGGAAAGAAGGGCTCGTTTTTCTTTGTTAGAAATTATATTACTTAGAACTGACAATGCTGCCAGAAAACGTACTAGGGATATTAATGGAAGTATTTATAATGCGATTGAGATAAAAGTAACGTGGAAGAAAAAGTAACTTGTCGTGCGCAATAACCAAATCTGGAAACCTTTGAATAATGCATCTGATGCCCTACTAACTGCGCTACTATAACAGTTATCTACCCGTCCACTTATGGGGTATATATGTGCATTGAGCACAGGAGCGTTAGTCAAGCTGCCAGTCTGTAATAAAGTCACATGCTACGTGATGACAATAGAAAAGAAAAAGTGTCCCAAACTAGCCATGATGGCAACAAGCGGGGCTGACTGTCTGCGACGATTAGGTACACATATATACCTTGCCAAGCGGAAGGGGCAACAGCTGCTGTGGTACGTAGCACAGTTAGTAGAGCACCAGACGCTTTATTCGTAGGTGGCAGGTTTAGTCCCTCGCCATGGCAAGTTACCTTTTCTTCCACTTTTCTTTCTTGACAATTACATTACGATTACTTCCAATATCCCTATACTTCTTTGGTAGCATTATGCATCTGTTAGTTCTCAGAAAATCTGCTAGTCCCAGGAGGTGGCAATGGTTCGCCCTCCCACCTAAATGCATGTACACGAACACACGCACAACTAATAAAAAAACAAGTCACACACCGCTAAGATTACTGAGATTCACTGTTTCAGATTCGTGAGTAAAGGAAAGAACTACAAATTTAAGGGTTCGTTGTCTTTGCTGAACACTATATAATTAGAACTAACAGACAATGATGCCGAACAAACTATAATAGGAGACTTTCCAAAAGGACCTTTGCACTCGATGTCCCGCACCTCGAATAATCTGTGGTGATTTTAACGCGCACCATCCACTCTGGGGAGATAAGAGTGTCGACTTTCGAGGCAAGGAACTTCTAGCAGCTGCGGATGCTGCCGACTTATGTGTGGCGAACGATGGTAAACCTACATTTTTCAGGCCACCAGATTCATGGAGTGCAATAGACCTTGTACTTCACTCCACGGACCTTCTGGTATCATCGACCACGGCTCCAGACAAGATGGGCAGCGACCATTTCCCCATCTTCACCAATATCCTGGGATTTCGAACTGCTGGTCGACAATTCTGCAATGTAACACGCTGGGACACCTACAGAGAAGTGTTGGACAAATCCACTGGTGAGCTGTTCGCAGATATGTTGCAAGGCAAGCGATCAGCAACTTCATTGCTGAAACTGCCCGACCATTTTCCTGCTCCTGACTTGAAATTGAAGAACCTCTGCGCAGCACGTAGACGGGCGGAGCGGAAATTAATGAGAACAAAAGGAAATCCGTCTGCGAAAACCGAATATAACAGGATAAACGCTGCGATTCATCGCCATACAAAAAAATTAAGACGAAATCAATGGGCCGCTTTCTGTGAAAGTTTATCAACGTTTACGCCCTTGACAAAGATATGGGCAGTAATAAATAGTCTTTCTGGGAAGATCCGAACACACAGACCATTCGAAGCACTCGCTTTGAAACAAGGGATAGATGTGCAAACCCTTGCAGAGGATTCCGCAGACGTGTACATATCTGGTAGATCAGCAGGAGCGGCGATTCCTCTGTCACCGCAGTTTTTTCACACGATGGATACGCCATTCACCTTCCGAGAGCTGGATATGGCACTTAGCAAATTAAGAAGACGCTGTGCCGTGGGTCCCGATTTGATCAGCAATCAAATGCTGACAAATCTGCCATATGAGCGAAAAAGGGCCCTTTTGGACATATTTAATCATGTCTGGAGCACGGGAGAGATCCCATTTGTTTCGAAGACAGCTTGGGTGGTGCCAGTATTAAAGTCCGGAAAGGATCCTGCTAGCCTCGCGTCATATCGACCGGTATCTCTTACATCATGCGTATCTAAGATGATGGAAAGATTAATATGTACAAGATTAACTTGGTACCTTGAACAAGGAAGACGATGGCCATCGTGTATGACCGGATTTCGCCCACGACTGAGTGCCCAGGACAGTGTTTTGGACCTATTAAGCCACATCGAGCACCACCGTGTCAGCGGACTCTCGACACTCGCCGTCTTCATGAACGTTGCCAAGGCATATGATTGTGTGCTTCAGGCAGGCATCGTGAACGGGCTCCAAGCCATGGGTGTGTCGGGAAATGCTCTTCGGTTCATACATGAGTTTCTCAGAGACCGTTGTGTCCGTGTTAAGCTTGGAAATGTAATGAGCGAAGAGAAACGCGTTTCCCTCGGCGTCCCACAAGGAAGTGTTCTATCTCCCTTGCTTTTTAACGCTGCCATGGCCAGCCTTCCCGACACTCTGCACTTAGCTCTGAAAGCAGTTAAAATATCCATCTACGCCGATGACATCTGCATTTGGATCTCAGGGTACCAGCACAAACGTTTGGCCCGGATAGCACAGAGCACTATTTCAATCATTGAGCGTCACTTGTTGACACTCGGCCTATCTTCATCAGCGGAAAAATCGGCCTTCATGCTCTTCCCGGGAGCGCGACGGAAGTCAACACGTCTGTCGCTGAATATTCGAGGCCACTCGATTCGTTGTGCAAGAAGTGTCCGTTTCCTGGGCATTACCATCGACAACAAGCTTTTATGGCGACGTGCAGTTGATGGTATAGTCACTGCATCAGTGCAAAGGATCAACGCTCTTCGTCGCATGGCAGGGGTCCGTTGGGGCAGCAATCCTATGTCCATGCTTAAATTAAATGATGCGCTTATAACAAGCCGCATCATTTATCAGCTGCCCCTGATATCACCATCACCAAGCCAGTTCGAACGACTAGAGGCAGTGCACAGAAAGGGCCTTCGCTTGGCGATGGGAGTCCTTCAGGCGGCTTCAAACACGAAGGTCACCAATGAAGCTGAGTCTCTGCCGCTCCGCCTTTTGGCATCTCAGGCCTTATTGACGCAGCTGTCAAGACTGGGCGAGTCATTCGCAGGCACGGCGCTTCTCCGGCGGCTAAGAGCAAGAACTGGCTCACATTTCAACGCGGCACTAAACACATTTCATTATTTAGGGTTGAAACTGCCTAAACGGCGCCCTATGGACCCGCCATGGTCTTTTGTGGATGTTGCGTGCAACTTCAGCGTACCCAAGCTACCAGCGAAGCGCACCATTCCAGCCGCGGAAGCAAAATTTCTTGCGCTGGACCACTTGAGCACCATGTACCGCAGCCACCTACAAGTGTACACCGACGGATCAGTGTGCACACAGACGGATAGCTGCGCAGCGGCTTTCTGCATACCCTGCCTGGGCGTGTCATGGTCGGGCCGCCTGGATCGCGTGGTTTCGTCCACAACGGTAGAAAGCGCTGCAATTACGGCGGTTTTGCGAAAACTGCGATCCTTTTCTGCACGAGATGTTGTAGTGCTGACGGACTCCAAATCGGCGCTACAAAGACTGCATCGTGGCCTACCTCAAGAAAAGTTCACCAGGCAATCTCTGGCACTAATCAAACACCTAAATGGCAAGAGTTTTAATATAAAGTTCCAGTGGATCCCATCCCACGTTGGCATTGAGGGCAATGAAAAGGCTGATGCCCTTGCTTGCGAAGCACGTACATCGTTTCCAAAAGTAAGAATTCCCAAGACTTACCAGAACAACAAAGATGTGATACGCAATCATTTCAAGGCGATCTACAAGTTTCCACACCAAGCATGTGTAATTCATGGACTTTCTCGTGAAGAAGCGACGCTGTTGTACCGCATTAGAACCGGCTCCGCATACACCCCAGCCTGGTCATTCAAGACTGGGAGATACGCTTCCCCGTTCTGTGCCTTCTGTGGTGACATTGGGGATATTGAACATTTCATTTGGCTCTCCCCACAGTTTGATGTGCAAAGAGCAGCGATGATCCGCACCTTGCGAAAAGGCTGTCATAGACACCGGACAGTTGATGACATCATCTTTCCTGAAGGACCCGCGGCAACTAGGAGGAACGTGCAACGAATTTTGTTAGTCTTCCTGCGAGACACTGGGCTGTCTGACACGTGGTGACATTTTCCAAATTCAGGAGATGCTCAGGCGGAACAATTGCCGGCCATGCAGGCCAGGCTAACCCCGCCTGCTACAACACCACCACCACCACCACCACCTATAATAGACGTTATCGAAAATAACTTTACCAAAATTGCGAAAAGAAAAGTGAATGAAAACGTAACTTGGCGACAAGTTACTAATGGGTTCCCGTTTTTTGACAATTGAATCGACATAACTTTTCATAACATCCCTATATTTTCCTGGGTAATGTTGTCGGGTGATTCTCATTATTAGAGCGGTGAGTAGGCCGACAAAGGAAGGATATGGCATTGATACTTCTTTTGAACACCAAATAGTTTGAGGACCTTAAAAAGCGGAAGCTGCTTTGAGTAGACCAAAATATTTAGTTGGAGCAAAAAAAACTACACACATTGTTACCAGGCTTTCTAACACACTTTCAGACATAAAAGTGCATGCTGCCAGTAATGTTAAGTACCATTATTTTTGTCACGCTATGCACTGTAGCAGGTGTAGTTAGAGTGGTGATAGTGAAGCATTAAACAAGCACGTCACCAACGGCGTTCACATCTACGGTCACGTATTTCAAAAATAAACCTGCTGTATAGTAAAAAAAATTTAGAGCATTTATGATTTGATCCAAATAAAGTTATACCGACTGGTAAGCAAACTATTTGCATAAAATCAAAAGGCATAAAGTGATTCATGTATTGTAACTATGTGAACAATTTCAGCAACACAGGGCAAAGTGACAACAGTTCTATTAAAAACCCCTGTCATTATAACATGCATGAAAAGCACCACGCCACAATATTTTATAGTGCATGTAATA
Organism: Rhipicephalus annulatus; assembly: GCA_013436015.1. NCBI lineage: Eukaryota > Metazoa > Arthropoda > Arachnida > Ixodida > Ixodidae > Rhipicephalus > Rhipicephalus annulatus. The sequence continues at coordinate 448,975 of WOVY01009918.1, read as the reverse complement.
GCGAGACTACTGGAGTGTCTATTGACCTTTTAAAAGAAGGGTGTCCCCTTCACGTTCAAGGGGCAACCACTTAGCCTTTTCCTGAGCTTTTCTGTGAATATTTCCTGAATTTCAGATATCATTAGGATTGGTTTAGAGGGAACAGATTTTGCTTACACATTGAAGCCTAGTTATGTATGTAATTGCAATAAAGGGTGCCAAACCACCTCCAAATATTTTCTGACATTTCACGCAAATGTGTGCAACAACTTCATAATAGTGTGCTGATCAACAATGACAACTGCGGCAGCACAAATAGCAATGGGTGCCCCAAAAGTAGCTAAAAACAATACATTTTCCTCTTTAAGCCTTTTGGAAGTGTTCAGCCCCTCAGTGCTCACCTTACAACATTTTTTTAAATATGTGTTTGTGTGCCCACTGCTCTTGCTTCTTGCACAGCGAGGTGGAGCACATGGCAAGAAGAGACAAGAAAGAAGCATGGCGAAAAAAATCGAAATAAGCGAGCACCTCTTTTGTATCGTGCAATGTGTGTAACAATAATATTGCGACAACATATAGAAAAATTATCACGGCTACGCATCCAATGTAGAGTTATACACAGCTGCAACACCACGACTAAATTTCAACCTTGTGTTGGTAGTTTAGGATCCCTTTATATTGGCAAGCTAAAGATATCTGCATTTGTTCGACGCATAATAAGATGCAGTGAAGTGTGATATGGTAATCTCATTTAGATTGCACGTCATATGACTTTGTTGTATATGTGGCCACAAGTAACTCTGGTTGCAAAGCAATATGGCACAGCCTAAACAGACGTCACCGACCACTCCAATCTGAACTTGTCTTTGCTACTTGTCCATTATCACCACAGCAAAAAATGAACAATTGAATCTGCTATAGATATGTGCAAACTTATGCTAAAACCAAGTATGAAGGGTGTTTTGTCATGATTGAGATCAGTTATTTGTTGAAGAACACTTCCTGTCAACCGCAGGTCGCAGGATCAAATGCCGGCTGTGGCGGCTGCATTTCTGATGGAGGCGGAAATGTTGTAGGCCCGTGTACTCAGATATGAATGCACGTTAAAGAACCCCAGGTGGTAGAAATTTCCGGAGCCCTCCACTACGGCGTCTCTCATAATTAATTGGTGGTTTTGGGACGTTAAACCCCACAAATCAATCAATCAACACTTGCTGTCAAACACAAATACGTTGCTGTCAAAGCATCAAGACTCAAATATAAAGCAACAAGAAGTGTCTTTTTAAAAATTACAGGCCACAAGGTGCGAGATAAATATTTGATATACTTAGGATGTAAGGCACGCACAAGAGGTGCTGCCATATTATATCTTTCCCTGTGTTGAATTTTGCTTCTTTTACTCACTCAACACATCTGTAAAGATGCCGTGAAAACACCAAGCAGCTGATGCAGCATGGTTGAACACATTTCCAGGTATTCCACCATACATATTGGCTAAGCAGCCCTACAGCCTTCACAGTCCTGCAACCATTTGCAAGACAAATATAGTTCTATCCAAAGTTCTTGGTTTACAGACACACATGCAAGACGCATAACCACTAGAGAGGAAACTTGCTTGATAATGCGCTGGGTAGAAAAACGCATGCCAATATAGTGAAAGTATCCCGGCCTGCCGCTTCTTTCTTTCCGTTCTTAAAAATTAATCAATCCATGGTTAATAAATGTTCCCCCAATGTGAAGTGTTACTGGCAGTCCGGTGCAGAATTGCTATGTATTTCAAACACAATTCAATTTATGACAAGTAAGCATGCCGTAGCGTTTGTCAGCTGTTCAAGAAAACAGCATAAAGTTCAGCTAAAACCCATGTTTTTTATAAACACCATACAATTTGATATATAATGTTGTGAGCATTATGTGAAAGAACACGGATTCATGTTTATTCCATGATTACTTATAATGTAGCGATACGAATGCAACTAACTGTATATGAAACGATAATTTTTGCTTGAGCATTTAGAGTTATGAACACTATCGCACTTGCCACCTGCACCTTGTCCAAAACAGCGGCAAGCAAGGCTAGTTACTGTAGGTGAGCAGTAATGAACAGCGCAAAGTAACATTGAGAAACACCAGTAAAAACAGCATGGGGCAAGCACAGACTGCGAACTGAATAATTTTTTGCACAAAAGTTCAGCTGAATATCAGTCAGACAACTGGTGTAAATGAAGGTCCAGTTGGAAATGAACAAGTTACGAAATCAACAATGCCTGCTTTCTCTAACAGGACCCTCATTCACATAAAGTATGCAGCGATAGGCCCCTACTAAGGTACGTCACAGCATGATGTCACTGGCACACGTAAAAGGTGTGGCTGGAAAAACACTCACGCTGGTGGTTCAGCCCAGAACAGTCGTGCGGTGTTTGGGGCAAGTTTTAATTTTTCAAAGCTTACACTTCGCGTTACAATGTCGACATTAGCTGTAGTATGTGTCAGCGAACATTTTGCTGTGTGGTAATCTGTGTGGTAAAATATTTGCCACGCTGTCTCTTTATCTTGAAGAAGTGAACACACGTGGTGGCCTGTGCGATGAACAGCGGCATAGTCTTTAAAAATGTGCACTGTTGTTTGTCGCATGTAGTGTACATTGAAAGGTATTGAGAATATTGGTTCAACTGAGAATATTGTGTGTGGTGTGTGCAGTGTGAATAACAATGCGTCTTGTTTGCGAAGACGTTAGCACTCGTGGCAGCGACAGGTTGTTGAAAAAACTTGATTCGACATTTTAGTCAATGTAAATATGCACTTGACGTGATCATCTGCGAGTGGGTACATCTCGGGGTTTGCGCTGTGTGCAGAAAAAAATTGCATGGTCAACGGGCTGGAAGATACCATTTGCTGAAGCTGCATGTATGCATCGCCCCAACGAGTACGCAAGCCCAATAAAGGTATAACTCGTTTTATCGAAGGCCTCATATGTCTTCATGTAATAAGCAGAGATTCTTGTTTCATATATACTCAGTACCTTTACCGCTCGATATTCATGAAGTGACAATGCACACTACAAGTTTGTGTGTTAGGTCCTAAGGGAGCAATGTAATTATGCAAATAAGTTGTAGGTGTCAGATGCAGCGATGTAACTGCACAAAAGATTACGTATATATTAGGGTACAGGTTTAGAATCGCATACATCTCAGTGGGATATCAGGAACGTCACCAGCAACTTCCTTTCCAACCAGTCTTTGCACCGAGGAAGGGAATGGCTGGCACGGTGCTCGAAGTGACGTCATACTATTTGCAAACACACAGAGGTTTCTTACTTAGGCAACATTTTGCACCATACATTCTTTAGATGCAAGACTGTACTCGTCCCAGATTGATCATACTGATGTCTTTTGTTCTTACTTTGTGCTGTGAATTTTTAGGCTTTTAGTCATTGTGATCTTTAAAAGCTAATTTCAGTGTTCTCTCTCATATTGCTGAAAACTGTGTCGTTGCATAAATTGGGCAAAAAAGCAACATAGAAAGGCTGTCACAATAAATACACCAACATGGGTATTCTCCTGCTAACAAAAGTCGGCACAGGTCTTGTCAATACCTGTCTTACTTCCCTCTTTGCCTTGTTTGTGCTGAAACAGCCAAACACCTGATGAGCTAGATGAGAAATAATAATGCATCAAAACTTTAGGTGCTTGCATCAGCAACTACACAACAACGTAATAACCGCACCCCTGCCACACAACAGCGAAACATATTTTGAACATGTTGGCAGTGTATTGTTTTATAAAAAGCAACTCTGGCAGATTACAAAATCTCACATTGTGCATGCAAGTTTTCTTCAAAGTCAGGCGTACAATGTTGGTGCTTGCTGGTACATTATTAGTTACAAGCAAAGGCGTCTTGCAGGTACACATACAAATTGCACGAACACCTCTCTCTCTCTCTACACTAGGCACACACATATTTTTTAACAAGCATACGCCACTGTTTAGAAGCATAATAACGCTCTACCGTGAACGTATGATTATCAACCCACTTAGGCGGTTGGCTAGGTGAATCGAGCCAAGTTACAAGTTGTATCGCCCGCGAACGTGAGCAAAATGCTGCTTTGCATCAAATGGCACTGCAGGCTTCGTTTAATCAAGAACTTAGCAAGCGCCGCGTGTGTCCTCCTCACTACATTGCACATATGAAAAAATCGACCACCATACACATGCATGTTGCCGCAGTTGTCGCGAATTAGCACCAGTAAGGCCGCGCCGATGCGCCATGGCTCTGCTGGCGTTAGCGTTGTCAAAGCGAATCGGTAACCGCACTTGCAAAGGCGCGTAAGGCTGCCGTTTCACGATGCCTCGTTAGAGTGCGGCAACACACACTTGCACTCAGTGGCATACCTAGTCTACATAAAAAAGTGTCCCCCTTACCTTTATTTTCTTTCACACTGTCCTGAGGGAAGCGACCACAGGCGTCAGCCGTCACCTGATGATTTGATTTATGTGGTTTAACGTCCCAAAACCACCATATGATTATGAGAGACGCCGTAGTGGAGGGCTCCGGAAATTTGGACCACCTGAGGTTCTTTAACGTGCACCGAAATCTGAGCACACGGGCCTACATGTTCGCCTCCGTCGGAAATGCAGCCGCCGCAGCCGGGATTTGAACCCGCGACCTGCTGGTCAGCAGTCGAGTACCTTAGCCACTAGACCACCGCGGCGGGGCTCAGCCGTCACCTCGGAGTCCTTCGAGCGCCCGCACAACCCACCGATTCCTTGGATGACTCGCACTTGATCCGCACTCGAAAAACCGCGGGGATAGCGCGCAATCTTTGCACATCGCACGAACGAGGAACGGTGCTTCCTTGCGTAAATTTAATATTTCCTGCTCTCGTGTGTAGCAGCGCGAACACGTGAGAGACGCACCGAAACGGCATGCCCACGGAAACAAAGAAGATAAGCAACATGTGGCTTTAGCTGTGGATGGATTTGACTTGAATATCTGTGTGAGGAAAATAAAAAAAACATCTGTCGCTGCAATAAACTGCAAAAAGTGTATGTTATCTGGCAAAATAACTTAAAAAAGTGATAAACGGTTATTTAAGAAACAAGTTACAAAGTATGAATACTTTCGCAGGTCTTTGTTTTGTGTTTTGTTCAAGCAGACGACAGCCTCCTACTGCTTCTATGACAGACGTAGTGCTGCTTTACGTTTGGTGCGTGTCGCCGACGCAAAGCTCCATAGTAGTCGTATCAGATTAATCAATTCTCAATGAACCATAGGATGACTACAAAGCAGTAACATTTTGACATAGTGCAGTACGCGATCTTTCAAGGCAGGACTTTTTTTTGCTCTGAAGCAAATCGAAGCAAGCCGGCCGGCGCAATCAGCTGATGTCGCCACTACACGAGGCATGGTCGTGCGCATTTCCGTCGCGCTCCACGCTCGATTTGTCATTGAGCGAGAGAGCTACTAAGCAGAGTACAGCTAGATGCAGGGATTAATGGCGTATCACTCTAATTTCCTGTGGCGGCCGACTCAATCGCAAAAGAGCCCAGGGAAACAACCTTCAACTGCTCAAGCTTGTGTGTGGGCGTAAAAGTACTTGTTTTCATCCGCAAGGGGGCGACAATCCATAGTTGAAAACATGCGAAAAGCATGTGACGTAGATACAATCACAAAACATATGCACCCAATAATAGATACAATCGCATATCGTACATATATATGCCAACACATAGCGTGTAAACAGCAAATTTGTATATATATCTTTAAAAAAGCTGCACTCTTTGGCGCGCATGGCTTAGCAAGCTAACGCACTAAGTTCACGTACGCGAGCACGACTCAATGGCGAAGGTTCGAACCCCGCTAAGTTTCATTTTTTGGGGTTTTTTTCAATGTTTTTATGTACCGCTATCTTTTCTATTGCGTTAGGTACTAAAACAAAATAAAAGCAATATTGCGTTTAAGTACGTTTGTGGGAGTGCGTTTTTTGCACAACAGTTATAGTATTTTTATTTTCATTATTACAGTTTTTATTTATTTCATAATATGCCAAAATTAAAAAATAAGAGGAACATTGGGTCTGCTTGATTGTAAAGGGACTCGAGAAGGGAGAAAACTCTAACAAAATTTTATTTGAGGAAAAACTGAGCATTTCACAGCCGGACCAGCTTCTTCTTCAAGGGTAGGCCTAGGTATGCGCGAGATTTGCTATGACTCATCGCAAGCTGTGGCAGTTGAGGGAAGGCAATATCACCGAGAAGCAGTTCTACAATATATTTTGGTTGACGTTTTTTGATTCCTCCAAAATAAGGGCTGCACAATTGTGATCGAGCCAAACCAAGAATTGCGGGCACGAAGTCAAGAGACAGAAAATGAATAATGTTGATTGTTTGAAAAATTGCCTTTAATAAAAGGAAGAGTTCTGGCGCGCTACGTAGCTTCACTCGCAGTAGGAATTCTAGGTATACATATAGATAGTTTAAAACGAACAATGTTGCACACACAGACATTGGTTAAATATCTTTGAAGTTGAAGCATTCATGTAGAAATGAAGCGTCAAGAGAAGCTCATGCGTCCTCACTTTATTGCGCTCTACATTGCTTGTATGCGTCCATGCAGCCATGATATATTTAAAGCATTTGTTTCATCTATAATCTTCTTATTCATTGAAGCTGGCCTATATGTTGTGTCTTATATAGCACTCCCATTGAAGTGTAATCTGCACGGTGGGCTGAAATGCATTTCAAAATCTCAAAACGACAGAGCCCTATACACGACCATCCGGGCATCAACGAGAAGCACCTATATGTGTCCGTACATATCAGTTGTGCTCTCATACTTAATTATTTTTCTAACCACTCCCTCTACCCCCAAGGCTGTAAGGCTGTAGGGCAGCAAATCATCAATCTGGTTGAGCTACCGGCCTTTCTTCTGTCTTCTTCCTCTCTTTTTTTAGTTCCATTTAATTTTCCTGTGTACATCACAGAGGCATTATTCATGTGCATGAAGATTCACTGCCTATCGTAAAGTAAAGCAGAGAGGCAATTTTGCTTGATGCATCTGTATTTTAAATTTGCTCTCTTGATAACTTGTGTGTTAGTTAATAACCAAGTAGCTCGACATGTGTGTGGTCGCACCAGAAGATACCAGGTGATCATCTGTTACTTCGTGTTCTAGAAAACCCGAATAGACCTGAGACGTTCATTTTGCTGTTTATTTTTTTGTCACGCCAGGCATGCCGTGTTGCTTGTGGTTATTTTATCGGCTGTGTGCCTACTGGTTAAGCGGGTCGTCTTGGCTCATGGTGACCATTTATTCAGCGATATAAAATTTCTATACGTATTTATTTAGCAAATTACAAAGTTTTTAAGAGAAATAACTCAAGGAATAAACGTTGTAATAGAGTGCTCGTCCTGTCGACGTTTTTTTCGTTTATGTGCTCGTCATTTTGGCATGGGACTAATTATTTCTGTATATATTCACTTTTTATCGCTGTACATCTTCCTTCGTTATTTTGTGTGGCCATTTCTTTCTGAATTGTCGACATTAACAACACGTACAGTCACAATGACGTTACTTTTTCTGGCCGCGGTGTAGCCCTACCCCAGATCGAATGGTATTCGTAGCTCAGACTACCTTTTGAATCTAGTGACATTAACATCTCCAGTCTCATTAGTCTGCTCGCACTCCTTATTTTTTCATATTTCCGTTAGGAAGTTTCCGTATACTCCGTATAACTTCCTTAATGAAGTTTCCGTATGCTCCGTAAAGCTTTCCATATTTCCACATCTTTCCATATTTTCCGCAAGTTTCTTCCGTATATACGACATGACTTCCGTATCTTTCCATCTCTTCCATAAGAAATCTTCCGTATGCTCTATATAATTTCCGTATCCTTCCAGATTTTTCTTAAAACGTTTTCCGCATATGCCATACAACTTCCGCATACTTCGATAAAAATCCCCATCTTTTCCATATAGCTCTTAAGGAAATCGTACGGAGTCCTGATGTTTTCCGTAAGATTTCATACGGAACGCTTCAGTAGGGTATGGTGCAAGTGTTCGGTACTTTCTATGTGTGAACAAGCTGCTTTGGTTGCCTAAGCTGATTCGTTTAAAAAGCTATGGGGATTGTGGGTCACTGAGAAATCTTCAGCGAAAAGGACCCGGCTGTACACATATGGAGCGTAAAGCATACAGTACTGAATACAGCCCTGCCATTGTGGGTGTTGTGGAATGCCTGAGCTTGAAAGCTTTGTTCACTTGGTATGCTACAAATGCTGACGTGAAACTTTCGATTCCAACATGAGCCATCAGTGTAGATATGAATACGGTCTACATATTTTGTATAAGAATGAATTAAAGTTAGTTGCGTTTTCAAATTTATTGACACGTCACTGTGACAAGTTAATCCCGAAATCGAAGTTCCAACATCTGGAACAGTGAGCCGCCATGGGGAATGGTATGCGTATGTTACCGGTACTCATTCGTATACACGCAGTTGGTTTTTGCCTGGTATATCTATTTTCGTGTATCTCTGTGGGAGATTCCTCCTGTACAGCTCTGCACATGGGATAATTATCATGTTGATTTGCCAACAGAAAATAACTTGTATAAATTTCTGCGAGATTGTCATGGGGGTGGGAGTATGAACGGAAGAAATATGTTTACAAAATATACCGGAAGAGTCAGAGGCTGCTGTCGCCAAGATGGTGGAACAAGAAAAACACGAGCATGATCGCATTTTTCATCTTCATCTTCTGCCTTATTCTTTCTCGTTCCCAAAGACATGTGTCATATAACTTCCCGCCCCTGGTAGCACCGTCTCGGTGCCCTAAAGAGAGTAGTATCTTATGCGGTGTTGTATGTTTTGCGACAGGAGACTCGGACGACGTCAGTGGCGAATGCGGACGATGACGAATGACTGTCCGACAGAGCGATCTGATATGTCACCTCGGTAAACTGGCGAAAAAGCCTTGTAAGGGTTGGTGTAGTGAGAGAGAAGCTTTGAAGACAGGCAGACGTGGCGGCATGACGCCCAGAGGAGGATCAATAATCCTGGGGAGTAAAAAAAAACTCCTCTGTGATAGCTGCTGTAGCGGGCCTTCTGAGGCAACTGCCAGTTACAAAGATATTCCCATAAGGTATAGCAGGCCACTTGAGCCTGAGCTGTGGCCTCCCGGCCGCGTTTTGTAACCATTTGCGTAGTTAATAAGAGAACATGTCGCGAAGGGTAAACTGGATGGCGGCCGAAAAAAAAGAAGGGAAAAATTCAGTGGGGACATGGCGTGACGAATTGTGTGCGAACGTCACATTATGCAAAGTACTATTCCATTCAAGGTGACATTTGGAAACGTAGATGGAGAGCATTGTTTTGAAAGTTTGGTTGAGGCACACGCTAAGACCATTTGTTTGCGGGTGCTAGGCCGTAGTGAGCTTGTGACGCGTCTAACACGAGCGAAGGATGTCGCTTTCAACTTTCGAAAGAAGTCCGCCACCACAATCGGTCAGCAGCTGTCGATGAACACCCCTGGGAAGAATGACGTCATGAAGCTAAAAGTCCGCGACATCAGTAGCACAGCTCGTCGGTAGCGCTCGCGCTATAGCGTATCGTAAGGCGAATGGGTAATCCACTTGTTTCCAGTCAGTGACGTGGGAATTGGTCATACGAGACCGACGCCGACTCCTGTGGAAGGGAATGGTAGGGAAGTCAATTGGTTGGAGTGAACCAGCTGGTGACAAGGTAGAATGTTTTGAGCGCTGGCAGGACTGACAAGCAGCAACGTATCAGCGCACAGAACGGTAAATTCCTGGCTTGAAGAATCGACACCACACGCGACAGTACGTGCATGTGGCCCCAAGATGTTCAGCGGTTCGGGCATCGCGAAGCTGTAAAAGAACAGCGGAACGTATTGTTGCAAGAACTACGAGTAGCAGCTCTGATCTCTCGGCGCTGGTGTTGCGTCGGAAAAGAATTCCATGGCGTAGAACGGACAAATGTAGCGACGTGTCTACGTGTGGCGAACGTACACGGCGCATGATAGACCACATGCGGACATCGCTGAGCTGGTCCTTGTGTATGTCGGTGAAAGCCGATATAGCAAATGCACAAGGGTAAAAATCACGTGCTGAAACGTGAGGTGGGTCCACAGAATGGCGGGATAGACAGTGGGCATCCTGGTGCATTCGGCTTTATTTGTATGCAATGTCAAAACTGTATTCTTGAAGTTTAAAGGCACAATGTCCGTGTCGTTCAGTTGTATATTAAAGGTACTAGAAATAGCACAGGGCAGGGTGATCTACGAGAACTGAAAAGATGCAGCCAAAAAATATGGTCGCAATTTTCCGACTGCCCAGACTAGTGCGAGGCACTTACAATTTGTGTTGCAAAACTTACTCCCCGAAGAAGAAAGGAGGCAAATGGCATGAGCGATGACGTGATCCTACCCTTGTTGCGACTGAACAAGAAAAGCACCGGTGCCGTGTTTGCTAGCATTACCACAAACTTCAGTACCTGCTGACGGGTCGAAATGTAATAATACGAGTGGGGTTTAAGGAATGTTGTAAAGGTGCAGAATGCAGTTGCATGGTCAGTACTCGGTAAAAAGGCTTGTCTTTATTTAGTACATCCGTAAGCGGTCGGGCAATGTCACCAAAAGTGTTCACAAAACGTCGAAAATAAGAACACAGGCCGATAAAATCTGTACATCTTTCGCAGAACATGGTGCTGCAAAATTTTTGACAACTCAAGTTTTGTCAGAATAAGATTGCCTGTTTCGGACACTGAGAAGATGGCCCAGCACAGTTATTTCCCTGTGGCCAAAAAGACATTTGGAAGAACAGAGCTTAAGGCCTACTATCCGAAAAACCCTAAGAATGGCCGACAGGCGGCTAAAACGGCTTTTCTTTGTGGGTTCAAATAAAACAACGTCATCGAGATAGCACAGGCACGTGTAACATTCATATCCACGAAGGACAAAGTCAATCATTTTTTCAAATATAGCTGGGGCATTACACAATTTGAAAGGCATAACCTTGAACTTCAAAAGTCTATTTCTTGTAATGAATGCGGTTTTCTCGTGGTATCAATGATTCACAGGTATCCTGAGCCTAAGTTGATGGATGAAATATCGGCAGAACCAAGTAGGCAGTCGAGAGCATCGTCAGTCTGCGGCAGAAGATACGGGTTTTTACGTGTTACTTTGTTTAAGTGATGGTAGTCTACGAAGAAGCGCCAGTGGTCGTCCATCTTTTTGACTAGCATGACTGACGATGCTCATAGAGTGCAGGATGGTTCGATGACATCTTTTGTAAACATATCTTTTAATTCGTGCTAGAAACTTGTTCCTCAGCATGAGACACACAATAATGTTGTCGTCAGATGGGGCTTGCGTCTCCAGTGCTCTGTTACGAAGGACGTCTGACCCGAAGGGCCATAAATAAAACCAAAGATGCCTCGTTGAAATTCAATAGGCGCTGGATATCAGTTGTCTGTGCTGGAAGGAGGTTAGGGGCAATCATCTTGACGATGTTATGCGCTGCACTCTGTGATGAGGAAAATAGAGCAGAGGACGAAGAAGCGTCGGCTACGAACGCGAAATGGCAGCATAGATAGTAGAGACTTTCGCCAAAGTCATGCTATCTGGGATAATTTGAGCGCACCACATGAAGTTGAAGATTGGAAGAGATGCTGCATTTCCCGTGATTGTGAAAAGTATGTGAAGCACAGCAACAATTTAGGCCAGCAAAACATTAGCAATAGGAGTCAACATGTAATGACCGTCGGAAATAGGAGAGAGAACCCTCAGGTTCACGTAGGTAACTGATTGAGGTACCCGGCTAACGTGTCGTCCGAGGAGGTGAGTATGATGGTGGTTTTGCACTGAACGTACCAAGACGGACAGCGCGGCTCGTTGGCTGCATTTTTGTCCTTGCAGTTCAGGCAAGGTTAGTGTATCCTCGTGCACGGTCCCTCGGGGTGGCTGCCGCCAAAAGAGAGGTAGCGCTCGTAATGCGAGCAAGTCGCAGTGGCATGAAAGAAACGACCGTAGCGGGCACAATAAAGGTGCCTTGAAAGACGAGGATGGACCGGCCTCTGCTACTTGAAAAAGGACATCTCGTAGGGTACGGTGGTGCCTTTGAAGGTGAAGTTGAGACACTGGCCTTGGTGGATGCAGGACCTGATAGGTATGTCTGACACAAGTTGGTTGAATTCTCAGCATGAATTTCTGCGTTAACACTATAGACGGTGCCATGCAGGTGCTAATCACGAGAGCTTTCGACTTCACGTCGCTGCCGTATATTCTGCGCACTTGTGGGAGTGTTGAGGGACGTTCTGAGGGTCTGATGTACACTCCCATGAGGTTGCATTTAAAGCTGACGTGGACGTGCTGAGTGGGCGGGTATGCAGTGAAAAATTTCGCGATGGCGTCACGCGACACAGCGAAAAGTTTGCTTTTTTCAACTGGTCGAAAGAGGATAGTGCCGCCGTGTTCACTCACTGTTGCAGGATATTCGGGGGCTGTGCTTTAGGCATGAAAGGATTGTTGGTGGCCTGGTTGGTGGGAAGAGGGGAGGTGGAAAAACGAAATGCAGGCGCTTTAGTTGCTGCCCATGTCTAGTCCGAAGTGGTGGGAGACGACATGGGTGGCTTGTTGTGTTCCCAGAAGGAACTGGAGTTGAGCGCAGCTTCTGTCTCCAATGCTGCCATTCGGGAAAAGGTGCCCGGAACACTCTCCTCGCCTTGTGCGCCTGCGGTCAAGCTTTGCTGTTCTGAGTTAGTCAGGGGCACTTGCTGAGCTTGTCAGCCCGATGGGGACGCCTTCGAGGACGTGGGTTTACGTGTCCTTGGCTTGCGAATGTTAGGTAATGCATTCTCTTATACCCATGCCAGGAGGGTTTTATCCTGGTGAGGCCGTTGCCGGTGGTCAGAGGTCTGATTGGTAGTCCTGAGGAGGTCTGCGTGCTGAGGCCTGTAGTCGGTGCAAAAAAGGACACAATGGAGCAGAAAAGAAGCAATCCTCACGCTTGAACTTTCAACCCATTTTCATTGCAACGAACTCGTGTGCTTGCGGTATTAACTTCCTACACGTAAGCACAATTGAAGCAGAATGACGAGTTAGGCTAATAGATAGATGTTTATCATAATATAACCTACTGGGCAACACATTTAGATGCGGTTCTCTTCTTCCGCTCATCTTTAACTGTGCTGAGCTCTACGTTAGTTCACGATTATCTACACTTTAAGTTTGTTAAACGTGAAATCGCAAACTCTTGTCAGTAGGTAGTTTTTTGCAAGTGTAGAAACGCTTAATAATTACATTGATACTACTACTACTACTACTACTAATAGTAATAATATTATTAATAATAATAATCATAAGTGTTCGGTTTTAATGCCAGAAACCACGTATTATTATGAAAGTCGCTGTTGTGGAGGGTTCAGGAAATTTTGTACACTTGGGTTACTTTAACATGCACCTGAAGCTAAGCACACGGGCATCAAGTATTTTCGCCTCCATCGCAAGTGCGGCCGCCGCGGCCGATATGCGATCCTGCAGCCTGCAGGTTAGCAGCCAAGTAGGCAACCGCAGGGTGAAAGGTTCTCAGAAGCTATACTCTATTCAGCGAAGTTTGTATCATCATCATCAGCAGCAGCAGCGGCAGCAGCAGCCTGACTATGTCCACTGCAGGACAAAGGCCTGTCCCATGTTCCGCCAGTTAACCCGGTCCTGTGCTTGCTGCTGCCAATTTATACCCGCAAACTTCTTTATCTCATCTGCCCACCTAACCTTCTGTCTCCCCCTAACCCGCTTCTCTTCTCTGGGAATCCAGTTAGATACCCTTAATGACCAGCGGTTATCCTGTCTACGCGCTACATGCCCGGCCCATGTCCATTTCCTCTTCTTTATTGCAGCTATAATATCCTTAACTCCCGTTTGTCCCCTAATCCACTCTGCTCTCTTTTTGTCTCTTAAGGTTACACCTACCATTTTTCTTTCCATTGCTCGCTGCGTCGTCCTCAGTTTAAGTTGAACCTTCTTTGTGAGTCTCCAGGTTTCTGCTCCGTAGCTAAGTATCGGCAAGATACAGCTGTTATATACCTTCCTCTTGAGGGACAGTGGCAATCTACTTGTCATAATTTGAGAGTGCCTGCTGAATGTGCTCCACCCCATTCTTATTCTTCTAGTTACTTCAGTCTCGTGGTTAGGCTCTGCGGTTATTACCTGCCCTAAGTAGACATAGTCTTTTACAACTTCAAGTGCACTATTACCTATCTCGAAGCGCTGCTCCTTTCCGAGGTTGTTGTACATTACTTTCGTTTTCTGCAGATTTACTTTAAGACCCACCTTTCTGCTCTCCTTGTCTAACTCCGTAATCATGAGTTGCGATTCGTCCCCTGAGTTACTCAGCAATGCAATGTCATCGGCGAAGCGAAGGTTACTAAGGTATTCTCCATTAACTCTTATCCCTAACTGTTCCCATTCTAGGCTTCTGAAAACCTCCTGTAAGCACGCGGTAAATAGCATTGGGGAGATTGTGTCCCCTGCCTTACACCCTTCTTGATTGGTATTCTGTTACTTTCTTTATGAAGCACTATGGTAGCAGTTGACCCCCTGTAGATTTTTTCCAGAATGTTTATATATACTTCATCTACGCCCTTATTCCGCAGTGTCTGAATGACGGCTGATATTTCTACTGAATCAAACGCCTTCTCGTAATCTATGAAGGCTATGTATAGTGGTTGGTTATACTCTGAGCATTTCTCTATTTCCTGAATGATAGTATGAATGTGGTCAATTGTTGAGTAGCCTGTTTGAAATCCTGCTTGTTCCTTTGGTTGATTGAATTCTAATGTTTTCTTTACTCTGTTAGCAATTACCTTTGTAAATAGCTTGCATACTACAGAGAGCAAGCTGATCGGCCTGTAATTCTTCAAGTCCTTGTCATCTCCTTTCTTATGTATTAAGATGATGTTAGCGTTCTTCCAGGACTCTGGTACTCTTCCCGTCAGGAGACACCTCGTAAACAGGGTAGCTAGTTTTTCTAACACAATCTGTCCTCCATCTTTCAGCAGATCTGATGTTACCTGATCCTCACCAGCAGATTTGCCTCTTTGCATGCTCTCCAAAGCTTTTCTGACTTCTTCTATCATTACTGGTGGGGTGTCATCTGGGTTACTGCTAGTTCTTATAGTATTAATGTCTTAGTTGTCTCGGCTACTGTACAGATCTCTGTAAAACTCCTCCGCTATTTTAACTATCCTACCCATATTGGTAGTTATTTTGCCTTCTTTGTCCCTTAGTGCATACATCCGACTTTTGCCTATCTCAAGTTTTCTCTTCACTGCTTCGACGCTTTCTCCGTTTTTCAGAGCGCATTCAATTCTCCCTATGTTATACCTTCTTACATCGCATACCTTACGTCTATTAATCAACTTCGAAATCTCAGCCAGTTCTATTTTGTCTGTTGTACTTGACACTTTCATGATTTGACGCTTCTTAATTAGGTTCTTCGTTTCCTGGGAAAGCTTACCAGTGTCCTGTCTAACTACCCTGCCTCCAACTTCCACTGCGCACTCCGTAATGATACTCGTCAGATTATCATTTATTGTATCTACGCTAAGGTTGGTTTTCTCACTAAGAGCCGAGTACCTGTTCTGCAGCGACACTCTGAATTCCTGCACTCTCCTTCTCAGTGCTAGCTCATTGATTGGCTTCTTGTGTATCAGTTTCTGTCGTTCCTTCTTCAAGTCTAGGCGAATTCGAGACCGTACCATTCTATGGTCACTGCATCGTACCTTGCCAACCACTTCCACATCCTGCACGATTCGTGGGTGTGCACTCATTATAAAGTCTATTTCGTTCTTATTTTTGCCATTGGGGCTCCTCCATGTCCACTTGCGGTTTTGTCGTTTTCGATAGAAGGTATTCAAAATCCGTAAATTATTGCGTTCTGCGAATTCCACCAGTAGCTCTCCTCTGGCGTTTCTAGTACCGATGCCATAATCTCCTACTGCCTGGTCTCCAGCCTGCTTCTTTCCTACCTTTGCATTAAAGTCGCCCATCGCTATAGTATACTGTGTTTTTACCTTACTCATTGCTGATTCCACGTCTTCATAGAAGCTTTCAACTGAAGCGTCATTATGGCTGGATGTAGGCGCGTAAGCCTGTACTACCTTCATCTTGTATTTTTTATTCAGTTTGATTACGATACCTACCACCCTTTCATAAATGCCATAGTATTCCTCTATGTTTCCAGCTATGTTTCAGTGAATTAGGAACTCCGCTCCCAGTTCTGTTCTGTCTGTCAAGCCCTGATAGCAAAGAACGTGCCCATTCTGTAGCACCGTATAGGCCTCATCTGTCCTCCTAACCTCACTGAGCCCTATTATATCCCATTTAACACCTTCTAGCTCCTCGAATAATACAGCTAGACTTCCCTCACTAGATAAGGTTCTAGCGGTAAACTTTGCCAAGTTCAGGTTCCAATGGCGGCCTGTCCGGATCCAGAGATTCTTAGCACCCTCTGCTGCGTTGCAGATCTCACCGCCGCCGTGGTTAGTTGCTTCGCAGCTGCTGGGGACTGAGGGCCGCGAGTTATTTGACGTGTGCAAGTGGGAGGTAGTGGTCAGATACTGTACCAGGGTGAGCAATCCTTCTCTGGTGAGGGAGTCCGTTCCCGGCGGTGGTTACCGGTGAGGCCGCACCCCAGGCCTCTTAATGCAGTTCCATCAACACGCGGATTTTTTTAATCCGGTTGGAAACTGCGGGGCAAGCAGCGATGACGTAGTGGTTAGAGCATCCGCCTCGCATGCAAGAGGTCCGTGGTTCAAATCCCGGTGCCGCGCAGTTTTTTGAACAATCTTTGATTAAGTGCTATAAGCACACTTGCAGGGTACCCACTACGTCATAAATCATAATAATTTTTGTGTAGTAGGGAGGCATTCACTATGACCTCCTTCGTCATTCTTCAAAGAAGCATGGCACCTGCTACACACCTGCAAGAAATTTTGTGCAATTTTTCGATGTTGTGCCTGGCGACGACAAAGAATTATGCCCAGAGCTTCAGTGAATTTGGACCATTTGACTACCCTTTCGTTATGCAATTCGCACTCTGTGATGCTTGATTGTTAATTTACAGTTATGAAACGCTCTGTATCTCATATTGACACAATTCTTTCCCCCACATCAAGCCTGCCTAAGGTTAATTTGCAAAAGTTTCTCAAGCACTGGCGTGCCTCTTTTGTAAAATGCTGGACTGACACGCAGGGGACCTGGGTTCGAATCCCATTCTGTCCTTGATGTTTATGTTTTGTAAGTTTTTTTTAAAATTGTTTTTATGCATGTTATTAATTACGCACGCCGGCGGCGGTTAAAAACTACAGCCCGTGCAACCATTGTTGTGGTCTAATAACAGCTTTCACTGTAAAACCAATGAGCCCGCACTTAGCTGCGAAATGTAGCAACCCGTGAATCACTATAGCAGGTGAGCTGTGCAGCTACAGATCACAGCAGCAGCCTCGCGTATCACAACAATTACCGGGATTGCTGATGACGTCGATGGCTGACACAAGATAGCCGGTGACAAGGCAAGGCACATGAGGACAGGTGACGGTGGCTGCATTGCGCTGAGTCTCGAGGACAGACAGCCACACAGTGCTCATGTTGAAGCGTGATCCCTGGAGGTGGTGGTGTAGCATCATCACCAAGTTGCAGCCGAGGCACCACACCTCCAACACTTCGCTGCTCAACGACATCAGTATGAGGGACAGGCAGCGTGTCTCCACTATCTGGTGACAGTTGACCAGTTTGTATAGGGCTAGGTTAATCTAAGACAGTTTTGCACGAGTTGAATCAAAGGCCTCTATTAGCTGCACCATCAGTTACGCCATTCTCTATATCGCACCCAAGTGCCCACGCCATCAGAAGTGCCGTTTATTGGTTGCGCTGTCATTTGCATCGTCCATCCCTTGTCACCGAGCCCATGTGCAGCAGTTTTGACTTACAACTTCCATATATAGAGGGCACGGATCGTACGAACGCCCAAACGGCAGACAACTTTTTAAGAACAGCACGGACAGCTAATTCGTCAAAGAATTTTTATTCGCCGGACCAATGCAGCAGTCTGGGCACAAAAATAGGATCAGGTGGTGAAGCACAAGCAGCAATTGCGCACCGAGGAAGCGGGAGCGTTTCGAGCCCAGTGCACGTGGCAACGGCGAGTGGAGGAAGTGGCGTTGTGGGTAGAGTAGCGTTAGTGTCCCTGTAATGCTACCGCAGGTAGCACAGTTGTGCACGAGTTTCCTTAGTGCCGCTCATGCCATTCTTGGGCGAGTGTTGTCACGTGGCGCAAATTGACGTCAAATGCTCAGATTTGCCTCGGCGATGGCAACATTATGGACGCGTGAGGCGAGGTTTCCGAGCCTATTTCTTTATTCATGCATATTACATATTCAATGTTTCCCAAACAGAGAAACAGCTTTGATTGAGAGTTAACAATAAATGTTGCATTATCAGTGGTCTTGGTGAAACCAAAGTGGACTTTTCAGTTGTTCATACTTAAAATAACCAGCAAAAAACACATGACCACTCAAAGAAAACACTGCGCAAAGTCCACAGACATAATGCTACAGTTGTACTGTTTGTTTTCTTCACGTGTTCGTGTGTGTTTTCGCGTGCATGTGTGTGTGTGTGTGTGTTTATGCACTGTTCATCTTAAGTAACCGTAGGCGCAATGTCCTTTTGGTGACGGTAACTGGTCATATGGCTTAAGCGGCCAAACTACGCCCAACTGATTGTCGACCATACGAGCGCAAACTTTCTTTTAAACACTCTGTAAGACGAATAGTTCGCACCTCGTCATGTGAGTAAAGATCATCAGGATGCGGAAAATAATAGCACCATTTTTTTTCGTTGCAAAGAACCGCTGTAATGTTCTTTGTGTACATGATAAATGGGTGCAACTTTGCTCAGAGCCTATTGATATACTTCTTCGCTAAATGCATTATACCTTCCGTTCACTCTTCAATATTGATATGTGGGTTTTAACGTCCCAAACCCACCGTATGCTATGAGAGACGCCGTCGCAGAGGGCTCCAGATATTTCAACCACCCGTTGTTTCCTAACGTAAACCAAATCTGAGCACACAGCCTATCGCAGTTTCGGCTCTATCGAAAACGCAGCCACCGCAGCCGAGATTCGATACCGTGACCTGCGGATCATCAGCTGAGCACCTTAGCAACTAGCCCACTATAGCGGAGCGTTACCTCTTCAAATAATTTGAACATTCTTATCAGTGAATAAATGTTCAAATAACTTCTTCACATTTAGTTTATGTAAGTGGCATTCGATTATCTCTTGGCTCACTTCACGCACATTTTATTTTGCATATGAGCCACTGTTCGTTGCATAGCTACACTGCCTTCGGGAGCGGCCAAACACTGCAAAAGTCCTCATTTATTTTCAGGGCGCAAAGCAACAGAATATTCATAAAAAGTACTGAAATCAGACCACCTTTTTCTGGGCTTGTATTGTTTCACACCTGCAAAAAATTTAGGAGCAGCCACCTACTCGATCGCTCAACATAAGATTCTCTTAAGCTGTAAAATTGCTGTTGCACGCGTAGGTTTGCCCGCGAACGCGATGAGCTACGACATCTAGCATTACCCTTACGAAAATCTTGTATATGGACCAATATAAAAATCCCCATATACGGCTACATCAGGAATTGGGCATATCAGGCTATATATAGAATCCCCCTATAAGGGCCTCATATAACCTTATATGGCCAATTCCTGGTATTGCCCTATACGGGCCCTATACAATTTGATATACCTAATCCCTTATATACCCATATATGGATGTTGCTGTAAACGGCCAAATATGGCAATCATCTATATACGGCTATACATAAAGAATTCATCATCATCATCATCATCAGCCTGACTACGCGTCCACTGCAGGACAAAGGCCTCTCCCATGTTCCGCGAGGTAACTCGGTCCTGTGCTTGCTGCGGCCAATTTATACCCGCAAACGACTTAATCTCATCTGCCCACCTAACTTTCTGTCTCCCTCTAACGCGCTTGCCTTCTCTGGGAATCCAGTTAGTTCCCCTAATGACCAGTGGTTATCCTGTCTACGTGTTACATGCCCGGCCTATGTCGATTTCCTCTTCTTCATTTCAACTATGATATCCTTAACCCCCGTTTGTTTTCTAATCCACTCTACTCTCTTCTTGTCTCCTAAAGTTACAGCTACCATTTTCTTCCCAATGCTCACTGCGTCATCGTAAATTTAAGGTCTGCTACTCTTCCCGTAAGGAGGCGCCTCGTAAACAGGGTGGCTTGTTTTTCTAACACAATCTGTCCCCCATCTTTCAGCAGATCTAATGTTACCTGATCTTAAGCAGCAGCTTTGCCTCTTTGCATAAAGCATTCATATAACGTTAAATATGTCCTTCTCTGGATACCTTTATACATAGCTATTCAGATGATTCATCTACATTAATTTAGCTTGTATCGCCGGCATATCTTATAGCCCCACAAAAAATTCTACATCTGGAAATATTGCTGTTCGTTGAAAGGTCTGCCTCCAGTCACCTTCGTCTTCAAAACAAAGGTTTCGCGTATCTTCTCAACATTCTTTTTCAAGTTATCCTCATTATATCCCGTGTCAATCTCAAGAGATTATTGCTAAAATTTAATTGGCAACTTATTTGAAGTTTGTGATGGGCGCATGCCACTGTTAGTCCACTTTTAATGAAGAGATACATTGATTGTGTAAATTTAGTGCTGATAAATCGACACTTTATTTATTTATTTGATTACTCACAGCGCAAATTGGCATTACAGTGTGGGAGCAATTAGAAAAAGTCGAATACAAAAAGATATATTGTCAGCCAAACAGATAATCAAAGTCGCCGCAATCACAATCCGCAACACAAATACATACATCAATAAAAAAATGCAACACCATCGCCCCGCCGCGGTGGTCTAGTAGCTAAGTTACTCGGCTGCTGACCCGCAGGTCGCGGGTTCGATTCCCGGCTGCGGCGGCTGCATTTCCGATGGAGGCGGAAATGTTGTAGGCCCGTGTACTCAGATTTGGGTGCACGTTAAAGAACCCCAGGTGGTCAAAATTTCCGGAGCCCTCCACTACGGCGTCTCTCATAATCAAATGGTGGTTTTGGGACGTTAAACCCCACAAATCAATCAATCAAAAATGCAACACCCTCAGGAAAAATGCAAAACACTCATTCTAACATAGAATGAAACAAATAATTTGAGATGGTAGAAGTAATGCTAGAAGGAACTTGGTTTCTTTCTCTGATTGTCTTGGTTCACAAAATCATTTTGAAACACATCAGGTTTGCATGCGATTTCTCTTATCTTGAACCTATGGTCAACGCAGTCTAAAACATAGTACAGTGCAAGTAAATATTTCACCTTATCAATTTCAACTTGACAACAATAAATAGCATTAAAATCTTCAAGCACAGTTTGAGTTTCGTAAAGATATTTTTCTGTGTTTTCTTTGAAACTTTTTGGCGTATCAATTGAGCGTTAATAGTGAGTCAAAAAGAAATATTGGCTTGCTGTTGACCGTATTTACTGTGTGTGCATTAAATATTTTAAAGAACTTCATAATCAACTTTTATGAAGTTCAGGCAAAAGGGATAGGTATGCATGAAAGCTTGTCATGTAAAAGTATTGTAACTGGGAATGGCCTATAACGTGACTACCAAACCTGGTGTCTATAGGTCTCTGTGCGCGTGGAAACGGAGACTATTAGCGATATTTTTGCCAACGGGTGACTAAAATGTTTTTTGTATACGTAATCTCCTTTCCGTTCTGCCAATAATGCATCATTAACACAACAGCGGTGAAGAGTTTGTTCCGCAGAAATTCCGGCGTAGACGTCGGCAGTTCTGAGTGGAAAATCATCTTGTTCGTGACCGAAAATTGAGAAAAGTGCAAATAAAACAAATAAAAAAATTAGGGTTTGAGTGATGATCAAAACCATGCAGGCCATTCGCATGGCAAGTAAGTGCTCTAGAACACAGCTATGCGTCTGCTTAGAAATAAGGTATGGATAACTTCCTCTGGTTGGAAATGCAGGAAATATAAAGGTTTAACAAACACATGCATAGTGTATACAGGTTTCACAGCACAACATGTAATATCACAGTAATATTACATATACAAGCATACATTGCCATCGGGACTCGCAACACGTTATCACCATCGCCACTTTGCGGTTTAACGACAGCCAACCATTACAAAAGGAACACACGTTACTACGCGTATTCCCCCAAGAGTGCGTGTTGGGTGCATAGCACGTTCTAAAACATTTTACGCACATAATATTGACAAGCACGGTCTGCTGGGCGAGTTAGTAATTCATCTTAACTGAGTTGCGCGAAAAAAATTGAAGTACAAATGGAAGACACCTGGACACAGCACTTCTTAACAACTGAAACTTTATAGGAGAAAACGAACATATATGTGGTCACGATAACTCGTGAGGTGAAAAAAAAAGATCAGATGGGCAGACATATCAAATCATTTTCTTTCACCGTGCGGAGATCGTGTGGTGTACGGCACTCCGCTGTCGTGTGGCAAGTAATATTTTAGATTAAATATTATAATTACGGATCACAAAGCTTCTCTAAAGAGACAACTATGCTCCACCCTATCATCGCATATAGGAGAGTGCGGCTGCGCGCCCTTGTTTGATGATACCGTAGTTAAAGCTAGATTGAGGGCCAAGGAACCGCAGGAAATTGAAGATGCGTATCTCATCAACAAAGCTGGTGATTCATGTGTCGCGCAATCCTCAGTAATGTTGCATGCTGCTGAGGTAGCTTTTTTGGGAGCCGATCAATAGTACAATATGTCTGCTTATCTAATCATTTCCTTTCACCGCACGTGTATTCGTTACTGCATATTTATGTCTGTTTTCTCCAATAAAGTTTCAGTTGTTAGTGTGCGCTGTGTCCAGGTGTGTTCCTTTTGTACTTTATTTTTTCGCGCAACTCAGTTAAGATAACATGAGTGGTCGTGGTTTAAACCATGCTACCCTTTTTTACACAGAATGGAGCCATTAGCGAAACCTTCATTGAGACAAGACACTTTCGACTTTCTGAATTACACAGTACAATTTCACAATTAAAATTGTTCAAGTAGCATCATACATACAATAGTGCACACTGAGAGGTTTAATTATGCACAAGGGACAGGATATTGCTATCGCGTTCAACTCTGAAAAATGGAGCTTATTGGTCCCCCAGTATTTTTTCAGTAGCAATCCCTACTGCATCAGACGAGTTTATTTGTCGGATTGCGTAAAATCATGTACAGTGCTCACAATCTAAAACGTGACATCACATTATTTTGTGTAACTATGTATACGGGTTAGTGCAATTCCTCATGATAACCACACGATGTTGCGACATCTGTAATGATAATGGTGGCTGTGATGTACCCATTCCAGTTGAAATTACACTTATGTGACCCGAACTGTAGATGGTTGAAACAAAATTATGGGATATTCTCTAAGTTGTCCCATTTTGATCAGTGAGTACTGCACACTGCTTTGAAAAAACTAGCAAAAAAATTTCCCTGCGTGTTCATACCAAAACGCGCGTAATTAAAAAAACAAGGGGAAAGTAGACGAAGAAAGACAAATTAAAACGCGCGCTCATAAATCTCTCCATACCCTTGGAGATGGAGATATCCAATTGTTTTTTATTTATAATTGCGCAAGTTGTAACTTATTCCTGGTACTCCCTCAAGCGTTAAAACGAAAAAAATACAAACCGAATATAGTTACATTAATATTTTTACAAAAAGTACAATATCAAGAAACCCATATTTTGCTGACGTAGAGCTTCCGATTAAACAAATACAAAAAAAGAAATTGTTGTCGTGTTGCCTAAACGAAACAGCCTGATGACGTAAATCACGTAACTACGATTACAATGAAGTCATTTACCCAGGAAGCATGCAATACGCTATGTTTACTGAGTTAGCATATTATTTGCGACCAACGTACCACGGTGATAAAAATTATGGACTTACCTTAACATTTAAGCACGACTTGTCTTTCAAGGAGCCTGTTAGTCCAGATAACCTATTCACACTTCAAAAGCATTACGTCCATTAATACTGCTTTTGGGAGAAGATGGGAAGGATCACTTGCCCACAAGCATGGGTGTCCTTTCTTTTTTGCATGAATTGACGATCGCCAATCCAGCAGCCCACACACGCACACGCACCCAAAAACACTTCCACGTCCGTCCACAATTTCGCCACGTACAGCGAAGTATATTCCTGAGAGCTGCGTAATTATCTTGCGTAAATTACACAGTATTTGAACTCGAAATAACAGCAAGAGGAATGAAAAGTTACCCTGCACCCATGACTCCAGCGAGCGAAGAAGGAAGGATGGTGCTATTGGATACACTGCAGGCTTGAAAGTGTAACGTACATTACCCTTGAGATCAATGACTTACGCGCTGTTCAGTGGAACAAAATTTTCCTACACTTATTGGCGAACTAAGCTTCATTTGTTCAGAAAAGATGATGCAATATTATTACCATACGACTGAATGTTTGCAAAAACTATTTTCTTCATCATTACCGGAAATTGGCTTCCCCACTTTCTTTTCTGCTGTGTCGACCAAGTGCTCTGTGCAGAAAACGTTCCTTGAATTTTTCACCCCTCTGACTAACTCCCTTTCACAATCTTTACGGCAAGCATCTCTTGCAAACTTGCAACCTGCAGTGCAGTCAGGCGAGTTTTTCAGGAAAATGGAGGTAAGCTTCTCCCCGCGGGCCCAGAAAGCTGCAGATGTATGACGTTTGAGACAGACATTCATTAAAGCTGAAGTCACTGCTTCGTGTACGCTGGCTACCAAGACGCGTTGCAGCCAGATTTTCATCCTATTTGTCAAGCATTTATATTATTTAAAATCTTATTCAATCTACCAATCATCAAAAAATTATTTATTTACCGTATTCATGATCAACCATTGAATCTCTCATGGCGCACGCAAAAATAAAACAATAATAAGAAATAATACATTGCAGACTGCCTGCAAAATAGCATGTGAATAAAAAGCGCGAAAACGCGCAGACAAAAAAAAACCAATGCACAATAGGAACAATAAATAAAACAGAAGATAGTCGTGGAATGCGACTGAAAAATAATGCGAAATATACACCACTGTGCGGAAGGCTTCCTGAAAGACGCCTAAGGGAAGAATCTGTACATGTGCAAATCTACGTTAGGACTGGGCAAACCTTACAGATAAAAAATGTGACTATAGGCTGTGAAAAACATAACGAATCAAGAAAGTTGACGTTAGAGAAATTTTGTGTTATGTGAAAGATAAATTGTGGGAAGAATCTGGCAGGTATTTGCAACGGTCGATTCACTTCAGGTGACGGGAACAAATCCCAGCTGCAGCGGCTGCATTTCCGATGGAGGCCGAAATGTTGTATGCCCATGTGCTCAGATTTGGGCGCACGTTAAAGGATGCCAGGTGGTCAAAATTTCCGGAGCCCTCCACTACAGCATCTCTCATAATCATATAGTGGTTTTGGGACGTTAAACCTCGCATATCAATCAATCCATCAGTGTCTAGATACCTTACGCGGAATTTGAAAATTGTTACAACCAAGAATGACAGAATATCTTACTCAGAACTAGTTTGTAAAGAAATAACAGCTCACCGCAATTTTGTCGGCCGTTAAGTGATGGCAAAAACAATAATCTAGCAGTGTTGAAAAGAGTCTAGTGAAACGATGAGTGTAAATGCTTGTGATTGTTTTCTGGACTCGCTCAGTGGCGTTACGGCTGGCCTTAGCAAGGCCATTCGAGATCAGATATGCATATATACTCAAGTAAAGAAAAACATATCGCGTTGTACAATTTGTAGAAGGCTATAGGAGAACTGCATTCTCGAGAGATATTCTGTCAATAGAGAGAGAACGAAGGCCTCGCATAGCAGCACAGTTAATGCGAGTAGAAAATAATTGGCGTGCTATATGCTATCGAAATAAACACCAAGATTGCTCATCTCATAAACCTTACATACCGACACCATATTCACAGTGTATGGAATTGACACGTTAGACGTTTTGCGAAACACAAGAACAACAATAACAAATACAACAACAACAAAAACAACAGCAACAACAACAATAATAATAATAACAATATTAATAGTAATAGAAAAAATACACTCTTACTACTTTAACATGGCCGAAATTATCTGGCCACATTGAAGCAAATGCTAGTGTCGGGGTGTCCATCAACCTCTATACGCTAGTGTAATTTGACATTTCGGTGGGCACACGTACCGGCATACATATTGTATAAATAAATACACCACGGTGTTACTGTTGAAAGGGTATGTTCGCAAGCAGTTTTAATTATTACGCGGCTGCACCGCGGAGGGCTGTTTACATAAAGTAGAGTTTGACTTAGGCATCATGTCAATCCTCATTTGCAAAATGTGTCATACGAATTGTATTCGCAAAGTAATGCATAAGCTAATTCTAACGAGGCACGTGCGACCTCGACCAAATAATGACACACCCATAAAAAAAGAAGATTCGTGAAATTGACAGCCTACATTGAAGGCTGCAATAAAGCTTCAGCATTTCAATGCATGGTCAACCAAATTTGTATCAAGTGTGAGCCAGTTGCACCCATCCTAATGTATGCCTAATAAGTGTGTATGACGTCAGATTAATTTGACACTTGCAAACACTACACCAAATAAGTTGTTCAATAGTGCACTTGTGAAGAAGAAAACGCATCGTTGGCAAGCAACATCGCCACCGCTTGGGTACAGGGTTTTGGGTTTCTCTCGGTCGCCTTGTGCTGATCATCGCCGGCATCTGCTTGACCGTTGCTCTGTCCTGATCGTGTTTTTATCGTAGGGCCACCGTCGCAACACACGCCAATAAACCTATTTTCAATTCGTGGAGGGTGCTGACTTTCCCCGTCGCCTGAACCTGGGTGCTGCCATTTGCCGTCGCCTAAACTTGGAGCTGCGCAACCGAACGCTACCTCCCATCATGGCCACCAGCAACGCGCAACCTGGCTCTTCCAGGCCATCCTCCAGCAACCCCGGCGTTCTTCGCTTGCGAGAGCCCAAGGTCTTTAACGGACCTGATGAGACTGACGTGGAAGACTGGTTCACTAACTACGAGCTGGTGAGCGCAAACAACAAGTGGGATGACGCGGACAAGTTCACTAACGTCAACTTTTACCTCACTGACGTGGCCGAAATGTGGTATAACGGCCACAAAAACGACATTACGACGTGGTCCATCTTCAACACGTCGTTTGCCGACGTTTTTGGCCAACCCGCTGTCCACAAGTCCAGAGCCGAACAACGCCTGCGGACTTGCGCGCAGAAGCCAACAGAATCTTTCACCAGTTACATCGAACACATTATTGGTCTGTGCAACCATGTCAATACCGCCATGCCCGTGTCGGAGGAAATTCAGCACATCCTCAAAGGGATAAATCATTGCATATTTCAGATACTCCTGGCCCGTAATACCGTTGCGGAAATTGTGACTTTGTGTCAAAGCTTCGACAAGTTGAGGAAGCAGCGCGCCCTTACTCGGCCAGTTTCCTCACACGCCGACTCGCTCTCCAGTCTGGCTTCTTTTCCCGATCACTCACCAACTCTGCAAGAGAATAAAGACTTTGTGCGTGATGAAGTAGCTCGGCAACTGTTGATTCCCTTCACGCAGCAGCCGCCGTTCTCTAGTCTGCCCTCACCACTCCGCAACATTATTGCCCAAGAGGTAGCTCAGGCTGTTCCCGTCGCTGCCAACCAGCAGCCTGTGGCCATGCCTGTTCCCCTTGCGCTGGCTATGCAGCCCGTGGCCGCACCTCTTACGTATTCTCAGGTGGTACGCAGCAGACCCCGCCAGCAGCATTTGCCACCCATGTCTTCAGTTGCTCCCCACTCCGCCCCTCTTTCGACACCTTGGGCCGCACCGCGAGTAAACAATTCCTGGCGCACCCCTGACAATCGACCGATCTGCTACGCCTGCGGTACTCCAGGACACGTGGCACAATATTGTCGCCGTCGCTTCCAACCACTCCACGACACTACTCGGCCGTTATCTGATGACCCATAGCTCATGCATCTACCTGCTCCCTATCCCTCATCACAGTATCGCTACAGTAAAATTCCCGAGTCTCAGTCACGCCAGCGCCTGTCTTAGATTCACTCTCCCCGCTCCCCGTCTCTTCACTAGGCGATCACTGACCCCAATACGTCCCCGACCCGCTTGGTGGTTGATGTGAATGCGTGAAAATACTTTAGTGCAACCCAAAAAGTTCAAGCATGAAGAAGCTGTGGAGAGTGTCAGAACACGCTCAACTCTTCTCTTGCCCTGGCTCCTTTCATAGTAACCAAGCAGTCTGCATTTCAGTAATGTTGTTTTTCTGTCTCTTGCACGTAGTCTCGAACCGCAGAGGTTAAGTTATTTTGACTGATGATTCATAGATGGATGTGAAGCAAAACTATATTTACATTGATGACATAGCCAATCCTATTATCTTTTCAAAGTTTCACTTTCAGAGCATAATATGGAGTAGCACTAATTATTTGTTGACACCTAGTAATTCAGTTGCTGTTCAGTTTTCACTGAATGAAGTGCAGTAAATAAAAACAGAAGATGGGGTGAAATCTTGCACCAGCCAATGCAGGAGCAATACAGGGTTATGTACCTGAAAAAGCAAATAACTATATTAACAAAAAGGGAAGTAGTTCATAGGGTAACTACACAAGCAAAATACCAACCATCAGTACGTACACTTGTACAAAAGATAGTTTTACCACATATAGCGTCGTTATCGTATGCATAAAACACCAAAGGAAGACTTAATGACATCGTAGTTGTATGCTTGGTGAAAATGTGATACCAAATATAAACAAATGAAATAACACGTATAGTTGTAAAAATCATCTGATTAAATAGGTATTTTTCATTACATAGACTTCAATTTGTCATCGTTCATGTGCATTATTAGTGGCTGGACATGATAATTTAGTTAGATCTGATGACCATTAGATTATTTTATTCAGACACAGTTAGCGTTCACATGATGATCCGTTGTGGCATTCAAGCTTGCTTTGCCCTTCAAGGAAATCACTCGGGTGCTGCTGCATTCTTCTTGCAAAATTTTCAGTTTCACCTATGCAGGATAATTAAAACCAGAAA
Source organism: Rhipicephalus annulatus (assembly GCA_013436015.1). NCBI lineage: Eukaryota > Metazoa > Arthropoda > Arachnida > Ixodida > Ixodidae > Rhipicephalus > Rhipicephalus annulatus. Next base: position 419,741 of record WOVY01009918.1, on the reverse strand, counting down.
ATAGTGAGGCTAAGGAAAGGTACAGGGGACCTAAATTGCACCGTTGTAAATGTATAATTGCGATATGTGTGTGCATGAAGCAAAGTTGACGGACAGGAAACTTGCCCCCAACAGGGACTGAATCTGCCACCTTTGGAAAATGCGGGCAATGCTATGGAACTTGAGCTACGGTAGAGCATCAGGTGCATCATTTCAAGGTTGCAGGTTTGGTGCTTGTCGGTGAGAATTGCCTTTCGTCCACTTTGTTGTTATGCACATCTATATACCAATTGCTACGATACACGTAAAACAGTACAGTTAACATTTCCATACCTTTATAGGCTTGCTTATCTTCTGGGTTTCATTAAAGTTGAATTAAACAGAAAAACGAACCTTTTGAATTCCCTTCTTTTATTGATTACATAGTTGGCTCGTGTGAAAAATCACACTCTGACTTGGTGTCAAAAAAATATTGCTGGTATGGCTCTTGATTGAATCATGGATGACTCTAACTGCTTTCATTACCATCCAGGCTACAACTGTTTGAAAAAGAAATGGCAAACCTTGAGAATGTAGATAGCACATTTTTCGTTTTTTCCATCTCCACAGTACATTGACATATGATTGCTGTCTTTCCTTGTGTCATTTGGGGTGATTCTTTATAGGTAAAGGGGCATTAAAAGATGTCTGCGTGCACTGTAGGAATATTTGCCTTTATGCTGTCTCACGCTGTGTACTTTTCGTTATGTCAAGTATATTAAATGTGCGCCTGCCTGCCCACTGGTCTGTGTATGAGTAATAATATTGCACTACCTGTATTTATCTCCCCTCACATTCCCAGTTTGGTAAAATAAGGAAGGAATCTAGCACAGGTAAAGAAAAAAACAAATTGGCGAATTGAGAAAAATGTAAAAAACTGAAATGGATAGGTATATAGAAGTGATGGGTATCTTTAGCACAAATGTCACAAAGCTGCAATTAACAAAGAAGTAAAACTTACAAGCAAAATCTACTTCTGGACAAAACTGCTATGTTCGCCTTCAGATAAATTGTCACAAGGGGGGCGGGGGAGTTCGGACGTCAGGCGGGGGCGCGCACGTGAGGCCCGGCCGCAGCAGGTTGCCGAGCCCTGGTTTGTGACACTGTGGCTTCGTGCCTGCGCTGGGCACTTCATTAGAGCGGCACGCGGTGTTGGTCTAGAGGAGCAGCGTTTCTGAGGGGGAGGGTGGCAAATTAAGTTGCCTATATATCTGTAACCTCGCGATCGATGACCTGATCGCCATCAGCGTGCCTCACTTCTGCGGACACGCTCGCTACCTGAATCATCGAGTTGGAAACGTGTGCGGGAACGTCGTGTTCTAGCAAGCTGAAGTTCGGGCATGTTCATACACGGCGATGTCACGCCGAACGCACTTAGTGCAGATGGACTGATTACATGCTAGTTACGAAAGCTTAAGCGAATCGCGCAGGTTAAGGTCCTTCTGTAGCGTTTCTAGCGTCTACGACCGAAAACCATGCAACTCATGCCACTGCAGAACAAAACGCAACAGTGCACGTACTTTAAATTGAGCCCGCATGGGCAAAAGTATACGTTTTGAGTCGTCTACTGAGGATAGTCGCCACCGAATACCTCTGTTTCACCGAATGGTTGCCAGCACTTCGCAAACATCGTGTCGGCCAATCAACATACTCATGCATTCCGCTCATGCGGTCCCACCATGAATACCCTCCGTCTCCAGACCGGCTGAAAACCGAAACGGTCCAGAAATACGGAGCAGGACCGGGCGTGCGGCCGTACCATGGTTTGGCCTTTTAACTACTCCACGCCTTGTCGACATCTCGTCATTGAAAGTGGTGTGCCACGTACTGCCGCGGAGGCTGGCAAGCGGATGCAATGTCAATTCTTGCCCGGTTCTGGATTACGCGCGCCGTAGGGGCCTCCCGATAATGCACAGGGTTGCTGTTGAGCATGTCATGCTTGGCACAATTGATTAGATAGTAAGGTAAAAACAGACGACAGCTATTTTTAGAAAGAGTAGTTACACTTCAAGTATTTTAAGTTGTCCAGTGCCCTTCGCAGCTGCAGTGCCGTGAACTCAGTCATTATTTTCATTATTGCCGTCATTGTTTTCTAATGCTTTATTGCTGCAAGTGTAGCGGGATTTTCATTTATTCCTCTATTGAGGGTATTGAATTGGTGGATAAGGTATGACTCTCGTTGTTCACGTTTTCGGTTTGATTTAAGTCCCGCCTCTAAGAGTGTAACTGATTGTTTGTGGAGTGAATGGTCGGGAAGATTGAGATGTTTTGATAGAGGTAGACCTGGAGCTGGTTTGGCATGGGGTCTATGATTATTGAAATGAATCGTAAATGGTGTTTCTGTTTGTCCGACGTACTGCATACTGCACACGTTGCATTCGAGTAGGTATACCACATTAGAGGATTCCCATGATAGCTTTCCTCGTATGTTAATCGAAAACTTGGATAGTGTGCTGGTTGCTTTGTGTGTTTCTCTCATCGCTTTACATACAACACTTCGTGACTTTAAACAAGGTCGGCATAAATTATTAGCGGATGAGGTATTGGTTTGAGAGTGGACAAGTGTGTCTTTGAGATTGCGTGGTTGTCGGTAAACGACGCCAGGAGCGGATGGGAATGCGCCAGTCAGAAGTTTTCTTTTTTCCATAATGTTGTGATTTTGTTTAAGGATTTTGTTTACATTGGGGATGTTCGTGCTGTAAGTGAAGCAGAGGTTTCTTCGTTGCTGGTCTTCTTGCGGTAGTCGCTTCATAAGTAAGTCATCACACTTCATTTTCTTGCTTTTTGAACGGCGTCATCAATTACATGTGGAGGGGAGGTATTTTTGCTTATCGAGCATAACTTCTAGCCTCTGTGAGCTCGTGTTTTCTTGAGCACATTCTCTTGAGCATCTCTTGACCACATTCGCTTAAACCGGTGAGCCTGGCTGTAAGGAATACTGTTTTTTCAGAGGTGCGGTTGATCACTTTGGTAATGGAGGGCATTATTATCTACCGTTGGTTTGCATAATAGTGTTGTAGAAAGCTCGTTTTCTTCTATCGTTATGGTAACATCAAGAAAATTTACGATTGCTTGTGAGTAGGTGTGTGTGAAGTGTATGTTCGGATGTACAATGTTGTAAGTGTCGATAAAGCTGAGAAGTTCATCCTCGCTGTGGGTCCAAATGAGAAAAATGTCATCTATGTATCTTCTGTATAACAGTGGCTTCAAGGAACTTTGTGCGATTCCAATTTTGGCTTTCCCATAAATATATTGGCAAAATTGGGTAACATTTTGGTGCCCATAGCGGCCCCCGCTGATTTGTCCAAAATACTCTTGGTAAATTCAAATGTATTTAATTCAAGAACCATCCTCGTCAAAGTTGCGATGGAAGAGAAATCTAGGGTGTTAGATTGTCTATGGTCTGTGTGCAAGTTTTGTAGTGTAGCTATGCCGTCATCGTGAGGAATATTTATATACAATGAAGAGACATCAAGAGTAACCAAGTACGAGTTTTTAGGCACACACAGACCTGCAATGTCTCGAAGAAAATGTGTGGTGTCTTTTATGTGCGATGCGAGGGTGCATAGAATGTGACTTATTAGTTTGTACACGTACCCTGATATGTGTTCAGTTATTGTACTGATGCCTGATACGATTGGTCGACCTGGGATACCGGGTTTATGAACTTTTGCGAGGATGTAGAAGCGACCTGGACGAGGGTATGCTGCTCACATTAGTTTGTGGTCAGTGTTGGTAATCTTTTCTGCATCCAACAGTTTCTTTAGTTCTGTTGATACGATACGTTTGTATTCGTCTGTCGGATCACCTGGGAGGCGGTCGTAAAATTTTGAGTCGTCTAGTTGGCAGTATACTTCTTGTGTGTAGTTGGTTGTTTGAAGGACTACAATTTCTCCTCCTTTGTCAGCGGGTTTAATGTTATGTCTGTCTTAGATGCCAGATTTCTCATACTCAGTTTTTCGGATTCTGTCAAGTTTTCTCGTTTTTCTTTCTGTCTGTGCTATTCGTGTACTATATCTTTCTGTACTGCGGTAATATAAAGATCCAGACACTTGTCTCGATTACTGTTCGGTGTCCAATAATTTGTTTTATGACGGTGAATTGTTTCGTGGTTAGATGGCCTGTCTAAGAAATATTATCGCATCCTTAAGCTTCTAGCGAAATTGTCGAGGTCTCGGAGCAATTGGAATTCATCGAAAAATTTTGTGGTCGGGCAGTAGCTTAGTCTTTTAGATAGCAGTTTTTCTTTGTCAGGTGAGAAAGTCGTGTCTGATTGGTTTACAATCACAGTGTCACAGGGTGTCTTCATGAATGGGTGCTCCTTTGTACCGTTAGTGGTTTCCTGAGTGGTGGTGTTGTAGTGATAAGGAACTATGTCAGGAAACGCGGGGTTGGGCACATGGTCTCTTTTGAGTTTATGAATTTTTGTGGTCATGATGGCTTGGTATTTCTTCTGTTCAAATTTATATATATTGATACGCAACAGCCGGCACAGACTGTCTGGAAGAAAGAGAAAGACGACGTTGGTGGCTGGTTGTTTATGAACTGTCGCCATCTTGTTCGCCGAGCACAGTGCATCGCATTTAATTTATTAAATAAGTTACCCGTAACATTATTGGTGGAGGTGGACGACTCCCGTACCTCGATGGAGACGCGCAGTGGTCGCAACACCGGGGACTCTTCGGCTACTTCAACTGCCAATGCCTCATCCCCACCGGTCTCTCGATCCGAGTCGACAACCTACGTCACCCTGCCACCACTGCGGGATCCTGGAACTTTCTCCGCTGACGGCACCATCGACGTTGACTCCTGGCTGCACCGGTACGAGTGAGTCAGTGCTACCCACCGCTGGGATCCCACGCTCATGCTCGCCAATGTTGTGTTCTACCTCGACGGCACGCCGCGGACATGGTTCGAAACCAACGAAGCCGAATTCACAAGCTGGGATCTTTTCAAATCGAAGATCCGTGATCTTTTCGGCGATTCAGCTGGTCGTCAGCTCGCTGCCAAGAAGACTCTCGCCACTCGCGCCCAGACGTCTACTGAATCGTACGTCTCATACATTCTTGACGTCTTGGCGCTTTGTAGCAAGGTCGACCAGTGCATGTCAGAAGAAGAAAAAGTTAACCATGTCCTCAAAGGGATTGCTGACGATGCCTTCAACCTGCTGGTTTTTAATAATGTCACGAGAATCGACACGATCCTGACAGAGTGCCGTCGTCTAGAACAGGCTAAAGCCCGCCGCGTCACCCACGGCATCACGCGCCTGCCGAACACAGCTGCTACTTCCTCTTGTGATGACTCCGTCCGCCCAGTTCCCCGATGTGACAACCTAACCCGCATCATTCGTTGTGAGGTCTAGGCAGCCCAACCAGTAGCTACTCCATTTCCAGCGCCTGATCCTTCACCGACCACTATCTCACTGATACAAGCCGTCGTTCGTCAAGAATTATCCAACGTCGGCCTACACCCCATTCAACCAGTCTACTCTGCCGAGCCTTTTTATCGTCGTCCATCCGCTCCTCGATTTGGGTCCAACTACTCTCGACAGCGCAATTTGTCCGAATGGCGTACACTGGACGACAAGCCCATATGCTTCTACTGCCGACGTGTCGGTCACATTGCTCGCCACTGTCGCAATCACTGGGCTCCGCCGGCACGCAATGGGCCTCCTACCCAAGCCCCTTCTGACCACCAGTCGTACTCAACATTTGATTTTGGTTCCCCTATGCCGACCACATCCTCCGATTCTGCCGCACCTCTGACGAGACCTCGCTACGCCCGCTCACCATCCCCTGCTCGCCGTCAATCTCGTTCGCCCCCACAACGCCGTCCTGCCTCTCCGACCTATTCGCAGCGCCCCCGACCGGAAAACTAGGCAGTGCAGTTTCTGGAGGTGAAGCTGCATTGACGACAACCTCTGCAAGAAATCCTCGTGTAACATTGCCGACCACCCGGAATCTGTTGAACGTTACTTTAGACAATGTACCTGTGCGCGCGTTGATCGATACCGGCGCGCATGTGTCCATAATGAGTGCTGCTCTTCGTCGCCGCCTAAAGAAAGTTGTCACACCCGCCTTGAACCGAGCCGTTCGAGTCGCCGACGGGGGAACTGCCGCGATTATTGGCATGTGCTCTGCCCGTGTGACTATCGCCGATAGAAGCACTGCTGTTCTTTTCACCGTTATAGAAAATTGTCCTCATGAAGTAATTCTAGGCATGGATTTTCTAATCGCTCACTCGGCCCTTATAGATTGTTCAGCCGGCTGTCTTGACCTTGAAATGCCTCTACTTTTCGATCTGACCAACCCACCCCAAAGTCGCCTTTGCTGCATTGATTTCGCACGCCTTCCGCCTAATTGTGTCACACATATCGACCTCTTCTCTACACCACGTGTACCTGACGGCGATTACATGGTGGCACCAATTCATGCCGTGATGCTTATGCATGGCGTCGCTGTTCCGCACACCATTTTGACAATCGTTGAAAACCGCACATGCCTTCCTATTGTCAATTTTGCCCTCACTGCCCAAATTTTTCCACAAGGTATCTCCCTGGCCGAAATTACTGCTCTACAAGACCATACGGTTGAACCCTTCAGAGTGGATGATTGCTGCACCTCAGACAATGAACCAACTCTAACACGTTCATCGGGCGTCGACGTTGACCACATGGTACCATCAGACCTTGCTCCTGATCAAGCGAAAGCCCTTCGTCACGTCCTGGAGTCCTATAGTGACATTTTCGACTTCGCCAGCACAGCTTTAAGCCGAACGAGTGTTGTTACTCATCGCATCAATACCGGTGACATGAGTCCCATTCACCGACGTCCATACCGTGTTTCCGCGTCCGAGCGCACAGTCATACAACAAGAAGTCGAAAAGATGCTTGCAAAAGACATAATCGAACCCTCTTGTAGCCCCTGGGCTTCTCCTGTCGTCCTGATCAGAAAGAAGGATGAAACATGGCGCTTTTGTGTAGATTATAGGCATCTCAACAAAATTACGAAGAAAGATGTTTATCCGTTGCCTAGAATTGACGATGCCTTAGACTGCCTTTACGGTGCTACGTATTTTTCCACTATCGAGTTTCGATCTGGCTATTAGCAGATCGCTGTCGATAAGATGGACCGTGAGAAGACCGCATTCGTCACTCCTGGCGGGCTTATCACTTCAAAGTTATGCCCTTTGGTCTCTGTAATGCGCCGGCCACATTCGAAAGAATGATGGACTCGTTGCTCTAAGGGTTTAAATGGTCAACCTGCTTATGTTATTTAGACGACGTTATCGTTTTCTCGCCCACATTAGACTCCCATCTCAAGCGTTTATCGGCGATTCTTGAAATTTTTCGTCGAGCCGGACTTCAACTGAACTCGTCGAAATGCCACTTCTCTCGTCGTCAAATAACCGTACTTGGCCACATCGTCGATGCCGCAGGAGTCCGCCCGGATCCCGAGAAAATTCGCGCCGTCACGGACTTTCCTGTTCCGAAGTCAACAAAGGACGTTCGCAGTTTTGTGGGCTTGTGCTCTTACTTTCGACGGTTTGTTAAGGACTTCGCCATCATTGCACGCCCACTCACAAACCTCCTGAAGAAGGACACCCCGTTTTTCTGGGGCGCTGATCAAGCTTCATCTTTTTCGCAGCTCACGACGGTCCTTACAACACCGCCGATTTTAGCCCATTTCGATCCATCAGCTCCAACCGAGGTTCGCACTGACGCTAGTGGGCATGGCATCGGGGCAATGCTAATGCAACATCAACGCGGACATGACCGTGTTATAGCATATGCAAGCCGCCTGCTATCTACAGCCGAGCGCAACTATTCAATCACGGAACGTGAGTGTCTCGCTCTTGTGTGGGCAGTCGCCAAGTTTCTCCCATACTTATACGGGCGTCCGTTCCGGGTAGTCACCGACCATCACGCGCTCTGCTGGCTGGCCTCACTCAAGGATCCCACAGGACGCCTCGCTCGTTGGTCTCTACGATTACAAGAATACACGTTCACCGTAACATACAAAACAGGGCGGTCACACCAAGATGCTGATTGCTTATGACGCTACCCCGTGGAAGAGGCTGCCCATACTGACACCTTTCCAGACCTGCTGTCTGTAACGCAGCTACTCAACCTTGGGCACGAACAACGCCTGGATGCTTCCCTGCGAACCATCATTGGCAAACTTGAGTGAAGGCCTCGCGACGCATCTCTACAAATGTTCCTGGTAAAAGACGGCATCCTGTATCGCCGTAACCTCGATCCATATGGCGATGACTTGCTCCCCGTCATACCAGCACATCTTCGTGCGACTGTTCTCAACCAACTTCATGACGCTCCTTTGGCGGGCCACTTGGGCGTCTATCGCACATACGACCGTGTACGTCGTCGTTTCTTTTGGCCTGGTCTTGCCCGCTCTGTTCGAGGCTACGTCGCCGCTTGTGAACCCTGCCAGCGCCGCAAAAAGCCATCTTCTCTACCAGCTGGATTCCTTCAGCCAATTGACATTCCCATTGAACCTTTTTTTCGAGTTGGCCTCGACCTGCTTGGCCCATTCCCGATCTCCAGCTCAGGCAACAAATGGATCGCTGTCACCACTGACTATGCGACACGGTACGCGATCACACGAGCCCTTTCGACGAGTTGCGCAACCGATGTGGCGGACTTTCTTGTATATGATAATATTTTAGTACACGGAGCTCCACGCCAACTTCTCACTGACCGGGGCCGCACATTCCTATCAGCTGTCGTGGATGAAATCCTGCGCTCTTGCTCTGCCAAGCACAAGTTTGCCACTTCGTACCATCCACAAACGAACGGTCTTACGGAGCGCCTCAACCGCACCATAACCGACATGCTTTCTATATACGTAGTGGCCGACCACCAGGACTGGGACGTTCATTTGCCATTTGTGACATTCGCATATAATTCGTCACATCGCGACACTGCCGGCTATTCACCATTGTATCTTCTATACGGCCGAGAACCCGCCCTACCATTTGGCACCTTGCTGCCCTCGGTCACGGAGTATGCCGGCGAAGCCATCGCGCGAGCCGTCCACGCACGCCAACTCGCCCGCAGCCGCCTGCAGGCTTCACAGGAGCACCAAAGACAGCTCTACGATTCCCATCATCGAAACGTGCACTTTCACCGGGTTCCCTTGTCCTCCTCTGGTCCCCCACTCGGCGTGTAGGGCTTTCTGAAAAACTGCTGTCACGCTACACTGGACCATACCGCGTCGTTCGCCAGGTGACCGACGTTACATACGAGATCGTTCCAGCCGATTCAACGTCATCATCGTCACCTTCGAGTGACATCGTGCACATAGCTCGACTCAAGCCCTATCACCCTCCTTCTACCGCATCCGAGTTGCTCAAGCACCGAGACGGTGCTTCTACCACCGGGGGGTTATGTTACGCAACAGCCGGCACAGACTGTCTGGAAGAAAGAGAAAGACGACGTTGGTGGCTGGTTGTTTATGAACTGTCGCCATCTTGTTCGCCGAGCACAGTGCATCGCATTTAATTTATTAAATAAGTTACCCGTAACATTATATATATATATATATATATATATATATATATATATATATATATATATATATATATATATATATATATATATATATATATATATATATATATATATTAGTGTGTGTGTGTAAATGTCAATGAGAAAAACACGAACAACACTATTTCTGAGCTTTCTTTCAGCCGGGGACAGGTCTTTATCAAAAATGCGAAATGAGTTTAAGTTGATGTACATAATTCCGCCATACATATACAGGTAATATATTGTCACCATTTGTTAGAACGAGACGAGGGCAGGAACTAGAAGTACAACAGTAAAAAAGTCAAGAGGCAGAGAGGGAAGCACGTGCGTAAGGAATAGATATATCATCATCATCATCATCATCATCATCATCATCACCCTGGCGAAGCCCACTGTAAGACAAAGGCCTCTATCTGCTAATCAACCTGGTTTTGTGCTTTCCGGTGCCGCGTTATACCTCTCTCTCTCTCTCTCTCTCTCTCTATATATATATATATATATATATATATATATATATATGCACATACATGCATGCTGGCAAGCTGGTATGTGGCACTGTTCAAAAGGGGACGAAAATGCACTTGCAGAGAAAACGATAAAGTGGTATTGCCGTTGATGGAATCAGTCTGACGTCCTTGTGTGCTATTATCTATAGGTTGCAGCTACCGTTTAACATGACACTGGTGGTGATGCTGGGTAATAGTCTATGCACTGTTACCCCGAGGGAGATTTCGTCCCCAAAATTGATGCCTTGGTAGAAACAGCCGTCCTTCGATGCAGTCGGCGGAAATTAGTCTGGTTGGATGAATGAATTGATATGGCTGTACCTTTTAGATTGGGCGGTGGCTAGCGCCACCAAGCTGTAATTCTTCGTGAACCAAAAGGTCCATATTTTCTTTAAATAGTGAGGTTGCGGACTCTTACTTTGCAGTGAAGTGTTTAATTTTCACTCGTGCTTTACCTCAGCCACCTATCAGATAACCTCCTTCTAGTTATTTCTACCCGCTTAAAGTCTATTTTGCCCTCCCTGTCCCTAAACCCCAGTGCTTTGAGAACTCTGCGCCATCTTCCTGAACTATAGGGTGAAGCCATTTACAGAACATTATCAAGTCTTCGGCAGCTTCCTCTTCCTCTCCACACGCACTGCATACCGTGTTTACCCCTTCGTATTTGGCCCGATATGTCTTGGTTCACAATACTCCCGTCCTGGCCTCAAACATTAGAGAACTACCCCGAGAATTATCATAGATCCTTTCTTTGGCGATTTCCTGCTTAAAAGTTTGATAAATCTCTAGTGCAGACTTCTTAATCATGCCAATTCTCCACATATTGGTTTCAGCTTCTTCCACCTTCTCAACCAATAATTCTTTTTAGTTCGCCCCCCCCCCCTGTTTTATAAGCATTTACCAGTCACTTTTCTGGTTCACTTCTTCCATTTTGTATCGACAATCTTCATGTACAAGTAGCTGAATACCTTTCTAGCCCAACTCTCATGCCCTATTTCTCTCAATGGCTTCTCAAATTTTATCTTGCTGCTAGCTTCCCTGCCCTCAAATGATGTCCATCCCATATCACCTTGTACTCCCTGATTTGGTGTCTTCCCGTGAGCTCCTAACGTAAGCCTACCTATTTCACATTGCTTAATTTCTAATCTTGCTTCAACTTCGGATCTGATGCACAAGACCGCATTGCCGAACGTCAGACCAAGAAACTTGACCCCTTTCCATATTCCTCTCACAACATCATAAGTATTGTAATTCCATTGTGCCCTGTTTTTCATCACCGCTGCATTCCTGTTACCTTTAGTCGTCACGTATATTTCGTGTTCCCTTAGGTACGGAGCCCTAATGCTTATCCATACGCTAGATATTTGTATTTATGTGTTATCTCTAGCTTGACCTCCTGTATTTTATGCGCACTACCTTCATTAATGTTAAAAATCACGACTGCTGATTTTTCTGTACTGAATCTGAAATATAACCTATCTCTCTCATTACCACAGATCTCCATCAATCTCTGCAAATCTTCCTTGTTGTCGGTAATTAGCACTATATAATCTGCGTACATCAATTCTGGTAGTGCCTGTTCAATAAGTTTTCCTTGTTTGACGAAAGAGAGGTTGAAGCCCAGTCCACATCTCTTTAATTAGGCCACTACTCCATGTAGGAACATCATCAATAACAAGGGTGACAGAGGACACCCCTGCCCCGCCGCGGTGGTCTAGTGGCTAAGGTACTCGGCTGCTGACCCGAAGGTCGCGGGATCAAATCCCGGCTGCAGCGGCTGCATTTCCGATGGAGGCGGAAATGGTGTAGGCCCGTGGGCTCAGATATGGGCGCACGTTAAAGAACCCCTGGTGGTCGAAATTTTCGGAGCCCTCCACTACGGCGTCTCTCATAATCATATGGCGGTATTGGGACGTTAAACCCCACAAATCAATGAATGAATGAATCAATCAATCAATCATTCAAGAGGACACCCCTGCTTAAGCCCCCGTTTTACCTCTGCAGTCTTGGATACCTGTTTTTCCCACTTTAAAATGACCTTGTTACATTTAATGATATCATTTAAAAGATTAGTGACTCCATCTTTCACGCCTAGTGTGTGCTGTATTCCCCACAAGTCCTCTTGAACCACGCTATCGTACGCTCCCTTGATATCCAAAAAATGCTAGCCACAGGGGCCTGTCTTCCTTTTCTGCTATTTCGATGCACTGCGTCAGTGAGAACATATTGTCTTCCAACAACCTGTGTTTCGGAAACCCATTATGCAGTCCACCCAGCACCCCCTCATCTTGTACCCATGCCTGCAGTCTTTTCTTTATAATCTGCATCGCCAGCCTGTAGACTATTGATGTCACTGTTATAGGACGGTAGATGTTTATGTCAGCTTTGTCCCCCTTTCCTTTAAAGATCATGCTCATCCTGCTAAGTTTCCATCCAACGGGGACTGCACCATCGATTATTATTTTTCTCACTGCCTCTCTCATAGCCTGCTTAGACTTCCGGCCTAATGTCTTTATCAGCATAATTGAAATGCCATCTGGGCTTGTTGATGTACTACCAGGAGCCCTATTTCCAGCCCTTTCCCACTCTCGTTGTTAAAATGGAGCCATTGCACCACTTCAATCATACTTATCTATTGTGGTGCATAAAGCACTTCTTTGTTGAAATTTTTCTGCCACACTTGTTTTTATATATTCAATAGCTTCGTCCCCTTCTAACCTAGCACCTTGAGCTGTAGTTATAAACCTCTGCTCTAGGATCGTCTGATTTCTTAGGCAGTTTAGGTGGTTCCAAAATTTCGCAGCTGCCTTGGAAAGATTTCCAAGGCAGCTGCCTTGGAAAAATTGGAAAGATTTCCAATTTTTTTTCAACATCATCTGTCGGTTCAACCCGCTGCTAAGCATTTCTGTGTTCCCTAGAGGCTACTTGACGTTTTCTATGGCTGTATTATTTTCCTCGTCCTACCAATTTTTGGGTTTGTGTCTTCTTTTCAGGGGTGACTTGTCACGTGCCTTAGTAAGCCCTAGCTCAAACAGTCTAACTAGATTCGTGTATTTCCACACTGTTTTATTATGCTCAGTGATTACTTTCTCAATTTTTCCAGTAGCTAGTTCTATTTGCCTTTCAGAATAAAACATTCCTGTAGTTGGTCGTCTTGTCACCTTCCCACTTTCACTGCTCTTCTAAAACTTAGCTTGATACGTTTGTGATCACTACCCAGACTTCTGGAGCCACCTTCATTTATGTGCATTCCCCTGAGCTTATCATACATCTTATGTGACATCAGTGCGTAGTCTATTGTCAACTGCAGCCTTCCTACCTACCATGTTATTTGCCGTTCACACTTCTCGGTACTGTCGCAAATGATCAAATCATGCCTTTCACACATATTCATGATCATTTTGCCTGTCGGGTCGGTATACCCATCCATATCTTCTATGTGTGCATTCATATCTCCTTGTATAATTATTTCGCACTCTCTTGCTAACTCCTGAATGTCCTTTGATATACAATCTACCATCACCTGGTTTTCTTCTCTGGCCATTGCTCCCGTCCACAAGTACACCAAACCAAGAAGTGTCATTTGCCTCCACTTTCGCTTTTAGCCATAAACGTTCCTTGCACTCCAGATTGACCCTTTGCCAGTCTGTACACTTATGAATAAATGTCCCAATACCACCCTCATTTCTGCTGCCTTCTGGTCTATTACGTTATTACCAGGCGTAGTCCGGATTGTTAGGAGGTTGTTCCATGTCCCTAAGGTGTTTTTCTACAGAACCGTATACCAACGGCTTCTCCTCCCTTAGCTGTTATTCTGTCTCTTCCCACTTCAGTCTGCTCCTGCCACCTTGCATCTTAACACACCTTATGTCTGCATTAGCTCGGCGCTCGTGGCTACATCTCTTTCTGACACGGACTCTACCTATCTACTGGTTCCACTTTGGAATCTATCTCTCCGTATCTGTCAAAGATGCTCCCTGGTTGTTTTTCTCGTTACTAGCTATCCTGCACCCCGAAGAGCCCGCGTGCCCCCCAAAAAGCTACTGCGCGTCCTGCAAATCGCCAACCCACTTCATGACCTAGTCACCCATAGAAGTGAATTCTGTCTCGTTGAAAACCACCCCACCTATGCACCTCTCTGTTTATTTCCGTCACCTTAAAGGCTTTCTCTCGACTCATCCGCCATACCTCTTGGTTTGCGTTGACAACTGCTCTTTGCAAGTTGCCGTCACGCACCGGTACCTCCGGTATCGTGCATATCACTAGCTGTACCTGAGGAGAAGTGGCGCGCATCTCACCGACCCCTTTCGCCAGTATGGTCGCTAGTCTTGCCATATCTTCATTTAAGACAATGGTTAAACAGCATGAAATTACCACGAGGTTTCGTCTATCAGCTGTAGTTTTGAGTTTTGTGATCGCTTGCCTCATGACTGCTTCCAGTTTGCGTCCCGGGAACGTCCCTACTGCACCCAATTGGGGTGGCAGTATTACGCCTGCCACCCCATTTCGGCCCTCTTCCGGAACGCTCCAGTACCATGGTAAATGCGACAACTGCAAGCCAGACAGAACAGACCGCGACTCCACCACCTCTATGACCACCGGCAATTCGAAACCCAAAGCCCTTCGATGGGGAGCCCTACGAAGATGTTGAAGACTGGCTGGACCAATACAATCGAGTCACCATCGCCAACTAGTGGGACGAGCACCGGAAGCTGCGATATGTCTATTTCTACGTGGAAGATTCAGTGCGTATTTGGTTTGAGAACCACGAAACTGCCCTGAAAACTTGGCCGGTGTTTTGCACTCAGCTGCGGAACATGTATGGTAGCGCCGACTGAAAAGAACAAGCAGAACGTCTCTTCAGTTCTCGCAATCAAATACCAAATGAAAGTGGCCATGTTCGTTGAGGAGATATCTTGTCTGTTCCGTCACGCTCGTTTTGCAATGACGGAAGGCAAAAGGTACGCTTTCTGATGCGGGGTGTCAAGGAGCAGCAGTTTGCAGGACTTGTACGAAACCCACCAGCTACCGTGGTGGATTTCTTCCATGAAGCGACAACAATGCAGTGAATGCTAAGACAGTGGTCTTCGCAGTATGTGCGGTCCGACAACCTTGCATGTCTGTCAGCACCCTTGGCAACACCCGACGTGACGAGCGTGGGAGACATAGCTGTACTAGTCCCTAGTTCTTAGCATTGTAAGCGACGAGCTGTATATATATATATATATATATATATATATATATATATATATACATATATATATATATATATATATATATATATATATATATATATATATAAGGCAGAAAGCAACATGACAGAAGGTGACAAGGTAGGGCATGTCCTGAAAGGGAAAACTGATGACGCGTTTAATCTCCTGCTGTGCAAGAACTGTTCCATCGTAGACGCGATCATCAAAGAGTGTCGTCAGTTTAAGCAAGTAAAAAGTCACCACATTCTGGAAACATTCGCCCGACTTTCAAACACTGCTTCAACATTGACTTGCGAGGACCAATCCGCACCACAACAACCGTCGCCGCCGGAAGACCTGACACGCATTGGTCGTCGCGAAATGGAAGCAATGGCGCCCTCAGCGTTCAATTCGCACAGTACCGATACCACTCCTGTTACTGTTCCTTTTGTTCAAGCCATCGTGCGCCAGGAGCTTGAAAACATCGGAGTGCCCTCCATGTGCCATGTCACCACCCCCAGAGTCAGCGAACGCCCTTTCGCGATGCCCTCCTCCGACCGATGGTTTTCTCCACGTACTCAAAATCCGGCTGAGTGGCGAACTGCAGATGACCGCCCTATTTGTTTCAACTGCCACCGTGTTGGACATATTGCTCGCTACTACCGCAACACATGGTCCTCAGTACCTCATGCAACGACCAATATGACCCGTTTCCGCGGTACCGCCCACACATTTTCACCTGCCGAAGAGTCCCATGCCGTTGACCATTCTCGGAACACATGGTACAGCCACTCGCCTTCACCACGTGGGCACCAGTCTCGTTCGCCGCAAATACGTCGCCCATCGTCCCGTTCGCCGCAGCCACGGCGCTTCTCGTGTCCCGTGGCTTCCGGCCGCATTGTCTCGGAAAACTGAGAAATGCAGCCCCCGGAGGTGGTGCTGCATTGACGACTTCCACAGCAAATCCTCTCTCCATTCCTACCAGACGAAGTTTAATAGACGTTGAAGTAGATGGCGTCCCTCTACAAGCACTCGTAGACACCGGCGCAAGCATTTCGGTCATGAGTTCAAGCCTACGCACACGTTTAATGAAAGTTCTGACACCAGCGGCTGTCCAAATGTTCCGTGTGGCCGATGGCGGCATGCCGATGGTTATCGGTCTGTGCACTGCCCACTTAAGTATAAAGGAACACACTGCTTCTGTCATTTTAGCCGTAATTGACCACTGCTGTTATGACGTTATCCTAGGCCTGGACTTCTTGTCGAATCACTCTGCTCTTATCGATTGTGCTGCCGGCGTCCTTCAGCTAGAACTACCTCAGATAGTCGCTGAACACCACACTGCCCCGCCGCGCCTGTGCTGTCTTCAGGATGGGCTACTGTCACCTCAGGCAGCCACCTGCGTCATTTTGACCACACAGCCACAGGTTCCCGATTGTCAATATGTTCTCCTTCTTCTCGCAGACGTCCTCTTGGAGCGTAACATCGGCACTCCCCATACGCTTGTGACTGTCACTGATAACTGTACCTCGCTCCCACTTCTGAATTACAGCTTTTGCGCGCAAGTGCTCCCTTGTGGCATGTTCTTGGCCAGCGTATCCTTTGCTGACAAATTCGAAATAGCGGCTCTCACCACCGAGATGGATTTCCTTCAGTGTCCTGTAGCTAACAGCATCTGTTCTATGCCGAGTCGTTTCTCGAAGATGATTGCATCCGACCTCAATCCTGCGCAAGCCAACGACATCCATCACCTTTTCGCGTCGTATACCAAGATTTTTGATTTCGACGACAGACCTCTAGGGCAAACATCCACCGTTCAGCACCGTATAAACACTGGTGACGCCAGTCCCTTTCGCTGACGCCCCTAGCTATCGTGTCTCCCACACCAAGCACAGAGTCATCCAAGCGGAAGTTGACAAAATGCTCAACAAAGGTGTCATAGAACGATCAAGTAGTCCTTGGGCTTCCCCTGCCGTCCTTGTGAAGAAAAAGGACGGTACTTGGCGCTTATGCGTTGACTATTGCCACCTTAACAAGATCACGCGAAAGGACGTATACCTGCTACTACGCATCGATGACGCGTTGGACTGCCTGCGCAGTGCTACGTACTTCTCGTCTATTGATCTTCGGTTCGGCTACTGGCAAATTTTTTTTCGATGAGATGGACCACGAGAAGACGACCTTCATTACACCGCATGGTTTATACCAGTTTAAGATGATGCCTTTTGGACTATGTAACGCCCCTGCCACATTCGAACGAATGAACGAATGATGGACTCTCGCGTGGTTATAAGTGGTCTACTTGTGTCGTTTACCTAGACGATGTGATAGTCTTTTCATCTACTTTCGATAGCCACCCGACCCACCTCGCTGCAATTCTCGCAGTCTTCAGAACAGCCGGGCTACAAGTAACCTACAAGGAATGTCAATTAGGCCGCCGTCAGATTACAATTATGGGCCATCTTGTAAACGCCGATGGCGTCCAACGAGATCCTGAAAAGCTACGCGCCGTCCGTAGCTTTCCGGTGCCCTGTTCGACATCCGACGTTCGGAGCTTCATCGGCTTATGTTCCTACTTTCGTCATTTTGTGAAAAACTTCGCCGACGTTGCCAGGCCACTCACACATTTGCTGAAGATGGATACCACATTGTTATGGGGCACTGAGCAGGCTCAAGCGTTCACTGCTCTTATCGACTGCTTAACACGCCCCTATACTTGCCCACTTTAATCCTTCTGCTGCCACAGAAGTTTGCAACCGATGCCAGTGGCCACAGTATTGGCGCAGTTCTCGCTCAGCGGCACCACGGCAGACAGTGCGTGATAGCTTACGCCAGTCGCCTTCTTTCTCCCTTTGAGAGGAATTATTTCGTCACCGATAGAGAATGTTTAGTTTTAGTTTGGGCCGTCGCCAAGCTCCGGTTATGTTTATATGGTCGCATGTTCTTCGTCGTTACGAACAACCACGCCCTCTGCTGGCTGACTTCTCGGAAGGACCCGACTAGACGTCTGGGTCGCTGGGCTTTGAGGCTTCAGAAATGTTTGTTTACCGTCAGCCGTTTTCACAAGGACGCAGACTGTCTTTCTCGTCATCCGATGAACCCTCCTGATCCCGTTGTGACGGACCTGGAAAGCAGCGTGATTACGTTTACTGATATAAGCAATATGTGCATTGAACAACGACGAGATGAGTCAGTGCACACTATCATCGACGCCATCTAGGCTGACAGCCATGACGCCGAATCCCGTATGTTCGAGCTGAATGACGGCATCCTCTACCACCGCAACGTCAGAACTGAAGGCCCTGAGCTTCTGCTTGTCATTCCCCGTCATCTACGGCCTGCCATACTTGAACAACTTCATGAACCACCAACAGCGGGACACCTCGGTGTTTCCCGCACATATGACCGCGTGCGACGTCGGTTCTTCTGGCCAGAACTGTACCGCACCGTGCGTCGATATGTCACCGCTTGCGACCTCTGCCAGCGCCGGAAAAGACCTTTTTTGCTGCCAGCTGGACAGCTTTACCCAATCGAAGTTTCCTCTGAACCATTTCATTGCGTGGGACTCCACCTTCTTGGCCTTTTTCCGACGATGACACTGGGAAATAAATGAATCAACATCGCCACAGATTATGCGACCCGTTACGCGATAACAAAGGCCATGCCAACCAGTTCCGCCACTGAAGTCGCAGAGTTTCTTCTTCTTGACGTAATCTTGCACCACAGTGCACCCCGACCGCTGCTTACAGAGCGCGGCCGCTCTTTCTTGTACAAAGTTGTCGACGACCTCCTTCGATCATGTGCCACAGCGCATAAGCTATCTACCGCCTACCACCCACAAACTAATGGCCTAACTGAACGTCTCAACCACACGCTCACAAAGATGCTTTCGATGTACGTCTCCGAAAATCATCGTGACTGGGACACCACGTTGGCCTATGCGACTTTCCCATATAATTCATCTCGACATGACACCACGGCTCACATTTTTATCTTTTGTATGGTCGCGACCCCATATTGCCGTTTGAAACCACCTTACCTCTCAAGCCATCTGCTTGCGTGTACGCTCGCGAAGCCATTGATCGGGCTCACATGGCTCGTCAAGTTGCCCAGTCTCTTCTCACTAGGTCACAGGATATGCAAAAAGCCCACTACGACCACCGGCATCGTAATATAACGTTTGCCCCAGGTGACCACGTGCTCCTCTGGTCACCATGTCACCATGTAGGTTCCTCCGAAAACTTTTGTCTCGATACGCAGGACCCTACTTCGTCTTACGTCAAGTTAGCGACGTCAACTACGAGAGAGCGCCATTGCACTCCAATACGTCACCAAGTTTGTCACTTGTTGATATTGTTCATGTTTCGCGCATGAAACCCTACTTCTGTCGCACTTCTTCCGACTCGCACCGAAACGGCGCTCCAACGCCCGGGTGTCCTGTTGCGAAGTAAAGGAAGATGAAGGACCGAATCAGCTGACAGGCGCGCGAGTTTGTCAATCAGCCATTGCGATTCTCGCCTGAGGTCGCTCCTCTGTAATTGCGTTTATAGAGAAGTCACTGACCCTGTAACAATATATATATATATATATATATATATATATATATATATATATATATATATATATATCTTATCAGACCACGTCTGGTACGGCAGTAACCAGGTTATTCTTTTTAATCCAGATGCACGAGCCAAACAGACAGAGCCCGCGTGACATACGATGATCATCACTACAATGGTCAATGGTTTGATCATACACACACATATATATATGAAAAAACATCGAAGAAAAAATAATATTTATTTCCGACGCGCTGAATTCGATGACGGACCTCAAGCTCCGCAGCGCACGAAGGCAATGGCTGAGCCACGGAAGCGCACCTCCTTCAAAGTTCAAACTGCGAGCTATTGCTATGCACCATTTACAGCAGGCGGTATTCCAATCTCGGGGAGAGTATCAGTGTGTTCTCAGCAATAGGAGCGAAATGGTGACGTGGCGTCGTGGGGGTGCTCGGCACTTCACTCGTCGCGATGCGTGCTCAATCATCCCTCACGCGTCCTTTGCCCTGCATGGGGTAGACACTGTTGGGTATCGCTTGTGTCAGCTCGCGACAACACCTCCATAGACCTGATAGACAGTGAAATTGACACTGGGTTAAGGCAACATTTATGTACAGTATTAATGGAGGCGTTACATATTCGGCTCTGGGGCCAACAGCTTAAGAAGCTCGCACAGAGGTACGCTGATTAGCCGGGATTTCTTTGGTCGCTCTTTGCCTTTTCACGTCACTTGGTTCTTTTAGGTGTTATTTTATAGATGCGTCAGCCAGTATGTAGTTCGAAGCATCCAGTCAGGAACCACACCTGGTCGCTGGCTCTAATCGGACCCTTGGGTGAGGGGGCTTGCCGCGTGTTGCGTAAGATGCGCCGGAAGAGATGCCATTAATTGCATCAGACTGGCTGGAAGCGGACCCATGGTTGAAGGGCTTGCCACGCATTGCCTAAAACACACCACAATAGATGCTGTTGATTGTATCAGACTGGCTCCCTCACTGGTTTTGACGCTGGTTGCAGCAACCAGTCCATCAATGTTGATTCACTTGCATCACTAGGTAGCAGCTTGAACACTTTTAAGTTCAATTTTGGCTCCCGTGCATAAGAACGCCTGAGCGCACGCGCGCTTAACTCACTGTGGGAGAGATTTTTACGTGTTCGGTTTTATCCGGTACAATTGCTGTGTATAGTAATGGGCACACGCAGGTCTTTTCAGTGGCTGCAGAGTCCTCGTTTGTGAAAAGACCGCACCTTTCAAACACAGCGCAGGAAGGATTGTGACACTAGTTAAGAAATTCGCTAAGGAATGTTGCCAGGCTAGTTGGTTGGGGTTTATCATTTATATGGGTATAGCGCCCCATGACAAGGACACAAAGAGAGAAAGAGACACACACACAGAGCGCTCAATTGCAAGTAATGTTTTATTTGCAATAAACATGTTATTTATACAATATCAGACCGATAAAATCTGGATACGATCATGCTACAATACAGGACAGCTCATGCACGTGACATCGCCAATTGCGACAAACTGCACTCGCCAACGTCAAAGTGAAGATTGTAGATACTTCTTTTCTTCAGCTGACAATGCTATGGAAGCCACACTCACATATTTTCTTTCATATTGTCAATTTTATAGGCTTCAACAATTTCACTCGTAGTTCTGTCACGTGCCCTATAGAGAATACGGGTGTATTGAAACACTGGGACGCAACCACCCCTTTAACAGTGAAGGGCCAAATGACCAGATACAACTTTTTCTACGTTGTGCTTGTGTCTCCAAGTCTTTCACTCATGCACCTTCCGGACGGGCCTATGTACACGCAATCACATGTCAAAAGAGTGCAATAGACACTACCCCGGCCACCGTTCACGAATTTTTCCAGGTGCTTGGTTTTACAATCCTGTTCCCCGCTACTGTCTGCATGAACCTTTTTGCACATTCTTCGTAATCATTCGGGAGCAGAAAACAGTACTTGCGCACCAGCCTTTTTCGCTATCCCACGCAAGTTATGTGAAATGGCTTGCACTACAGCAACCTTGGCTGCCTTAGTGCCGGCTGCCTGGTCTTGGAAGTTTGCCCTTCCTTTCCTGCTTATTTTTTCGGCAACGGTGGTTAACAGGTCCAAGGGATAACCGTAGTCCACCAAACGTTCAGCTTGAGCCATCAAGTTCGCATCAAGCTTGTGGTGGCACGACTTCATCAGTGAATTTTGAAAACAGAAATTTATTACCGCTCGTTTTACCAATTTTGAGTGAGGGGACGTGAACGGAAGAACCGGTTTATTTCCTCGTGGATCATAACTCCAGCATACTCCTGCTAGCGAAAAATGCAGCCCGAGGCCAAGGAATCTTATGAAATTGTCATTTGGTATTTCGTACGTCAGCACCAGGGGAGATGACACTGTAAGGAACATGGTTAGAGTTTCTGTAACAACAACGTCAAAAGTGTTGTGTTCATTATTGGAAATGATCAGATAGTCGTCTACAAATATAAAAACAGTAATCACAGCAGTGTGCTTCACACGCTCGTCGAAAGCCTTATTAAAATACAAGTCTCTAAAGTACAGGGTTATGCAGAAAACTCTACATATCCCGTTCTTTTGTTTCATAGTGTTCCTATTCCACGTCCGATAGGTCGAGTTAAGATAAAAAGTAAAGGAGCTCTAAAAACTGTTCAGTCGACACACCGGCAGTATTTTGAAATTGAGCCTCTTCTACTCTGTCGATACTTTCTGACACACACACTATCAACTCGGCCTGAGAGAGGGTGTAATAAAGATCTTTACCATCATTCGAAAATGTTTATATATTCACGTTTTCCTAGCCTGCAAAAATATCTAGTACTTGTTCCGACTTTTTCACCGAAAATGGGTCGTCAAGAGATATAAACTTGAATTTTTTAAAAGAGAACACAAATTGGTTTTGCTAGGATTCATTCTCCGAGATTATCACTTAAAAGGGCTGTGAACTTTGTCCGTTTTCGCCGCGAAAAGTATATCAAGCTTAACTTTTTTTGTCTCCTCGATTGACCTAACGAGGCCTTCAAGAATAAAGCTTTTGCACAACTTTTTCGCGGCAGTTCGCACTTTCTCTAACAAAATATTTTCATGAATATCAAATACAGATTCAATGGCCTCTGACGCCTTCACCCGATACAACGATTTACGCATAACCGTAATACCACCACCTTTATCGGCTGGCAGCAGAGTGAGTGAATTGTCGGGGTATTGTCTATTGCACTCCTTTGACTTGTGATTGTGTGTACATAGGCCAATGAGGAAGGTGTGTGAACGAAGGAACATACGCTTTTGAGCTTGCCAGAGGAATTTTTGTCCGGCTCCATGGTCGTTCATTCAATACACAATTGAATTCTAGCAAGATCGTTCATTCATCCCGCTATATTTTTTCTCGGGACAGTATCCGAGCAGCTTACAGAAACGAAAAAGCAAGGTAATTGGTTATCTACGATAGGAGCTGGCGCAAAAAGGAAATTCTCGACTGATTACTGTTTGCTACGCTATTCGCTTTAGGTGTGCACAAGTGCGGCCTTATCAGTGTGGCCATGTCCCACGCCACTACAAGCGCCAGGCCACTTATCAACAAGTGGCCTGGTGCTTATAGCGCGCTTTTCAAACACAGTGGAGGAACAACTGGGACACTTGTTAGTTTGCACTCATATCTGTGTCTGTGATTACGTTTTGTGCATTGTTTTCGTTTAAACAGCGCATCAAGCGCCGAGGTTTACACATTGTTAGTTTACTCCCTTCCTTTGTGTGTTCTTTTCGTGCGTCCCTTGTGCGTGAGCAGCGTGCTGCACGTTTCGATCTGCTAGCTGTTCACAGTGTTAAATTGAAGTTATTGCTATCGCATTCAGTGGTTCGCCCTTGCGGTGATACTCTTACTTTTTCTGTCTTTCAATCAAATTAGCTCGCGTTGTCAGTAGCCTTCAAGAGACCTTAAGCCATTCGCCAGCGCCGTTATCAGGACAATTCAAATCAGACCTAATGGTACTCAAACAAGAGCATACTAATATTCAGACGAGGAGAGCCTGGCACAAGCACGATAAAAATGCCGAGACATTTAAATTGCGGTATCACGCCAAAACTTCCAGACAACGTGGCCTCTGTCACTGCCCTTGCTTACTATACTTACTATCTTAAACTGATTAGTATTTGCTTCCTGGTATATGCCCATATGCTAGTAACACAGAAAAAAATGGCCATCGCGCTGTACGTGAAACATATTCTACACCCTCTTTTCACACCAGCTTTTAAAAAAAATGCCAGAAAATCCTATAGTGTGCCCCACCGCGGTGGTCTAGTGGCTAAAGTACTGGGCTGCTGACCCGCAGGTCGTGGGTTTGAATCCCGGCTGTGGCGGCTGCATTTCCGATGGAGGCGGAAATGTTGTAGGCCCGTGTGCTGAGATTTGGGTGCAGGTTAACGAACCCCAGGTGGTCGAAATTTCCGGAGCCCTCCACTACGGCGTCTCTCATAATCATATGGTGGTTTTGGGACGTTAAACCCCACATATCAATTAAAATTCTATAGTGTGTGCGTACTCTCGATATTACGAGCTGTAGTGAAAGCAACAGCCATTTATCACTAGAGTAAATACCACCACCATCATCATCTTCAGCCACAACATCCTAAATGCGTGCAGCTTGCAGGTACATCAATGCGCATATTGCCTTACCAGGGCCACTCGATCTCGCCTTTGGTGTGGCCTGCCGAGTGGCTTCTCGAACAAAACGTAAAGCAAAACTTTACTGGCAGGCCACGGCCGGAGCTGAGGGTGCTGCACATTGGCGAAATAATCGCACTTGTATCTGCTTGCGCCACGTCCCACGAAGGTATAATATTACCCATGTTCTTTGTGACTTGCGACAGTCGTATCCAGTCGTCGTTCGGTCAGCATGCGATGACATGTTGTTCGTCCTGCAGACTGTACTATGAAGAAGGTACTGAGTCTATTTCTAGCCAACTGGGTGGAATTATGAGCATCTGGCTAGAAAACATACTAAGACATTTTTTCGAAACCGCTTTTACACAAAGCCGTTCGTTTGTATCATTTTGTAACAAAAAAGTATTACTGATAACTGTCGGCTTTAAAGAACACCTACATAATGTCTCGGTAATAAATACGTCACCACACGCAAATAAATGCACTCAGTATAGATGGTTTCAATATTGCGAGCGTTGTGCCTCAAAAGAGCTTCCGGTAACCTTATTTACCAACTCGTAACGTCGAAACTGAAAGGACGTTTGCACAAGATTTTGATGGTAAGAAAAGAGTCCTAATAATTTCAAATAAAAACAATATGCTTAGTGCTCAAAGAAATTTCTTGTCGTTTTTATGTGGCTTGAAAACATTTATTAGAATATATTTTGCCAAAAAGGGAAGAAAGGGTAGCAAAACAGCGGACTATTTTCAACGCTCTCCTTGATGACCGATGCTATAAGGGCAAATTGAAGGAGGAAACCAGATGTCATCAAAGACCTGTGTTTGTAAACACTGAAAGGGTCTACACGCTTATGAAGAAAAACATTACTGATCGTTGTCCTATTCGCAATATACCCAGATATATATTGCGGAAATAAGTATGTCATGACGCACAATTAAATACGCTTAGTAGACCTTTGTAACAAAAATGATTACTGTTGTCCCATTCTTAATATGCGCAGATATATATTGTGGAAATAAATACGTCACTAGGCGAAAATGAATGCACTCAATATACCTTTATCAATGAAATACACATTATTCTTGAATATTTATGCGACACTAAATTCAAAGCCATTACGTTTTCATTATTCTCACAACATTATTGTTGCAATTTTGAGTTGTCGTACACGCGAGAACAAGACGAGGATCTTGTGCTCTCTTAATTGCTTCAATCGAGCCACCAAACTCTCCGTGTGCATCTAATGAAGCACATGTACACTTTCCGTCAAGCAATTGATAACAAACTGCATAGAGGTGGGGCGCTCCTACGTACCGAATACAAGAATGTCAGTTCCAACGTACAGTGGGAATCGATGATATGCGAAGCACGAATTAGGAAAGTTGATATGTCACTTTAAAGTCAACACAACGTTACGAGGCGGACGTAAATTGCGCCTTACATGACTTCCATGTCTTGATGGTCATGTTTGGACGCGTCATTTGCTTTCGTCATCTGTTCACGTCACGGGATAAACATTTGGTATATGTGGAGCTGGTGAGACGGCCGCTAGCACACTATGAGCATAGCATGTAGTCATTTTTCACACAACACGCATATCTGGATTATCGTGTTTGGACGTGTCATACACCTTCATCGTATTCATATCACGTGATACATAATTTGGTATGGAGCTTGCGAAACGGCCATGAGTGGGCTATGAGCATAGCATGTAGGAATGTTTTACATGAAATGCATATCATGATTATTATGTTTGGACGTGTCGTTTACATTTGTCGTTTCTTCGTGAGGCGTGATAACAAGTTTGGTATAGGTGGAGCTAGCGAAACAACCATGAGTGGACTAGGAGCGTAGCATGTAGGCATGTTTAACTTGACACACATGTCCTGATTATCGTGTTTGCACCAATCATATACATTCGTCGTCCATTTACGTCACGCAATGCCAAATTCGGTGTATGTGAAGCTAGCGAAACTACCTTAAGGGCACAATGAGCGTATGGCCTGTAATAAGACATTTTATTTATTTCTTTATTTATTTCTTTATTTATTGAAATACCTACAGCGCCCAGGGGCATTATTGCATGTGGGAAATACACAGTGTAACGTATGCGTACCAAAAAAAGAACTATTCAAAAACAAGATGAACACAAAAACAGATCAGAACAAAAATGTAGCTATGAGTGAAGCAGTATGTCCCTGAAAGATGTTTGCGGCAGTCTGCAATCTCCTGCGGAAGCCGATTCTACAGGGATATTGTGAGTGGAAAAAGGAGTACTGGTAAATTTTTGTTCAGCAAAAGCTTTATCTCAATTTCAGAGGGTGGTCATTTCTCTTAGAGAAAAATTTGGGAGGTGAACGGTAAGATTCCTTATCTATTTTCATTGATGCATAAAATATTTTGAATAGCATTTCTAATCTCAAGTTTTTCCTACGTGAAACTAAGAAATGATACCCTAACCTCTCCTCAAGCTGCGCGGTTTTGTACAATCTCGAGCATATTAGACAAAGTTTTTGTTTGTGAGTTCCACGCCACACAGGCGTACTCGAAGATAGGTCTGACATTCGAAAAGTAGAGAAGTTCTTTGATTTTCGGAGGAGCTAACCAGAAGTTCTGTATAACAAATTTAACAGTCTACTGGATTTTGCTGTGACATATTCACCGTGCTTAGTCCAGGCAAGATTTGATGGACAGTAAACACCGAGATATTTATACTCAGTTACTCGCGTTAGCTTGATGGTTTTTAATGTATAATGAAACAGGTATGGGTCACTAATTCAAGTAAAGGAGACGCACTGGCACTTCCTGGGGTTCAGGGACATACGCCACCTATCATACCAGCGCTCAATACTGTCTAATATTGCAAAAACTCATGGTCAGAGGTAGATTTATTACAATAGCAAACCACACAGTCAACCGCATACAGACGTACTTTGCATGAGACATCCTGAGTAATATCTTTCATGTACACTAGAAACAGCAAAGGTCCCAACACAGATCCGTGTGGAACTCACCAAGTAACAGCAACCTATTCAGATTGGGCACCTATAGTTAAGACACGTTGCATCTGATCTTGTAGACAACACCTGATACAATCAAGCAATGCAGGGGTAATACCGAGGGATGAGAGTTTATGTATCAGCAGAAATGGGGCACAGTATCAAACGTCTTTTGAACGTCCAGGAATATGCATTCCATCTGCACCCCAAGGTAAAATGAGTAAAAAAAAACATGACTGAATTCTATGAGCTGTGTTGAACAATAAGGACCAGACGGAAATCCATGCTGACATCCGCTAAAAAAATGTTACTTTTTAGATGTTTTCTTACGACGCTGTACACTATGTGCTTCACTACACATGCTCATTTGGTAAATTGGCCTGTAGTTGAAGACAATATTTTTTTTGGCCACCCATATGTAACGCAACCACATTCGCGACTTTCTATTCCATATGTAAACAAGAAGTACGCAATTATTTCTCAAAGATTATAAAGGTAGTGGGCAATTACATCAGATGAAGCGTTTAATGCGTAAGAGGGTATACCGTTAGGGCCAAAAGCAGAAAAAGCCTTTATTTTGTCAAGCAACTTACGTATACCACATTATTACCACCAGCTCCAGCATAGGTTCAAACGCATTGTCAGGAATACACGCTACATAGCTGTGACAAGGTTGCGTAAAAGAAGCCTTAAAATAGCGATATAATGCAGAACCTTTATCGGTGTCATCCATAAAAGTACACCGCCATCGTTTATGCTCGGGATTCCAATTGATTTTCGGCTGATTGATTTGAAACGCTTCCACATTTTTTCAGGTTATTTTATAACTCTGGGCCTTGATTTTTTTCTTTTATATCCTTTCCAAGCAATTTTAGTGGCGTGATTACACCAGGATTGTATTGCTTTCAATAAGCATTCAAGAGAAGATGCCTCATTTTGATCATTGGCTTGAGCTGGAGTAACCCAAGGCTTATCACTACGTTGTTTGGCAGACAAAAGTTTGCTTGGAACATGTTTGTCTGCCATCTGATTTAGCATGAAGCAAAATGTATCCCACAGGGTGTTGCATTCTGCGGACTGAGTAAAATGATTGAATACCTGCAGAAAAATTTTACGCTCATTTGATAACAAAGGATGATTTCTTTTATCAAAGAGATATATAATCCTTGGTTGATCACGCGCACAAGAAAGGGGTACATCTAAACGTTGGCCACAATGCAGTCATGGTCACTAATCCCAGGAATAATGACATTCTCTTGCATGAGCGATGGTTTATTTCAGAAGAATGCATCTAACCCAAAAGAACTATTGACGCCATACATAGTAGGTTCAGTAGCAAACTGACACAAGTCATTGAGAACAGTTGTCACATGAAACAACATAGAAAGGGCAGATGAATTACCAAGGACAGGTTTGTTGGCAACCAACCTAACCTTGGGCACATTTAAATCGCTGTCTATAAGATAGTGGATGTTTATTGTCGAGAGAAACTTAAAGAACGATGTGATGGGCTCAAGCGATGCATAGTCAGGGTAACGGTAAAAGGAACCAGTCATCAGAATGGTATGAAAAAAAAACTTCATTTCAGTCCTGCAGGTGACTGTCCAGCTTTAAAATTGTTATTGCACAAAACTGACTAGGAGCAATATAGATGGAGTTAGCATGGGAGATCACTGTAAGCACGAATCAACAAGAAAGACAAAACCACCATGCGCGTTGCGATAAGAACGGGAGACGTGAAAAGCAGGTGGAAAACTTGTGAGCGACCAACACGTTCCTCAGGCCAGGATTCCGTGTGAGCCACGTTAGGTTTGACTGAAGAGGTCGCAGAAGAAAATTCATCTGTTTTATTTTTTATATGACATGCATGTCATGATTCCACATTAGGTTCTGTCAATTATGTTCGCCTTGCAGTCCTGTCATGCTTTACCAGTTTTGCTATAAGTCATGTGAACAAAACCACCGTGAGTGCAGCAAGACAATAACATGTAAACCATAACATTCATGACATACATGTCAATATTATCATGTTACGACTAGTCACTTATGCTTGTCATATAGTCATGTTATGCCATACCAATTTTCGTACAGATCCTATTATCGAGATGGCCAGGAGAGCTAAAAGTCGTAGGTGGTTAGATAGATAGATAGATAGATAGATAGATAGATAGATAGATAGATAGATAGATAGATAGATATGCTCAAAGTCGCCGAAGTTTGCCAAGAAATGCTTCGCATTTAAAATCCTGCTTGTAGGAAGCCCAGTGAAAAAATAATAATAAACAGGATTGCTTTTAAATGGCCGCGTCAAGAGGGAGGACTGAATATATGCGTGAAAAAATCGGCACTGCGTTTTCTTTTTTTATATAAAACGGAAGGGTGGCGGGTGCCAGTGCGTGGGGAGAGGGATGGGAGTGGGGTAGAACTGATGCTGTCGAAGCGAAGTCTGGCCTGCTATGTTTGGCATGGCCCGTGTGTGAGTGATTCTTAAAAAAGAGAAAGGAAGAGAAAAGTGAGCCCCGTTATTGTCTGCTTCAGTGAGCGACACCGCCACAGTAGCTCACAAGGGATGGGGGTGAGGAGGGATAAAAGGGGTAGGAGTAAAGGTGTAGAAAAGAGGAAGAAGAAGCAACAACAAACTGAGGGGATAGGAGAGACAGGAAAGATGGAAGCATGGTCACTGGAGTCCGAGGACGGGGTACACTTGCGAGAGCTCTTGTCGGCGTCTGTAGATGGCGTAGAGCAAGTCCAGTAAATCAGAGCTACACTGTCGTCGAAGGTCGTCGGCGGCAGGAGGTGACGTAGGGCGAGCCCAGTCAGCCAGAGCTACGCTAACGCCGAAGATCGCAAGCGCGCCGAGCGCACGGGCGCACAACCGGTCGGCACGGAATCCAGCAAGCGAAGCGGCATGGTCGGGCGCGATACCAGGCGAGCCTCACCGGCACCTTTTCCTTTCTCCACGGCGGTGCCACCGGCCTATTGACTTGGAGGCGCAGTGCGCTGACAGGCGTCTACCGTGGGTCTCATGTTGTCGCCTTTTCGTCCTGTCGTGTTGTGATGATCGTTTCCGAGTTGATGTGTGCGTGTTTTGCGCTGGCAGCGTGGCTGTGTTCTCGACGCTGTAGGTGAACGGCGCTTTGCGATGCCGAAAGAGCATGCTTCGTATACTGCAAGTGCGTTCGTTTTGTAGTGGTCTTGGGCATTGAGCGAGCATCGCCGCGAGAAGATGATGCACGGTGCATCCTCGGCACAGTGCGGAAACCGAAAGGTGAGAAATTCTACTGTTTTCAGTGTGCCCGTCGCTCGGGCGCTTGCGGGTGTCATTTTACACGGTGGCCCGCGGGGAAAATCCAATTAAAAGCAAAAATAATAGTAGGGCAATGGGTGCATATAGTCGCCTTTTCAGTTGGTTTCAACATAATAATAGCAACAGCACGTGTGTCTTCCCAAGAAATTTCCGGTCACTTCATTTATTGTTCTCTAACACTGAAGTAGAAATTTTGTATTTTAAGTTGTGCTAAAGTAAGGAAAAACTTTTTTTTCGCTTTTAGGTAAAAGGGAAGCGCTCTAACCTAAGGAATAACTCCTATAATGTTGTATATAGCTTCAAAAAATTGTATTTGAAATATTTGACCAGGCACAAGATGCAAACTTTTGAAAATGAGCTGGCTACTCCTTAAGACTAATGTTGCTCACCAACGCAGCAAGGCTACGCCGGCACACAGAAGCGGAAGCCATCCAGCACCTGTGTTGGTAAACAACGATAACGTCTATATAGCAAAGTTAGGCTCCCGATGGGCGTGTGAAAATTACTGTGAGGGCAGTTTTTACATGATTCACACGGCCAGTTAATCGAAATGCACTGTGGTACGGGTGTTTTGTGCGATGTGTTTGCTTGCAATAAAGCACGCAGGCAGCGACTTCCTTTCAAGAAATAAATACTCAAGCAAAACGTCTTACTTATCGCGCCGTAGTATGACCACATGTGCGGTAATCCAATGTTTCTTTTCAGTCTCTCTGGTCTTATACATGTCTGGTTTGCGTTTATTGTTTGTGTTGTGCTAAATATAACTTGTAACATAACAACGTGCCCCCGTTTTGCAGCTTTTAGAAATGATACAGAAGTGAACAACCCTGGCCGTCATTGTTCCGCCGCCGCACAGCTGCGCACGTGTGGCTAATAAAATTTTTATGACAGAACACCTTAAAATGCCGTTATCTTTACGTGTTTTTTTTACTATTGAGCTGAAAAACATCCTAGACAATCCTCTTGGTTGTAGAGTGTCGTTATGACTTGGTTTTTGTACCCTGTGAGAACATGTGTGAATAATTGTATATTTTAAGGTGTTCTTTGAAGAAAATTTTCAGTTGAGAGGCGGTGCTAGTTTTGTGTTTTGATTAATATGTGGGGTTTAACGGACCACCGTGTGAATTTGAGGGACGCCGTAGTGAAGGGCTTCGGATATTTCAACCATGTGAGGTTCTTTATCCTGCACTCAAATCTGAATACATGGGCCTACAGCATTTTCGCTTCCATCGAAAATGCAGCCGCCACAGCCGGGATTCAATCCCGCGACCTGCGGGTAAGCAGCCGAGTGTCTTAGCCACTGGACCACCGTGGCGGTGCATGTGCTGTCATATAGATGTTCTCCATTGAGTAGCATGCTTTAGCTGAGCTCTTTCATCTTTACGATAGCTGGCAAAGAGATTCAGTGACTGAACTGATGTACATTTGCTTAAACAGTGGCTCGGGAAGGGGGGGGGGGAGGGTTGAAACATTTAATCTGCTTTTTTCTGTGGCGTCATTGACAAAGGCTGTGTAAATGCGGTCGCTTGTAGTGCAAAGGTTACTGATTGAGCAGTTCGTAACAGTGTTTTAGATAATAAACTGAATTTATAACTGTGATCCTATTTGAGTTCCAGTGTAACTAGCAGCTGATTTGTGGAGCATGTTGTGCTGAGC
Source organism: Rhipicephalus annulatus (assembly GCA_013436015.1). Classification (NCBI taxonomy): domain Eukaryota; kingdom Metazoa; phylum Arthropoda; class Arachnida; order Ixodida; family Ixodidae; genus Rhipicephalus; species Rhipicephalus annulatus. Next base: position 387,276 of record WOVY01009918.1, on the reverse strand, counting down.
CACTTGCACGTCTCAGCAGATGGTGCTCAAGCTATGCATGGCATAATTCTGCAACGGAGCAAATAATTGTAGTAAAGGAAGTCATTGGTACTCTGACAACCTGTCGAGTACTACTAATTAGAGTGCCTTTCTATGGTAGGTCTTTTCTCAGCCGCATTGAAACGATAGACATAATGTGCACACGCATTTTTTCACGGGTATACAAAAGGGTATTGATTTACAAGTCAAATGTACAGCGGAAACCTCTACCGTTAGATCAACTGTACTATGAAGCAAAGCTGGTATAAGAAAAACACCGGAAAATGAACGAGAGCTAATACAGAGTTGACACGGCATAAAACCGCTGACTATCAAAAAAATTTTTGTACAAAATCTTGACTTATTTTGCTAAACATAAAAAACTCAGGACAATCCTCGTTGTTCTTTTTGGTGCCCTTGGAGAAAATGCGCTGATAATCGTATTTTTTGATGTTCTTGCAATAACATGTTCAGTTGAAAGTCAGTGCTACACTCAAAGCCAAAAGGGAGCAACAGGGGTATAGGGGTTGCTCCTTTTAGGGAGCAATTGCATTGCCACTCCCATTACTCCCCTAAAAGGAGTAACTGCTAGAGACGAACTGTTGCTCTCCTTTCAGTTCCTCTTTCGGGGGATGAACAGTTACTCCCTCCAGTTCCTCCCTGCGGACCAACAGTTACTCTCACCAGTTGCTCCCTGAGGACCAACCATTACCCCACCAGTTGCTCTTCTAAGAGCAACAGTTACTCTTTATCATTCCTCCCACGTGTTCGCAGTTACTCTCTGAAAACCAACTGCACATGCTTCCAGTTACTCCTTGGGGAAATGACTATTTCGAGTATGCTTGTCACACGCTTAACACATGGCGAGAGCTCCTGGGAAGAGCACTGCTTGGGTGCTTCTAACACAAAAAGTGGACAATATTGAAAAGAAAATAAATGCTTTATTGTTCTTTTTATGAGGCGACGTGTGAGCACGTGTAAAAGTAGACTTCGCCACACCACAGCCAGCACTAAGCAAGCACTACATTACATCAAAAGCTTTCTGCGTCATCCGTGGAAAAACAATCTTGAATTTCTAGCATAGGGCAGTCTGTGTCATCATTGGTGAGAGAAGGGCAACTTCTCCAATTCTGAAGAACTCAAGTTTCGCAGCTGGTGTTTCGATCAGGCTAGCGCAGCGGAATGTCACTGCAGGCATATGTAAAGCATCTCATTGCTGCAAGAAAAAAAAATAGAGGTGTGAGGTTAAACATGCCAGAATCAATACATAACAATTAGTCACACACACTGCAGCGGCGCTTATATTCTAGGATGTCTACTGCAAAACGAAATGTGAAAAAAAGGAAGGTTCGGCCAAACGTTACTTGGCAAGCCATATAAATGCTGATGTGGTAGATGCTCTTCACAAGATGTCTCAGATAGCAATATTCTGGAAGAAAATGTGCAGCACCTCAACAAGGCATATTTGTAGCAGTTAAAGATACCCTTAGGTTCAGTTAACTTGTTTCCTATAGACAGCTGAGTGACATTTCTATGAGCCCATTCACCAATGGGCATTCTAAGTGAGATTATGTGTGTGGCAAATAACACGTACCGTCCGCTCATGTTAAAATACTTATTTAGCTCGTGCACATGGTTGCTCTCAATTCTACTGTTCTATCATACGCTGCTGCGTCTTGAATTGAGCAATACCTGTAGGCACAAGCCAAGCATGCAAAGCCTGCTTGAAAGCAAGCATTTACAGAGGCTACATGATAATCTTCGGTATATTTCTTTGTACCTGATGCAAACGGCTGGACAAAACTATAGTCAAATAAATGTAGACCGTGCTACCTTCAAAAAATGCTTTAAATTTAGTAAACAAGGGTGCATTTGTTCCCTCAGTTGACGAGTCACAGACACGAGATATGTTAACGAAGCAATATATCTTAAGGCATGCACAGATATTCCGATTCTTTGTTTGACAGTGTCACAGATAGCTTGCCAATACATATATATCTGAGAGCAATAAGATGTGAAGCTTTTATTAGTTCAACGTCTTGTTGGTTCACAGCCAAACAGGTTACTGCTTTGTTAGACAAATTGGAATAAGCGCACCCTGGTTTCCAAAAAAAGCATTATTAGAAGTTAGCTCCCGGTGTGAATGTCTGCCTATTTATTTTGTACTGCCTTCTACATGAGCCACAAATACATTTGATGAGGATGTGCTACCAGTCAAGCCAAGATCGCATACTTGGTCAATGTGATGGCAATACAAACATTAGAAACACTGCCACCTCTAGTAAGAGCATAACACTTCAGGATCTTGGAACAGCAAGGAGGTGTACAAGAAAGTTAAGCCCACTCTTGCAGAACTTTTAATGCGAATTTTTCAGAGTGGGGGAGGTCAACATACTGTGGCACTTTTAAACCCACAAAACATTTGCAGAAAACGGGGTAAAGGCAAGTCAAGAAACGATGTTATGAAGGCCTGCGCATGGACAGCTTTGTGAATCTAGGCCCAAGTGTTATGCTTTGTGCAAGCCAAAATCCATGTAAATAGGGAAAGCGTGTTTTCAGGAGCACCAGCGTAAACAAATCTTGGCAGTTGGCTTTCTAGTACAAACAGCAATCCCTGCAATGAAAACATAAACATTTTATCTTAACGGTGACAGTGTGAGCACACACACGGGCCAGCAGAGCCATGTCAAATTGTCAGTGCCAGTGTAACCATGTGGCATGATGAACTATTCTCTGGCCAACACATGCACAGTTGGCCCCTAAAAAGCGATGCTTTCATATACGTAGTACAAAAAGTCTGCACTTACCAAAATTCACTTGCTTTCTGTACTTTAGCATCGTTGGGAGCATCTTTATCTGCAGTATAACCAAATTTGTGTCATATCCCTGAAAAAAAGTAGTAAAAGACATGCATCAAATATTGTTTCATTTGGTAGCAGTGAAGTCAGGTTAAGAACAGCCAAGTGGGAATCAGCCTAATTATGTGCATGCGGCAAATCCCAAACGGCGTTATTGAGGTTGTCGAAATTTTCGTCGATTGGTATTAACGTCGATATGTGAGTTTAACGGCATGCCAAGTTTTCACAGCGCATAAAGGTTTCATGATGCAGAATAATGACAAGGCTAACGAGAACATACAGCATTTATGATTGTCTTTTACAATATTCAGTTTTGCGAAGGTTTTGCATCACTAAAGAAATCTGAAAGATTTGAGTCATACCTCCTCCAATCGTTCTGTCTATATGTAAACTGCTCGCTTGATGGTGCGCTTATAAAATAGTACGTTCCGCGCGGAGGTGAAGCAAGTGACGCAGTGATGTGGGCAGATATTTTTTGAGGCGTGCGGAGAGGGGGAGGGGTACGCTTATCTAAATTGGAGGCCGGGCAAGCGAATATGGTCGTCATTATGGGCTCCCTACGCCCGGCCTAAAAAAATTCTGTGCGCAACCGCCATGATATGCCAGTGAAGTGATGCGACAATGATTTGTTCACTTATTGATTTACATACACTTTACAGCTCTAAAAACTGTGGCCCAAGGCCCCAACACCCAGCCGTTAACGTTACATAAAGCCAATGTAGAAAAGTGCCAGTATGAAGGCAGCTACAAACCCGCCCCAATGTTTTTCAAGCAAGGTTGTGTTGCGGAAATGAACTTTTAACTGCAAAAGTACACTGGCAAGAGGGTATGCAGGCGGTAATAATAGAGGTAATTCAGTCCGATATGGCAATCGATACGGTAAATAAGAAAGAGCAAATCATTTCTCTTTTGATAGCGCAACCACTCAACAATAAATTGTAAGAGCATTAAATGTTGCTGGAATTGCCACTCACCTGTACGCTGATGCATGCGCAGTCCTTTGTCCGACGAGCGAACAGGCTTGCAGATAGCTGAAGACGTGTTTACGATGTGTTTGTTCCACCCAGCAGCAAAATCCACAACAACTTCGCGCTCCATAAAGATAAATATACACTAACCTTTATCACGAATAAGTAGAAACGCAAATCTGCGACACACACACACGATCAAAACATAGCTCACAAGCTAAAATGTCCATGTGCTCGCTGACCACAGACCATATGAATATGAGTAGTGCGAACGCGAACCTAGTTGCGCCGAAAAAAAAAAAACGTCGAACAGTGGCAGCACAGGCGTCAGCGCAATGCTTTCAGTGTGTTCTCATAATACACTTATAAAAAAACTGAGGTACACTAAAACTCATAATTAAATATAAAAATTGAGTGTAATTTTTATTTCGTGCTAGTAAACATAAACACTGAATAAACATTGCTTTGTAAATTACATCGCTTGCTACACTAGCGCCACACTTGTCGTGCGGGCGCAGATGGCGTAGATTTGTCATTCTGCCCTCAAACTACACGGTGAAGCGTGCTACTAAGTGAACGGCTGGTAAAAAGCGCGTCTGGGTCCGCTTTTTTTTTTCTCCGATATATTTCGGGGGGGGGGGGCTCCTTATGCACGTGTTTCGGTGCTTGATCGACTTTGACGCCCTTCCTTCGCGGACGAACGGCGTGTCTAGGCTTTTTTTTATCGTTGTTTTGCACGTGTTTCGGCGTTCGGTCCGCTTTGGCATGCCAACTCTCCATTCTGCTGCTGCGTGTGTTAGGTACTTGCCGTACCTGTATTCTCAGGCCTTCTGTGTTCAGCCAGCGCTGCTATCTCATTATCTGCGGATGCTAAAATAAATCACTGTTTTGGTTTGGTGAAGTTTGGCACACAGAACAAACAATTATCTGGCCCATGAATATCAATGTGGGCGGCATGCATATTTGTGTGCGGTGTCCTGCCGGGGAGTAACAGTTGCGTGACGAGAGCATTTACAGCGGTTCCTCCTTCCGTTGCTCCTTTACAAACTTAAGATGAACACATTTGCTCCCTCATTCTCGAACAAGTCGGCCATCTTGTTCCGCTTGGTCTTTTCGGAGAGTAAAAGTCGGTCTGAAGGAGTAAAAACAGCCGTTGCTCCCATTTAGGCCGTTTTTGGCTTAGAGTGTAGTTCTGTGTCTACTCATAGTCCTCGATCATTTTGTATGGTTAAACTGGCTAGTGCAGAGCAAGTAAGTGTGCCCAACAAAGCACATAGTCAATAGGACTGGCTGCAAGCATCCTTGACGGGCGTTACCTTAACTCCATAAATTTAAACTTTAAAGTAGGCTTAAACAGTCATGTTGATTGCATGTTCAGTGAGTGCTTGAAAAAAGACAATTAGGGTGATGTCAAGAAGCAATCAGCATAAAAATTAGTCACAACTGAAGTGAACACACTCAATTTATTACTGGCACAAGCAGGGTGGCATGTGGCTCAAAGGCGGCATTTAAATGCACCTGCTTATATATATATATATATATATATATATATATATATATATATATATATATTGTAGAAAACTATGCTAACGATGACGAAGAAGCAAGAAACCGCAAGCCACAGAGTTGGTGCACACGCGCGACCCGAGCTTGCGCTTGTTATGTATTTTCGGCCTGTTGGCGTTCCTCGCTCTTCTGGCGTTCCTTGGCATTCCAGTAGGTCTCTACGTAAATAAACTACGTGACATCTGGTGGAGGTGTGTGGACTCCCGTACAAACCTGGAACTTCACTCCCGTAAGCTTCCCCCTTTACGTGACATGAACATGGCCTCCGAGACGACTCTCCAGGTGGGACCTTCAACCGTCCACGTCACTTGCAGTGCCGTGTATCCTCAACGGGACCCTCCTATCTTCACGGGCTCCACTGAGTCGGACATCGAAGATTGGTTGGCGAGGTACGACAAAGTCGGCGCAAGTAACAAATGGGACGACCCAAGTAAGCTGGGCTACGTCATGTTCTACCTTGCGAACACCGCGCAACTGTGGTTTAATAACCACGCAGCTGACATTCCTACGTGGTCTACATTCAAGACTGCTATTACGGACGTCTTTGGATGACCTACGGCACGCAAGCTTCAAGCCGAGCACCGTTTACGTCACCGTGCGCAGCAACCAGGTGAGACTTACACGGGCTACAACGAAGTTGTGTTGCATCTATGCAACCGCGTCAACTCTACCATGCTTGAGGAAGAAAAAACGATGCACATTTTGAAAGGCATTGACGACGGCGCCTTTCAGATGTTACTCGCGAGAAATCCCCCCACAGTTGATGTGCTCGTTTCTCTCTGTCAGAGCTTCGTTGAGTTGTGTAGGCAGCACGAAATTGCTCGTCAAGCCCTCACGACGCCAGACACGCTTGCAAGCTTGCACTGCACCTAGCTGCCCATCCTACCGATCAGCAGCTGCTGCTTTCGACAATCAAGGACTTCGTCCGCGAAGAGGTAGTGCGCTAGCTGTCACTTGCTGCCACTGACACTTGAGCCCGCGCAAGCTTTGGCACCAGATCTCCAACACGCCATTCGAACCCAAGTCGCTGAGGCCCTTTCACCGATGCATCAGCAACCACCTGTCACTACGCCTCTCACGTACACTGCCGTCACTGCTCGGCCTACGCAACAGCGTATGCCGTATGCTCAACCTGCCATGCCGCTCTATGTCATGCCTACAACCCCAATCGCTGCGCCGTATGCCTACGCGAGATCTTCAGCTCCATTTTACCGTCGAGCAGACGCTTGGAGGACGCCGGATAATAGGCCCATCTGTTTCGCCTTTGGTATCGCTGGACACGTCGCCCGCCACTGTCGCCGAGATCCCACTCCAGTTGACACCATGGGCAGGCCAATCGCGTCGTGGTCTAGGACGCCATCAAAGTACACCTCGGACGGTCATCGACCCTTTGCAAACCATCGGTCACCATCGCCCCGACGACGCTCCCTGTCACCTATGCGTCGCCGACCTGCTACGGAAAAGGGAAACTGATCGCTGCAGCTCCGGAGTCAACAGCTGCATAACATTCGAACTGCTTAAGGCCTCCATCTTTCTCGCCGCAAAACGTTATCGACGTAATGTTGAGGGGACCACCGCACAAGCGCTTATTGACACAGGAGCCGCCGTTTCCATAATCTGTGAGACCTTATGCCGCAAGTTGAAAAAGGTGACGACGCCTCTTTCGGGCCTGATGCTCCGCACGGCCAACTCGCAGTGCATAGAACCTACAGCTGTGTGCACTGCACGTGTCATTATCCAAGGTGAATTTTATGCCATTGAAATTTTTGTGCTGGCAACAAGCTCCCACGTAGTCATTCTTGGATGGGACTTTCTTTCGCGTCACCGGGACATCATAGATTGCTCACGTGCAGAAGTTGCCCGTACACCACTGCCAAGCTCGGGGACGACGGCTCGAAGACGACGACGAAGTGAGTCTGGCGTAGAACACTGCTGTCACTATCTGTAATTTTTCAAAGTTTTTCTGCGAGTGTGTGGAAGACACCGTTCCAGTGACTGCGGCGATGGACGTGGATTCGCCTGGGCTTCCACCGCAACCATCGACGTCGTCTGCAGCTACTACGAGAAAGCGTACGGGCCACCCGAGTGATGCCGACAGCGAGGACACGCTGATTTACTCTACGGCCAGTGACGAAAGCTCCGTTGAAGGCGACTTCGTGCCTGTGACAAGGCGGCAGTGAAAAAGGAGACTAGTGATGCCGTCTCCAACAACAAGTAAGAATGCGACGACGACGCGAGAGCCCCCGATATACACAATTCTGTTTGTGCCGCTCGCTGCGGCTCATAGTCTCAACCGGCTCAATCGTCAAGTCACGTCTAGGTTCCTTGAGGAACTCGCCCAGGGAGAGATTGCGGACGTGCGGATCAATGGCCGTAAGAATATCCTCGCCGTAGACGTCACTCAACGAAGCACATTGGAAGTACTGAGCAACGTCAAGATGTTGAATAATATCAATGTTCGCTCATATATACCTGATGGCCGCGACTCGGCGGCAGGCGTCATTTACGACGTCGACATTTCCATCAGCGAAAGTGACTTTGCTGCTCTCATCAAACCGGTGTCTGCAGAACTTACTATACTGCAAGCTCGTCGCCTTGGCAAATCACGCTGCGTGAAGCTCGTGTTCAAGGGCGACAGCCTTCCACCGAAAGTCAAGGTCGGCCATTTTCGAAGCACAGTGCGACCCTTTGTACCGAAGCCCCTTCAATGCCGGAAATGTTATAGATTGGGACATGTCAGTGCTATTTGTACAAACCTGGCTGTGTGCTCGCTATACTCAGAATCACATAGCGCAGACGCTTGCCAGGCAGAACTTCGAAAATGTCGAAACTGTCATGGCCCTCACGAAGCATCGTCCAAAGATTGCCCAATCCTGAAAAAGGAAATGCAAGTGTTGAGGCAAATGGTTCGGGATGGCTCAACTCATAAGGAGGCCGCTTCCCAAGTACGACGCCGGTGGTCTCGTCGCCGGAGGCCCCTGAGGAGACCCAGTGCTGAAGCAAGGATTGAACCTCACTCAATGACCGCCGGCATACCACCTCAAGCGTCCAGACACGCCGACAACAAATCCTCCAAGCAAGACAAGAGCATCACCGGCTCGCCTGAAGCATGGCCAGCGGTGCCAACGATAGACCCACCGTTTGAGCCACCGCATCGCTCGTCTACAATCACTTCGGAACGAGAATGCGGTGATAGTCGGACACAGAAATCGTAGCCATGGTAAAGGCCCTTATGAATACCATTCGTATGCTCCTCACAAGCATTGACAGTCCGGCTGCAAAGAGTGCACATCAGTTAGTGGATGCGCTGAAGCCTGTGCTATCAAGTCTGGAAAGGCACCATGGCTCCGCCTCTGCAAGCCTTTCGTAAAGAGGTAAAAGGAGCTTCGATGTTTTAGTGGAATGCCCGAGGCCTCAAGCCCCGCATTTCTGATATCCGACAATTTGTGTTTAAAAACCAGTTTCCAATTATTGTTATCTGTGAGCGAAGGCTACACAATGCAATACGACTATCCAGGTACGAGGCATTCAAGTCCGCTACCTGCAACGAACAGAATAAAGTCATTGTATATATCAGATGCGATCTTACCGATATCGAGCACCATGTAGCACCTCACGATGACAACCAGTATGTCTGCTTGACAGTTAAACGTAGAGACCCCAATTTCACGCTTGTAGGCGCATATATATCACCTTCAAACCGTTTTGAGCCTGAAAGACTACGTGCACTGTTAACAGCCACACCTGAACCATGGATCATCACCGGAGATTTCAACGCTCACCACCCACTATGGGGAAGTCAGAAGACAACAAGTCGCGGAAGGCAAGTATTCTCCTTTGCTCTGGAGCAGCATCTGCTTTGTGTAAACGACGGAAGCCCAACGTTTCTACGGGGAACGACATACAGCAGCTGCCTTGACTTGAAATTTGTGTCACGAAGCCTAAATGAAAAGGACAAGTGGTTCGCAGACTATGAAACTCATGGAAGCGACCACATACCAACCTATTTGAAGATCAAGGGCCTGAAAAAATTGCCAAACTACGACACTTCGACTCGCATAGACTGGAGAAATTTCAGGTCACTGACGGAAAAGAGGTGTCAAGAAAATAAAGCGCCTCCTCTTGACACCCTCGAGGATATGATTGAAGGTGCTACTCAAGAAGCGACCTATCATATTCAACATATTTCAGAATATTGTCAACATCAAGCGGAATTGGAACGGCTCAGAGCGATCCGTCGTCGCGCAGAAAGAAGATATAGGCGCACTAAGTCCATTCACGACTTGAGGAGGGAGGCAAGGCACCTACAGAAAAAAATTCAGCGGCGAATCATTTCACTTCAGTCCATTCGCTGCAAATATCTGTGCGAATTTTTGGATCCACAGAAGCCTTTGACGCAGACATGGAGGATTGTTCGTGGCCTACGAACATCGCCACTTCAACATCACCCCTTCAAGTGTCTTTCTCTCCTCCAAGGCCCCACCGCAATTGAAGTAGCAGAAGATTTCTGCATGAAAGTTGCCGGTCATGTGTTCGCGTGCACCACGCGCCACCTAGAAAACGCTCCAGTTTCCAGAGATTCCAGAATGGACACCTTTTTCTCTCTAGAGGAACTACAAGTGGCCTTGACGATATGCAAACGATCTTCATCGCCTGGTCCGAATGGAATCACGTACATGGCTCTTTGCAACCTCGGAGAAGCAGCTCGACGGGCCCTTCTATCCGTGTACAACGACTCGTGGAGCAGCGGATTTGTCCCTCATTCGTGGAAATCCAGCCGCCTCGTCCCTGTGCCTAAACCAGGTAAATCTCCTCTGCACTTGACCTCTTATCGCCCCATCGCGCTTGCCAGCTGTTTCGGGAAAGTGATGGAGAAGATGATTTGACTCGTCTAGAGTGGTATCTGGAGCACCATGAGGTATACCCTCATTCTATGACGGGCTTTGGCGTGGGCGGTCCGCAATCGATAACGTTATAGACCTGGTCTCATCTGTTCAGCATCAAAAAAGACTGAAAGGTTTATCTGCAGCGTTCTTCTTGGAAGTGAAAGGTGCATACGATAACTTATCACATGAAGCCATTCTGGATGTCATGGAAAATGTTGGATTAGGGGGTCGGGTTTACCAATAGATCCACAGCTATCTGAAAGGCAGAACTTTCTTTGTACAGACGGAAAATGGCACAACAACGCACCATTGCAACCGTCGTGGCGTGCCTCAAGGCGGTGTTCTTAGCCCCACACTTTTCAATCTAGCGCTACTCGGCCTGGTTGACGCAATTCCAGAATCTGTCCATCTATCAATATATGCAGATGACATCTGCATCTGGGCCTCAGGCGTAACACGCCTTCATTTGCGTGCCCGGCTTCAGAGAGCGCCTACAATAGCGACAAAGTACCTGGAAGAGCGGGGACTAGAGCTGTCATCAGAGAAATGCTCGCTTATAGCATTCACGCATAAGGTGATAAGCCCATATGTTATTAAAACCAACGGACACACGATCAATTACGGGAAGACCCACCGATTCCTCGGAGTCATAGTTGATCGCAACTTCTCCTGGAGCGCTCACATCGCCCACATGAAAACCAAACTCACCTTGATCACCCACGTACTGAGGTTTCTTGCTGGAAAAACGTCGGGTGCATTGGTACGAGCAATGCTCCAACTCTACACTGTTCTGTTCCTCAGTTATATGCGATACAGCTTACTCGTGCTTTGCGCCATCCGAAGAACAAACTTGCGCGTTTTCCAGTCGATCCAAGTCCAAGCACTGAGAATATGCCTTGGTCTCCCGAGATGCGCGTCTACAGCAGCGACAGTCATCATTGCGCGTGATTATCCAGTCAACGCATACATCCGCGTAGACGCTTTGAAAATGCACATAAGACATTTCGCTCGGCTTCCATCTCATCACCTCACCTCACTTCGAACTTCCAGGCCCCACTCAGCGTTCAACGCAACTGTAGCTCAGCATTGCGCAGTGCTTCCAGTGCACTTCAGGCATGCAGCACAGCCGCCGATACCATTATCATGCCTACACCCACTCAAAGCCCTTCTTACGATTCCTGGCATCCGAAATAAGAAAAATCGCATCTAGCCTTGAAACAGGCCACATTACACTTCCTGCAAGAAAAGCAAAACGGACGCCTTCATATTTACACGGATGGCTTGGTGTCTTCAGTAAGCTCTGCAGGGCGGTGGTTATTCCCGTGAGGCACATCACAATTAAATTCATGACATCGCATTTGACGTCGTCGACAGCTGCAGAACTTGCCGCCATACCTGAAGCTCTGGAGTTTATAGTGAAAGAACCTTCGGGAATTTGGTCTATCTACTCGGACTCGAAGGCATCTATTCAATGTCTTATGTCACCCTTTCGCCATGGACCTAATGAACAGTTAGCTGATATAAGGCTTCTTCATCACCACGCAATCGAAAAACAGCACAGCATAGTTTATCAGTGGATACCAGGTCATTGCGGTATATATGGCAATGACCGCGCAGATGAGGCCGCTAGATCTGCACACGATGGTACCCAATACACAGCCATCCCGTTCTCAAGAACCGACGCAGCTACAAGACTTCGTTCGCTTGCACGTGACCTCTCGCTGGTACAGTGGAACTCAACAGACTTCACAAACGCACGCCTGCATAACTTGGATCCCGATCTGCAGCTTCGTCTTCCCCCAAGGATATCTCGAGCTGAGGAGACTCTTCTATGCCACCTGTGGCTTGGAGTAGGCTTCACGAACGCATACTCTTATCTCATTGGGATGGCCAACTCTCCTACATGCACTTACTGCAGTTGCGAAGAAACCATCACGCACCTTTTGTGTGAGTGCACCCTTTTCAACGCGCAAAGACAAAAACTCGCTGCAGCTCTTGATAGACTAGACGATCGGCCTTTGTCCTAACAAAAAATTCTGGGTCAGTGGCCGAGCCCATCCTCAGCCCAGAAGGCTTTGAAAGCTTTGCTGCGCTTTTTGCGGACAACTAGCCTCAGAGACAGACTATAGTGTCTTATACTCTTTGATGTTGCCTTTCCTCTGTCGCATTTTTTGTAATTTCTTTCTCTCTTCGCAACATTTCTTTTTAACATCTTTCATTCCCCTCACCCCTTTCACCAGAACAGGGTAGCCAGCCGGTCTAAGAACTGGCTAACCTCACTGTCTTTTCGCTTAAACTTTCTTCCTCCTCCTCCTTCTTGTTTGGTAGATTCTCTTTCTGAAGCTTACAAACTTGTCGTTGTTGCAGACACAGAAATAGCACCGAGAACATCCACCCTTGTAGCCCTGACCTGTATGGCCGCTCCCTCCGGAACTGCTTTGTTCACTCTTTCTGACGTATTTACCCGCCGCCGTAGCCTACACCTGCCCTTTGCCTTACTCACCGTGGAATCTGGTGCTACCGCCATGCTCGTTGCGAACTCGCTATCGTCGCCAGTTACCTTACTTTGCGGAGAATGTTTGGGTAACATACAAGACGTTGAACTCTTGCGCCCTCTGGAGTTTGCAGAACAACCACCTCACCTCCAGCTCAATGCTATGACGCCACCTGTGGCCACACTGCCCGCGCCAGACTCAATCCAGCTCTCTGTTGCTGCTAAGCTATCGCCGACACAAACACGCGAACTCTTGTCCCTTCTTCGAAAGTTCCGTTCTGCGTTCGATTGCGCTCAACCATCTTTGGGTCGCCCAGCGAACATCACGCACCACATTGACACCGGTACTCATGCTCCCTTACGCCAACGACCATATCGAGTTTCAGCGGAAGAGCGCCGTATTATTAACGAACAAGTCCACGATATGCTCAAGCGTGGTGTCATCCAGCCATTACAAAGCCCTTGGTCGTCCCCTGCTCTACTTGTGCGCAAAAAGAATGGGTCTATCCGATTCTGTGTCGACTACCGCCGGCTCAATAAGATAACTTGGAAGGATGTGTACCCATTGCCACGCATCGACGATGCTCTCGATTGCTTGCAAGGAGCAGAATATTTCTCCTCTTTAGATTTACGCTCAGGATACTGGCAAGTTCCAATGGCTGATCCTGACCTATCGAAGACTGCATTTGTAACACCTGATGGGCTGTATGAGTTTAACGTCATGCCGTTTAGACTCTGCAACGCCCCAGCTACCTTCGAACGGATGATGGACACCATCCTTCGCGGCTACAAGTGGTACACGTGCCTCGGCTACCTAGACGACATCGTCGTTTTTTCTCGCTACTTTTCGACTCACCTTGTTCGTCTTCGTGCTATTCTCACGTGTCTCACCTCTGCTGGCCTTCAACTTAACATTAAGAAGTGCCATTTTGCCGAACGTCAGCTCACTATACTGGGTCACGTCGTCTGCAAAGAGGGTGTTCTCCCGGATCCGGCGAAACTCTGCGCCGTGGCCGACTATCCGAAGCCCAGTTCAATCAACATGTTTCGAAGTTTTATCGGCCTGTGCTTATACTATCGTCGATTTGTGCGCAACTTCTCTTTCATAATCGTGCCTCTTACCAACCTGTGACGACTTCCAAAGGCATTTCTGCTTGGTCAAAAGAGTGCGACGAATCCTTCACCGCGATTCGGCGGTTATTATCATCACCTCCAATACTACGTCATTTTGACCCCGATGCGCATACGGACGTCCACACCGACGCCAATGTGTCGGTCTTGGTGCTGTATTGGCTCAACGAAAACCAGGATACCAAGAATACGTGGTCGCTTACGTGAGTCGAACCCTCAAGAAAGCCGAGTGTAATTATTCCGTCACGGAGAAAGAGTGCCTCGCAATTGTGTGGGCTTTGACGAAGTTCCGACCATACCTTTATGGCCGCCCTTTCGAAGTCGTTATGGACCACCCCGCTCTATGCTGGCTATCATCGCTCAAAGACCCGTCGGGGCGCCTTGGTCGTTGGGCGCTTCGCCTACAAGAATACGACATTCGTGTTGCATACCGATCCGGCCGCAAGCACTCCGATGCTGATGCGCTATCCCACTCGCCGCTACAGGCTGACCCAACCTCCTCGTCATCTTCTTCAGCTGTCATAACAACAATCGACTTTACAGACATGGCATCGGAACAACGCAAAGATGTGTGGAGTTCCCAACTCCTCGCCTTTCTCACTGATCCGTCAGCTAATTTGGTCTCAAGAACTATCCGCCGTCAAGCCACACGTTTCGCTATTCGAGACGACCTCCTCTATCGGCGGAATTACACGTCTGAAGGTAGAAGGTGGCTGTAAGTGATACCCAACCACATGCGTTCGGAAATCTGTACAGCTTTCAACATCGACCATCAAAGCGATCACGCCGGCGCTCTCAAAACGTACAACCGTCTACGTCCGCTGTACTACTGGCGCGACATGTACACATTTTTTCGCAAGTACGTACATGCTTGTACTGCATGCCAGCGACGTAAAGCCCCACCTCAACGCCCTGCCGGTACACTTCCGCCTCCGCCTTGTCCAGCGCGACCATTTGACCGCGTCGGTATCGACTTATACAGACCACTTCCCACGTCGTCTTCTGGAAATAGGTGGATAATTGTCTGCGTGGACCACCTCTTGCGTTACGCGAAGACGGCAGCACTACCCGCAGAAACCGCGAGGGAACTTGTGTTTTTCATCTTGCGCAACTTCGTTCTTCGCCATGGTGCTCCCTGCGAACTTTTGAGCGACCGGGGGCGTGTTTTCTTGTCTGACGCCATTCAAGCTTTGCTCGCTCAGTGCAACATGGTTAATCGCATGACGACAGCATATCACCCGCAGACGAATGGCCTCACAGAATGATTTAATCGCACTCTCGGTGATATGTTGACGATGTACACAGCTTCAGACCAGACCGATTGGGACACTGTCCTTCCATTCGGCACGTATGCGTATAACACCGCTACGCACGCCACAACAGGGTTTTCCTCTTTGTTTCTGTTGTACGGACGCAAACCATAGTGCACGCTGGACACTATCCTCCCATACACGCCCGACTCCTCTGAGTACACTGCAATTTCTGATGTTACCAGGTACGCAGAAGATTGCAGACGATTGGCCCGTTCACTCAATACCGAGGACCAAGACCACCAGAAGCTACGGCATGAAACCGACCGACATCTCTCTACTTTCAGGACTGGTGCTCTTGTTTGGCTTTAGATTCCACTGAGTACTCCTGGCCTTTCCTCGAAATTACTGGCACGATACCACGGGCCCTACCGCATTCTCGCCCGTACGTAACCAGTCAATTATGAGATCGAGCCTTTGACACAGTCTCATGACTTACGCCGTCGTGGCCGAGATATTGTGCATGTGAGTCGCCTGAAGCCGTATTACAACCCCGCTATAGTGACTACGCCTTAAGTTGCCAGGTTGGCTACGCTATTCACCTGAGGCCAGTGTAGGAAAATATGCGAATGACGACGAAGAAGCAAGAAACGGGAAGCCACAGCGTTGGTGCACACGCGCGACCCGAGCTTGCGCTTGTTATGTGTTTTCGGCCTGTTGACGTTCCTTGCTCTTCTGGCGTTCTTTGGCCTTCCAGTAGGTCTATACGTAAATAAACTACGTGACAATATATATATATATATATATATATATATATATATATATATTCAGCGAGGAGGAAGTGAAATACTTAGAGAAAAATTAGGATCTGCTGTGGCATTAGCAGAATTGAATTTAAATGTGCAGAAAAGAATGAAAACTGTTCCCTTAGATATGCCTCATTTGTTAAGCATATTCGTTTTGTATCATCTAGACACACGTTTAATTAAGCTACATAACAACAGTATCAGTAAGCTTTGAGGATCAATACGTATTATCTCTTTCATAAAACCGCCACTCATAAAACAGTGATAAACAACGCACACTAGCCATCATCGAGTTTTCTTTTGCCCTGCAATAAATTTTAGTGGAGAAGCATGAACTAGGTAACCTGCTTTGTTTTTTCTGCGCATCGCAAGAATAACAGTGTGACCTTGAAGGTCATGTAGTGAAATCCCGGCTGCGGCGGCTGCATTTTCGATGAATGCGAAAAGGTTTAAGGCACACGTACTTATATTTAAATGCACGTTGAACTTCCAAAATGTGTAAACTTTCGCGAGACCGCTACTACGTGTCTCGCATAATCATATCGAGGTATTGGGATGTTAAACGCTATAGATATAGTTATTACCAGTGTGCTGAAGACTATGCTAACGATGTTCGTAACTTGGCATGAAATCTCAGCAAGCAACATATGAATGTTTTATTTTATTTAGTGATTTTTAAGTGTGCCATAAAAAGGCCAAGCTAGAGATTTCAGTAAACAATTCACTGTGATGAAAGCTGCAAGCCTAATGGGCCGCTTTGTTTGATATCCTTTTCAGAAAGACACTTCTGACGATGCAGCAAGAGTCCTTGGCCCACCTGTCTTTTACGAAACGGTTCATGACAGCAACACTTTTCTGTGCCTCACAGCACACTTTATTCAGAATGTCATGCTTCTCCCCGCATTTGGGGAACACTGGGACTAGCGCAGTTTCATTATTACTGTTTTGATTCGAAGTAAAACCTGCAAACGACATTCCTTTCTTCAATTGTGAGATATGACATTTTTCTTGTATAAAAAGGGTATTTGCGCACGCACAACAGCTTACTGAAATTCTGGCCTATAAATATTGATTTATGCTCATGTTCTTCTAAACAAGTTACACAGATTATTGTTGGAAAGCATTGCACAAAAGAAATTAAAGAAAGGTGGCGAAGCAGAAAGTGATTAACACTGAAATTCGGTCACTTGATGTTTTATTAAGGTTGCGTAATTTCATGGTGACCTTCAACAAGTACAGGTGCCGGAGTCACCAGAACAGCGTATGCCACCAAAGCTTGCTTACTCTTTTGAATATTAACTACAGTTCGCATATTGCCGCAAGGATTTTCAACCGTGAACCACAATGAAGCCAATTAGTGTATGGCTGTCGAGGAAATGTACCAGCTATAATATCCCCATTTAATGAAGAGAAACTGTATGCCGCAACAGTAATGTTTTTATGTTCGTTGTGTGCCATTCCTTGACCCCAACTGCACGCAAATGTTCGCGAAAGAGATGTGCAGAAGCAATATATATTTGGAGGGAGACCTACCCTACCGTCGCAAATTCATGAACGTCATACTTGACCTTGGCGCACGTTTCGGCATTCACTTGAACTGTGGCGTATGCTGAATCAAATCAAGAGTGGCAACTCCTATATATAGAATCATTAATAGTGAAAGTGAGTAAAGAAGGCTTGTATATGGCGAAATGGTGCGTGTAAATGCTATCGCTGACAGAGATAATTGTTGAAATGCCAAAACGGTGCAGCTGCCCCAGCGTGCCCCTTGCGACCGTTCACACGCACGAAATGCAAACGTTAGGGTAGGCACACTACGATACCTATGTAACGTTAACGTGTGAAAACATGGTCTTCAAACAGTTGGAAATGGGCTGCTGTCACTGACACGTGCGTACCTCATGACACGAATTGGTCCCAGCACACGCACTTGGGAGTAAGTTGAGAGCTGTATGAAGATATCATCGTCACGCTGGTATCGGTGAATTTTCGGTGAGCGAAACGCTCCCAGTTAACGGAGAAGCATTACGAGAACGTACGAACACATATTATTCGTTCTTGCGTCGCGGAACAGCATGAATTGAAGTCCAAGCAGAAGGCGCTTACCATCATTGTCTCATGTTCATGAAGCCCCGCAAATATTCGGCGACCTAATACACGCTCGAACACATGCATGTGGCGCAAAAAGTAATGTTCAACTTTCCGCCAACGATGTGCGAACCCCTCAGTAAACATATATGCCCCAGCGAAAAAAAAGAAGAGCTTTCATGCTGTGGCGCAGTGGTGCATTGGGTAAAGCATCTGCTTCGTATGAATGCTGTTCCGAGCTTGATTACAGTGGTGCGTGTATTATGTATATATATTGTGGAGATGTGAATGATCGTAGAGCTGTAGATTTCTGAACTTCTAGTAATTACTGCATGCAAACTGGCGAAAACGTACTGAAAGCGTTAAAAGATTACTTTTTTCCGCAACCGCGTCAGAGCCGTCCACAGACAGGCTGTCTACAGGGCCGTCACGTGTAATCTCAGACAGTACTTAGCCAGAAGAAATTTGTCCTAATATCCCAGCTAATCTTGTCACGGCCATTCTGAAGGCGACTCAGAATGGGGCTGTTTTCTCTGCGACACAAGAGGGGCGATGGGGGCTGGTTGGTGATGCACTTGAAAGACATTTATGTAGCGTGAGGCGAAAAACGGACTCAGGAAGGAATAGACTGAGAGGACAGAGCTACGGAGCAACTTATCGAACTGGCAAAAAGTGGCCATAATTTGACCGGATATCCTGCCTGCAGGCATGTATTCAAGCCAGGATTTGACTAGCTTGGAAATAGTATCGCAATGATCTTGCCTGTGTATTCAAGTGTTGTTCGAGATTTGTTTACTACGACGCACTTGGCCTAAGTGGTTCAAGAAGTGACCATGGAATACTTTCCAGCGTGCTAAAAAAACGCTGCCAATACGTAGTCGAGACACCTGGAGACATGCGAGCCGAACATTATGCAGTACATGGTCTAGAATTTAGAAACAGTTTCCAATGTTAGAAATCATTCTCTTTTCTTGCAACAAATGATTCCATAGTCAAGATGCCCGCGCCATATACCTTAATTAGCGACCTTCGTTGCTATCGATTTGAGCACTCATAGTACGGCCTCCGATATGGCGGGGTCACGGCATGTTTTTTTCCGGTACGTCTCATTCACCATGCTCTCCACCAAATTGAATGAGTATCGCCTCGCGCGCCCGGCTGCCGCGAGGGAGCACGCAATCCGGTGGCGGTGGAGACCGCGGTGATAGCAGAGCGCACGAAATTCCCGGGTGCGCATAGTTCTTTTTTTTTTGCACATGAACAAAAATCACCACCAGAATTTTCTAGCTAAACTGATGGTAAGTATTTTTTAGTGTTACTGCATTTATTTTTGTCCAATTACGAAGAAAATAAGGGCAACTGCTGCATTTTTTCTTATAGGTAATTGTAAGGAGGTATCATTTCGTCTATGGCAGTATTACGTTTTTTCATTAAGGTTCGTTTTGTCTCGGTGTAAATATCTGAACTAAAGAAACACAGAGGTAAAATTTGAGGCGGTAAACCGAAGCGCAGCTACGCTCTAGGTAACTGAGGGCCCTGGTCATGTCGTTGTAATAAGGTACGTGAGAAGTAAGTCCGCCGTAATATTGTAGAAGACTTCGATTAGCCGACCTACATTCCCTCCCCACGTGTTTCATAGAGAAAGTGCCCGTGTTGTCATCGTCTTTTTTTTCGTCATCTGAATTTATTATTTTGGTAGAAAAAATGAAGTGTCTATGCCATACTCATTTACTGCACTGTCGACTGCATCCAAATCATAGGGTCGCACATGAAGCATAACGGCATGTTTCTAATGGAAACTAAGCATTCGCCGAGGTAGACTAATAAAAAAGTGCAAATTGTCACTGCAATACAATAGCGCAGTGTTTCATTCCAAGTAAATTAAAATCTGAACTCGTGTTTTGTACTTCTTGAACAAGCAAAGCATTTTGATGTTTGTTCTTAAATTGTCCAACGTATTCACTGAACACCGTGAAATTCACGGTGCAAATGGGCGACCATAAGAGACAAAAACGTGCCTGTAACCAGCCCGCGGTCGTGACACCACCGGCAACGTTCAGTCTAGACATATAGTCTAGTCTAATGTTGACCGCCTGTACCCTCCTCCCTGTATTTTGCTTCTGCCGCTCGACGGGGAGATTTTTAAAACAGCGTTGCAATGAAAACACCACTCGTTCCAGGACAGGAAATACAAAAGCAATCCTTTTAATCGAGTGCAAACCTTGAGTGTAGAAAGCGGCCTTTTTTTTACTTCGCTTGTTGATCGGGCGGTCCTTTTTTTTCTTCGCTAGTGCCCTCTATACAATGCAGTCTGCAAACTCCTACGTACAGTGAATTTCCGTATTATCGGGATTTCTTGCAAAGGCATCGCAAATATATGTGCTCTATTATGAATGGCGCATATGTACAGCAAAAAAAGCCCATTTTCCCAAGCACTGATTTTGCCTCTCATACACCTTGGCCTTACATTCCCAAATGAGCGCGAAGTGAGTGCACCCATTTCAACGCGCAAAGACAAGAACTCGCTGCAGCTCTGGATGGACTAGACGATCGGCCTTTGTCGGAACAAAGGATTCTGGGTCAGTGGCCGAGCCCATCCTCAGCCCAAAAGGCTTTGAACGCTTTGCTGCGCTTTTTGCGGACAACTGGCTTTAGAGACAGACTTTAGTGTCTTATACTCATTGATGTTGCCTTTTTTCTGTCGCATTTTTTTTGTAATTTCTCTCTCTCTACGCAACATTTCTTTTTAACATCTTTCATTCCCCTCACCCCTTTCCCCAGAACAGGGTAGCCATCCGGTCTTAGAATTGGCTAACCTCCCTGTCTTTCCGCTTAAACTTTCTTCCTCCTCCTCCTTCTTGTTCGGTAGATTCTCTTTCTGAAGCTTACAAACTTGTCGTTGCAGACACAGAAATAGCACCGAGAACATCCACCCTTTTAGCCCTGACCTGTACGGCCGCTCCTGCCGGAACTGTTTTGTTCACCCCTTCTGACGTATTTAGCCGCCACCGTAGCCTACACCTGCCCTTTCCCATACTCACCGTGGAATCCGGTGCTACCGCCATGCTCGTTGCGAACTCGCTATCGTCGCCAGTTACCTTACTTCGCGGAGAATGTTTGGGTAACATACAAGACGTTGACCTCTTGCGCCCTCTGGAATTTGCCGAACAACCACCTCACCTCCAGCTCAATGCTATGACGCCACCTGTGGCCACACTGCCCGCGCCAGACTCAATCCAGCTCTCTGTTGCTGCTAAGCTATCGCCGACACAAACACGCGAACTCTTGTCCCTTCTTCGAAAGTTCCGTTCTGCGTTCGATTGCGCTCAACCATCTTTGGGTCGCCCAGCGAACATCACGCACCACATTGACACCGGTACTCATGCTCCCTTACGCCAACGACCATATCGAGTTTCAGCAGAAGAGCGCCGTATTATCAACGAACACGCCCACGATATGCTCAAGCATGGTGTCATCCAGCCATCACAAAGCTCTTGGTCGTCCCCTGTTGTACTTGTGAGCAAAAAGGATGGGTATATCCGATTCTGTGTCGACTACCGCCGGCTCAATAAGATAACTTGGAAGGATGTGTACCCATTGCCACGCATCGACGATGCTCTCGATTGCTTGCAAGAAGCAGAATATTTCTCCTCTTTAGATTTACGCTGAGGATACTGGCAAGTTCCAATGGCTAATCCTGACCGATCGAAGACTGCATTTGTAACACCTGATGGGCTGTATGAGTTTAACGTCATGCCGTTTGGACTCTGCAACGCCCCAGCTACCTTCGAACAGATGATGGACACCATCCTTCGTGGCTACAAGTGGAACACGTGCCTCTGCAACCTAGACGACATCATCGTTTTTTCTCGCGACTTTTCGACTCACTTTGTTCGTCTTCGTGCTACTCTCACGTGTCTCACCTCTGCCGGCCTTCAACTTAACATCAAGAAGTGCCATTTTGCCGCACGTCAGCTCACTATACTGGGTCCCTTCGTCTGCAAAGAGGGTATTCTCCCGGATCCGGCGAAACTCTGCGCCGTGGCCGACTATCCGAAGCCCAGTTCAATCAAAATGCTTCGAAGTTTTATCGGCCTGTGCTCATACTTTCGTCGATTTGTGCGGAACTTCTCTTCCAACATCGCGCCTCTTACCAACCTGTGACGACTTCCAAAGGCATTTCTGCTTGGTCAAAAGAGTGCGACGAATCCTTCACCGCGATTCGGCGGTTATTATCATCACCTCCAATACTACGTCATTTTGACCCCGATGCGCATACGGACGTCCACACCGACGCCAGTGGTGTCGGTCTTGGTGCTGTATTGGCTCAACGAAAACCAGGATACCAAGAATACGTGGTCGCTTACGCGAGTCGAATCCTCAACAAAGCCGAGTGTAATTATTCCGTCACGGAGAAAGAGTGTCTCGCAATTGTCTGGGATTTGACGAAGTTCCGCCCATACCTTTATGGCCGCCCTTTCGAAGTCGTTACGGACCACCACGCTCTATGCTGGCTATCATCGCTCAAAGACCCGTCGGGGCGCCTTGGTCGTTGGGCGCTTCGCCTACAGGAATACGACGTTCGTGTTGTATACCGATCCGGCCGCAAGCACTCCGATGCTGATGCGCTATCCTACTCGCCGCTAGCGGCTGACCCAACCTACTCGTCACCTTCTTCAGCTGTCATAACACCAATCAACTTCACAGATATGGCAGCGGAACAACGCAAAGATGTGTGGAGTTCCCAACTCCTCGCCTTTCTGACTGATCCGTCAGCTAATTTGGTCTCAAGAACTACGCGTTGTCAAGCCACACATTTCTCTATTCAAGACGACCTCCTCTATTGGCGGAATTACACGTCTGAAGGTCGGAGGTGGCTGTTAGTGATACCCAACCACATGCGTTCGAAAATCTGTACAGCTTTCCACAACAATTCGTAAAGCGCTCACGCCGGCGCTCTCAAGACGTACAATCGTCTACGTCAGCGGTACTACTGGCGCGGCATGTACACATTTGTTCGCAAGTACGTACATGCTTGTACTGCATGCCAGCGACGTAAAGCCCCACCTCAATGCCTTGCCGGTACACTTCCGCCTCCGCCTTTTCCAGCGCGTCCATTTGACCGCGTTGGTATCGACTTATACGGACCACTTCCCACGTCGTCTTCTGGAAATAGGGGGATAATTGTCGGCGTGGACCACCTCACGGGTTACGCGAAGACGGCAGCACTACCCGCAGCGACCGCGAGGGAACTTGCGTTTTTTATCTTGCGCAACTTCGTTCTTCGCCATGGTGCTCCCTGCGAACTTTTGAGCGACCGGGGGCGTGTTTTCTTGTCTGACGCCATTCAAGGTTTGCTCGCTCAGTGCAACATGGTTCATTGCATGACGACAGCATATCACCCGCAGACGAATGACCGCACAGAACGATTTATTCGCACTCTCTGTGATATGTTGACGATGCAAACATCTTCAGACCAAACCAATTGGGACACTGTCCTTCCATTCGTCACGTATGCGTATAACACCGCTACGCACGCGACAACAGGGTTTTCCCCTTTCTTTCTGTAGTACGGACGCGAACCGTCGTGCACGCTGGACGCTATCCTCTCTTACGCAACCGACTCCTCTCAGTACACTGCAATTTCTGATGTTGCCAGGTACGCAGAAGATTGCAGACGATTGGCCCGTTCACTCACAACCGAGGACCAAGGCCACCAGAAGCTACGGCATGACACCGACCGACATCTCTCTGCTTTCACGACTAGTGCTCTTGTTTGGCTTTGGGTTCCACCGAGTACTCCTGGCCTTTCCTCGAAATTACTGTAACGATACCACGGGCCCTACCGCATTCTCGCCCGTACGTCAGCAGTCAATTATGAGATTGAGCCTTTGACACAGTCTCTTGACTTACGCCGTCGTGGCTGAGAAATTGTGCATTTGAGTCGCCTGAAGCCGTAATACAACCCCGCTATAGTGGCTACGCCTTAAGTCGCCAGGTTAACTACGCTATTCACCGGGGGCCAATGTAGGAAACTGTGGAAACGACGACGAAGAAGCAAGAAACAGGAAGCCACAGCGTTGGTGCACACGCGCGACCCGAGCTTGCGCTTGTTTTTCATTTTCGGCCTGTTGACGTTCCTTGCTCTTCAGGCGTTCCTTGTTTTTCCAGTAGGTCTATACGTAAATAAACAACGTGAGAATATATATATATATATATATATATATATATATGTGACGTATCAAGTGATGGTTAGTAGAGGTAGAGAAGGAAGAAGTCAGAATGGAATAAACATGGGGTATGAGCCAGGCCACGTCCCCCATTCATCATAGCGTCACACAAGTCGACAGGATGGAGACCTGCCTGCCCCTTCATCAGTCACTCATCATCGACGCAGTTCCCCAGAAGACGCCCTGACCGTACATTCACTACCGAATAATCGCCTAGGAGGACAACGACCAGCACCATGTCAGAACCATCGGCTGACCTCGACATCCCCAAGTACACAGGATCAGCGGACGACGGACCCGTACAGGACTGGTTCAACCTGTTCGAACTCCACGCTACCGCTGCATCTTGGTCGGAACGGGAGATGGTTACGAACTTCAGCGACTACGTCACCGGTGAGGCATTTAAATTTTACCTTATTCACATATTCGAGAACGACGAGTCATGGCGAAAAATCAAAGAGGAGATGATTACCCGTTTTAATGACTATGACGAAGACTTACTCATTGCCAACCATCTAGAGACAACTGCACACTATCGTCAATTTCCTAAGCAGTCCTCAAGCATTCGAAAGTCCAGCGCGAATTGACAAGTGCCTCAAGACGAAGTGGCACATGCGTTTACTTACAGAAGGCCATGCATACATTGGGAAAAACCCAACCGTCAAGCGCGTCTTCCTTGTACACGAAAGTCGGCATTTCCGAAGTCATCGCTTCAGCATATGACACGAGACGTTGCTGAACCACCTGATGCCCTGCACTCTTCGTCTCGCAGACGGGGTCCACCACCTGGGTTTTCGTCACGTGGTTTTACAAGCGCTCCTATCGCTCACCATTCGCCTCATAAGGACGCCGCAACCTCGGTAGACGACCTAACGCTTCACGAAAATACCCTGTCAGGCCATGCTCTTTCCGGACATGTTCATTCATCAGCGTGTGGTGCACACACACTGGACAGTCGAAGCAAAGCAGAAGGCTCAGACGCATCGAACGTCGCACGCTACCGGGCGCAAGAACTACTCGCAGTGAACAGCGAAAAAGAATCCCCTGAAGAGCTTCGTGTCATTTCTACGGGACCGCAGACTTGCCAAAATCTGCAGTTCAAACCTAGTAATGCCATGTCACCTGTGGTGCCCACATGCAGAGCTCACCAATTCATGAATCGAAGAAATTCAGAAGTGCATGATACATCAAACCTCGTATACAGTTGTCTTTCGGAAGCGCCCTTAATGAACCCCGTCACCGAGCCCTCTGAAGAGCATGCTAGCAATGATGAAGCATTGCCAACTATGCCCGACAAGCAAGACACCAGTTCACCATTCATCAGCTGTCTACAGGACGCGTCAAACACCGAACGAAATGAATGCCCCATTCCGGAACGGGTGCCACTACAGCCATTTCCTGAGCAGCACCAGCAAAGAAAGCAAAACAAAGTTCACAAACTCAAAAAACAACGAGAGAGACTGCAACGAGGGCATCGGCGAACGCCAAGTACAATGGAAGCGCGTTCACCAGTTGAAGAACATCGAAACATAAGATCTCCAAACCAACAAGACGTCAAACACTTTCGGACAAAGAAAAGTCGCCAGAAACGCTCCCAGCGCCTGCTATTCCACCGACTGCAACATCACAGAAAGCGCCGAGAAAGACGTGGAAGCACTGCTTGGAAAGCGCAAGCATTCAGGCACTTCATCATAGTCTGTCGAGAAGCACGCAAGCAAGAAGCATCAGGATTGCACCATTCACGGCGAAAAATACAACCCCGACGACATTCGAGCTGCCGATGCAACAAGGCGTTCCAACCTTGGTCAGCCCGAACAAGAGTTCTAGCAGTACTGTCAGTATCCACGTGTATCCCGCTCTGTCCGGAACGCAACAGTCAGCCTCACCCACCAGAGTTGTTATAGAGTTCACCGGACTGCTCCTTCGGGCTTGAAGATATAAAGAGACTGCGGAACTCCGTCGGGACGTGATACTGCGAATTTGGACATTGTCTGTTTATTGGCTTCTTCAATTTTTTGTAGGTTATAAACGGTGCCATCTTTCGGGGGGAGGGGGAATCGTGTGACGTATCAAGTGATGGTTAGTAGAGGTAGAGAAGGAAGAAGTCAGAATGGAATAAACATGAGGTATGAGCCAGGCCACGTCCCCCATTCATCATAGCGTCACATATATATATATTCAGCGAGGAGGAAGTGAAATACTTAGAGAAAAGTTAGGATTTGCTGTGGCATTAGCAGAGTTGAATTTGAATATGCAGTAAAGAATGCAAATTGTTTTCTCAGATGTGCCTCGTTTGTTAAGCATATTCGCTTTGTATCATCTAAACACACGTTTAATTAAGCTACATAACAACAGTATCAGTAAGCTTTGAGGATCAATACGTATTATCTCTTTTGTAAAAGTGTCACTCATAAAACAGTGATGAACAACGGACACAGTAAATATTTTTACACCCAAAATAGTTTAAAAAGGGTGCTTTTACAAGAAAGCACCCTTTGCAACACCCTTTAACACCCATAAATGGTCGTTTGAAAAAAAGCACCCTTTTGTTTGGGTGCTTGCCTCGATAGCACCCTAAAATAGGCTCTAAGGGTGCTTTTGTGCCTGAGAAGGGTGTAGGTGACGATTCATCAGAAGGAATATGCAGCATAAGAAGAGCACATATTATAATATTTGAGATTTTGCGTCTCAAAAACCTCGATATGATTATGAGGGTCGTCGTAGTGGAAAGCTCCAGAGATTTTGACCCTTTGTTGTTCTTTAGTGAGCGCTGATATCGCACAGTGCACAGGCTTCTGCCTTTTCGCCTCCGCCTTAATTCGACTGCCATGGCCGGCATCGAACCCGCGACCTTCAGAATGGCGGCCGAACAGCATAGCTACTGCTCGAATACGTGGACCTTGCGTTAAATGACGGCCTAATTGACTTAGAATGTGTGAAGGTGCTCTCCAAATACAGCAAATTGCCAGCAGAAGGATTCGCGTTTCATCTATAATGGCAATTAACTGCAATCCGTGTTACAAAAGCTTTCCTTAGCATTGGTTATAAGCTACATGTTTGCTATAGATTATATACACACACATAACGTTCGCCCGAGTATGGGTGTGTGTGCGTGAGCCTGCGCATGTGTTCGTGTGTAAGCGCGATTGTGTTTACACCCGTGCTTGTGTACGTGCGCGTGTATGTGCCTCTGCCTGTGCACATGTGTACGCCCATGCATGCGTGCGTTTACGGTCGCGTGTGTGTGTGGCCGTAGGTGTATATACGTGTATGTGTGTGCACCTGTGAATAAGTATGCGTGTGTATCAGCCCGTGCGCCCTCAAATTCCGTGTGTGTGTGCGGGGGGCCACTGCTTCTTAGTGTTTAAGGTCCCACACCTGTTCAGACTGGCTGTCTATACGGGAGGTGGCTTAAGGAATGGCGGTGGTCAACGCACTGTACACGAACTATTCAGTACATGGAAAACAGCTGCACATTCTCGTACCTCATCGTTGCCTACGAACTTGATGTGGTAGCTGATTCAGTCCGCTGAGGCGCTTCTACGCTCAAAAATGTGGGTTATGACCAATTCACACAGAAACCTGCCACTGCACTTATGCACAACCATCGTTTATATTAACAACGTTTAACAAGAACGTGCCCTGTCTTTGCTAGAGGTGCTTAGCCAGCTCATTGGGCAACCATATGGAATTATTTGCTGATCATGTGGTCAGCAAAAAGTTTTATAACACCCTCGGCACGTTTCGTGGTGCGTGACAAACCTTCTAAACATCCGCGACTGTGGATTAGTTTGTTCCAGCTTCGAACAAGCATTCAGTGTTTGCGGCACCATACGCGGAATTGCGAGACACAGACAATGCGAAAAGAAATTCCTCTAGAAAAAGGTGTAGCGATGCTCTCCCGCTAATGCCACCGAGGACTAAATATTAAATATCTCTGGCCATTCCACGGTGTACTTTGTTTTCCGCAAGTTTTGCTTCACTATTTTTTGCCCACTGCAATCGCATTCCGTCAAAATACTCAAAGAACCCGAGGCTGGTAAATAACCTGCGTCACTGTGCGGCTGGCTGGAAAGAGAGTTGCCATTTACAAGGAGTCATTCTTGAGGCGCAATCCGATTGCCTTTCGCGTCGAACCGCCGTCTGCCGTATGCGCCATAGCGTTTGCCTTTCGGCGCTGTCTTGGCGGGTTTCCTGCTCCCTCCCCGCCCGCTCACCCCGGCCAGCGTTGCCGCCCCCAACGGCGGTGTAGATAAGCGAATAGTTGCGTCACCGAACACCTGCGTCGACAGCTGTGGCGCCGCCGCCAGTGCCTCCTCCTTCTCTCTGTCAACGTTGCTCTCTCTGTCTCATACGTCTTTCAAGTGCGTTGCGTTGGTCTGGGGTCTTGGTCGCTGTTGAGTTCTAGCAAACAGGCGCATCTTCAATGGTGGTTATGCATGATACCGTGTTCAAAGTGACACTCGGATCAAGGAATATTCATAGTGCGGCGGACACGGACAACGTGGGCCTGTTAATGGTGAGTGTACTGCTTTCGTAGGTAGTAATCATACAGCGCTAGCTGGGCGCCTGCAGCAGCTCTGCCGAAGTAGGCTGCCTGCCATTTACAACAGCATGCGTTTGCGGGCCTGTTGCAGATGCCCGATAGAACGTGTGACATAACGAGTTCACACTGCTATGCGCGATGTTGTGTAAGTGCCTGCATCACTCATACAGTGAGTAATGTGATCACCTAACAAGGGTGCGATTAGTTGCTGATCGCACAATGTCTCTACACTGCTCAAGGTGATTGATATTGTTTCAAGATGCGCTTTAGGCTACACCGTAATAACATTTCTACTAATACTCAAATGTGCAACGTGCTTTTGTAGGTGTAAGCGTAAAAAAGGAAGAAAAAGAAAAAATATGTACAGAGGCGCACTGTACGAAATGGGTTTTTTTGCTTAAAGACGGTATAGTTTGAGGTGCTGATATGCCGCGATGCTCCCAGCACGTGCGCGTCGGTCTTTTAAAATATTTAGGACACGTGTCACCAGCAACAGGGAAAGATCTAGTAGACTTCCAAAGGCGCGTTGTTGTGGCCATCGCCGTGCGTTGTTTTCCCTCGTTTCTGTTTGCTGTTTCATGCTTTGCCTTCATCTGCGATAACGTTCGGCGTCATAACAGAATCAAGAGAGTAAACGTGACTGTGGGAGCTATGTGCGGTAGCTCTAGCATAAGCCATGGCTGCTGCAATGTAGACGGCGTCCGCGAGCATTGGTGTCGTTCCAGTGCTCTTTTTTGCTTGATTGTGTTTAACTGAGTATTTAGGCACGGGTTACGTTTGTAAATCACGTGGTCTATAATCACTGATAGCGTGCCCCTGATTGCCACCAGAGGATGGGCTTGGTTGTCGAAATATGCCAGACGCTTTTTATGAAAGCAAACTTTGAAGAATTTTTTAAGTATACTTTCATACGTGCTGGGCAGTGCCTACTGCAGGCCCACAACTCTGTAGAAACTGGACGAGCTATTACATCTTTTATCAAATTACAATGAATTAAGATGATTGAGTTATAGATGACGAATATCTGTGCTAGATTATGTCACAAAATACATGTTCGCAGCCCTTACGTCTAGAAAGCACGCAAATAGGAAGCACAGCGTCAAATTTGGATTAGATGCCTTGGACGGAGCTTCTTGTGAGGATTGAAAGAACGAGACAGTTGTTCATTTTTGATGCCCTTATAGAGGCAGTCATAATTGCACTGATTGCTGAATTGTCACTATTCCTCAAATTGTTAGAGGTGTGATTAAAGTCAGTAAATCTTTTACTTTTTTTGCCAACCTCTTCGCTAGTGCCACGCCCAAGATCATTTGTTCTCATGTAAAAGAGAAAGCACAGATGCCTTCACTGTTTATAAATGAAGACGTAAGTTTCTTGTGCGTTTTGATTAATGCTACATGTTCTGAACATTGTACCTTAAGAACTGTTTTTCACACTGGCTCACTACCTTATAAGGAATTTGATTCTTAGGTGAGTTCAGGCTTTTGTAAGTGCCATTTTTGAGGTGTAGTCTTACACTTCACCTCAATTAGGAAATTTACTGCATGCGGGAAAACTATCTTATCTTTATCATACGAAATTATAAGAATATATGGGTTGCATGCTTCGAGTTCAGTGTAATGTCAATTAGACGCCATTTCAAAGGATACACACTACACGTTCTTCATATATAGTTCTGCCAGAACAGCACGAACATCTTTTTATGAGAAGTCATATTTGCTCTTATTACAGGACGAGAAGGTGCCGCTGACGTCCTGCGTAGTATACCCCGGCCCCAGCCTAGAGCAAGCCTAGTTCCTGAATCTCCACGTGGATGACCGAAAAATCTTCCGTGTCAGTAATGACGAAGAAGGAGTGACAGCACTGATGAGTTGATTTTTTTTATTTTCAACATTGTCTACGGCCACAAGGCCTTTAACAACCACCGTGATAGAGCGGCTTTTTCTCGGCGTGAGTTTGGAGTTTATTAAAGAAGTTGTTCAGGCAGTACAACGCTGAAAATTTTAGTGTCACAATGCCTGAACAACTTTTTCTAGTGGGGTCATGGTAGATGAACAAATATTGTTATTTGTGTGAGTGATTTGCTTAAATATAGCTGGACCATTCTATGCCAAACGTCCCAGCCACTTTGGCGGCCATCTGAATTGTATTTGAAAAAAAAATGTGCTGACTTACTACGTTGAAAACAGTGAACTGCTAGAATATTTCAGCGAGAAAAAAGTTGTGTTCATGTGGCTGGCTTATAACATCCTGGCATAATGCCGTCTGTGTGCTGTTTGTGGAAAATTTCATTTTAAAACTACCGATTATTTTTCTTAAGCAAATTCGGTCTACCTGTTAAGTAAATGTGCTTCTGTAAGGTATTTGAAGCTCAATAATATTAGCGCAATCTTTTTGCCACATTTGCTTCCAAGAATAAAGCAAAAGTGTGTTATGTTTGCATTTTTATTGCAATATTGCACTTTGTATGAATATCTGAGCAGTGAGTACTTACTCCACAGAAAGTATATTTTGAGGAAAAAATATCTTTTGACCTCTCAAGCTGCTGAAATATACGAGAAAATATCACGAATTTCACAAAATCGTGATTTTTGTCCGTATTGAGATGCAATGAAAACTTATCATTATACCTAAATTGTAAGGAAATGAAATTCTTTCTATATTAAAAATCTTATCGCAAAAAGGACAGGAAAGAGCGCTGTCAACTGAATTTTATTGAAGGTGCTACGAGCGTTTTTATACTGAGCACAAGAGCAGATTGATTGATTTTTGGGGTTTAACGTCCCAAAACCACCATATGATTATGAGAGACGCCGTAGTGGAGGGCTCCGGAAATTTCGATCAACTGGGGTTCTCTTTAACGTGCACCCAAATCTGAGTACACGGGTCTACACCATTTCCGCCTCCATCGGAAATTCAGCCGCCACAGCCAGGATTTGATCCCGCGACCGGCGGGTCAGCAGCCGAGTACCTTAGCCACTAGACCACCGTGGCGGGGCAAGCACAAGAACAGGGCTCATCTGCAACAACACATGTGTGACCGTGACAAAATAATTTTAACCGAGAAAAGAATACTCTTTTTCGGAGAAGATAAGTGAAGGTGTACTGATGCATTGATCCTTGGCCTTCCTGATAAAAAGTTCTAAAATCTCTCATTTTTTCTGCTTGCTTTTTTTCAGAAACCATGTTTTATGAAACCTAGGACTGCACTAACATTCTTTACGGTGTCCGGCCATGAGACTACTACAGCCCTTTTTAACATTTAGAGCATTCTGTCTTGCTCGATCATTGAAGCATTGCCCAGTTTGTCCTATGTTTACTTTTTCACATGTTAGCGGTATCTCATTCACATTAGATTGGCATTCAGTAAACCTATTTTAGTAACGAATGGTGCAAGATTGACTATTCCTGTTTCTGTAAGTACAAGCACTTTTGAAAGCTTCCAAGGGGTGGAAAACAACAATGTCATATCTGCTGGCTCTTTTCCTAAAATTGTGAGACATCTTATGTACGTAGTACTGTGTAACATGCAAAGGTCATTGGTCATTCTGTTTTTCTTTTGGTCCTGTTTCCTTTAACTTTACTTTCT
Organism: Rhipicephalus annulatus; assembly: GCA_013436015.1. Taxonomy (NCBI): domain Eukaryota; kingdom Metazoa; phylum Arthropoda; class Arachnida; order Ixodida; family Ixodidae; genus Rhipicephalus; species Rhipicephalus annulatus. Next base: position 354,846 of record WOVY01009918.1, on the reverse strand, counting down.
GTAGGACGGTTTCGCAAACGAGTGCTATGATGCTGTTGGGGTATTGGCTGGTGCTATCAGCCCAGGAGTGCTACGAATGTTCTGCCTTTTGATAGTGGGCAATCAAAATTAGTAAAAAGAGGAATTGATACCACATGTATTCAGGCCACCCTTTAAAAGTCATGTTAGCACAAGGGTGAGGTCAGGCTTAAAAACCAGACTAAAAGACTAAAAGATGCTGGATATTTCAACAGAATTATCACACCCGTTTTCGAAACCCTCCTGCTGAAAGTAAAGTTAAAGAAGACAGGACCAACAAAAAAACAATGACCAAAACCTTTGCATGTTATACCACATCACGTGTCTCACAATTAAAAAAAATAGCCAGCAGATATCATGTTAACCCCTTGCCACCCCTTGCAAGCTTTCAAAAGTGTGTGTACTAAACAGCAACGAAAATAGTCAATCTTGCACCATTCGTCACGAGAATAGGTTTACTTAATGCCAATTTAACGTTTGTAGAAGTATTTTTATCAGGTAAACCAATGATCAGTGCATCACTACACGTTCACTTATCCTTTCCGAAAGGGAGTATTCTTTTCTCAGTTAAGATTATTTTGTAGTGGTCACACGTGTCGTCACGCATGAGCACGGTTCTTATACTCCGTATAAAAGTGCTCGTAGCACATTCAATAAATTCAGTTGACAGTCGGTGCTCTTTCTTGTCCTTTCTGTCTCTTCCTGAAGTTGTTGCGCTGTGACTAGCACACAACCACGATGAGCCAACTCGCCCAAATTAAACTCTTGTTACGTAACACGTATACCGAGTTTCATATAGAAAGAAAAAGCGGTGTTTTTAAAATGAAATTTTTCACATACAACACCTAGTCTTTTCCAGGAAGTTCAGAAGGCAGCCACGTGACCAAATATTTTTCCTCTACCAAATATTCCAGAATTTCACTATTTTCAATGCAGCACGAGGTTTTCGAATACATTTGAGGTGATTGCCAAAATGGCTGTGACAATATGCACAAAATGACCCAGCTGTGTCATTAGCCGTAATTATGCATTACCTCTTTTGTTTTTTCTGTGTCGTGACTCAGTTTTGTGTTCGTTTTTAGCTTAGTCTGTTTCTGATCATTGTATTGGTTTTTTAAGTATTCGCTAAAGTTATATGTGCAAAAACCCATAATGTTTGCATGTACATCATTTCTCATAACCAATTGTTATACATCCAGGAATACAAAACTTAAACCACTGTGATTGTATGCATTTGAAAACACTATCCGTGTATATTTTTGTGTGCATCACTTCTTGGGAACGATTGTGTACACGAAGGAGTATATAGTGAAATCATGGTGATTGTATACATTTGAAAGAATTATAAGTAAATATTTGCCTGTATTTCATTCCTATTGCCCGATTGTGTACATGACGGAGTATTTAACTGGAAACCACTGGGATTGTAGATACTTGGAAGAAATATAGGGATATATTAGCGTGTATTTCATTTGTAGTCTCTATGTACTTGAAGCAGTATACTAAACTGAAACCAGCGTAATTGTATGTTTCAAAGAATTGTCAATAGAGTGAAACTGAAAAAATATAATAAACATTTGAGGGAACGCGCGTGTAGTGTACGTATACGTCAACATGTTACACATCTGGTGAAAAAGTTGTTTGGCAGAAGAAAAGTTTATAGGTTTTATTTGCCTATTAAAAAAATGCAATATGCAAGGGCAGCAAGGCTTAGTTTTCTGTAACGTTTATTATGCATATTCTGTGAATTATATATAGATTCAGCAGAAGTTCATACACGATTGTACGTGTTTATATTTTTGCCCACACGCAATGAATGGAGCTCGACAGGTGGCGCACCATTGATAATCAGGACCACTTTCTTCAAGTAGTGTGTAATCAGTGCAACCTGATATCTATTAGTGCAGTCTGAAAGAATGCTGGCACCCCTGTGATGGGCACTCAACACCCTTGTGCACCCTTCTAGCACCCTCCTCAGAGGGTGCTAAAAAGTGATGAACATCGAAGGCACCCTTCCTTAAGGGTGTTTTTGTAACACCCTACAGTTTCTTTACATGTACACCCTACTCTAAGGGTGCATGGAAAAGCACCTTTTTTGGAAGGTGTTGAATTACCAACCTTAGAGTGTCGTCCTTGGGACAAGCTCATTTACACCCTTCAGGGTGTAAAAATTTTTACTGTGCACACTAGCCATATTCGAGTTTTCTTTTGCCCTGCAATACATCTTAGTGAAAAAGCATGAACTAGGTAACCTGCTTTGTTTTTTATGCGCATCGCAAGAATAACAGTGTGACCTAGAAGGTCATGTAGTGAAATCCCGGCTGCGGCAGTTGCATTTTCGATGAATGCGAAAAGGTTTAAGGCCTTGTATTTAGATGCAGTACTTTTAAGTACTTGTATTTAGATGCACGTTGAAAGACCCAAGATGTTTAAATTTTCGGGAGACTTCCACTACGTGTCTCTCATAATCATATCGTAGTATTGGGATGTTAAACGCTATGGATATAGTTATTACCAGTGTGCTGAACACTATGCTAACGATGTTCGTAACTTGGCATGAAATCTAACCGAGCAACATATCAATGTCTTATTTAATTTAGTGTTTTTAAGTGTGCCATAAACAGGTCAAGGCAGAGATTCCAGTAAACAATTCACTGTGATAAAATCTGCAAGCCAAATGGGCTGCTTTGTTTGATATCCTTTTCAGAAAGACACTTCTGACGATGCAGCAAGAGTCCTTGGCCCACCTGTCTTTTACAAAAAGGTTCATGACAGCAACACTTTTATGTGCCTCACAGCACACTTTATTCAGAATGTCCTGCTTCTCCCTGCATTTGGGGAACACTGGGACTAGCGCAGTTTCATTATTACTGTTTTGATTCGAAGTAAAAACTGCAAACGACATTCCTTTCTTCAATTGTGAGGTATGACATTTTTCATGTATAAAAAGGGTATTTGTGCACGCACAACAGCTTACTGAAAATCTGGCCTATAAATATTGATGCTCATGTTCTTCTAAACAAGTTACACAGATGATTGTCGGAAAGCATTGCACAAAAGAAATTAAAGGAAGGTGGCGAGGCAGAAAGTGATCAACACTGAAATTCGGTCACTTGATGTTTTAATAAAGGTTGCGTAATTTCATGGTGACCTTCAACAAGTACAGGTGCCGGAGTCACCAGGAGAGCGTATGCCACCAAAGCTTGCTTACTCTTTTGAATATTAACTACAGTACTCATATTGCCGCAAGGATTTGTAACCGTGAACCACAATGAAGCCAATTATTGTATGGCTGTCGAGGAATTGTACCAGCCATAATATCCCCATTTAATAAAGAGAAACTGTATGCCGCAACAGTAATTTTTTTACGTTCGTTGTGTACCATCCCTTGACCCTACTGCACGCAGATGTTCGCGAAAGAGATGTGCAGAAGCAATATATGTTTGGAGGGAGACCTACCCTACCGTCGCAAATTCATGAACGTCATACTTGACCTTGGTGCACGTTTCGGCATTCACTTGAACTGTGGCGTATGCTGAATCAAATCAAGAGTGGCAACTCCTATATATAGAATCATTAATGGTGAAAGTGAGTAAAGAAGGCTTGTATATGGCGAAATGGTGCGTGTAAATGCTATCGCTGACAGAGATAATCGTTGAAATGCCAAAACGGCGCAGCTGCCCCAGCGTGCCCCTTGCGACCGTTCACACGCACGAAATGCAAACGTTAGGGTAGGCACACTAAGATACCTATGTAACGTTAACGTGTGAAAACATGGTCTTCAAACAGTTGGAAATGGGCTGCTGTCACTGACACGTGCGTACCTCACGACACGAATTGGTCCCAGCACACGCACTTGGGAGTAAGTTGAGAGCTGCATGAAGATATCATCGCCACGCTGGTATCAGCGAATTTTTGGTGAGCGAAACGCTCCCAGTTAAGCGAGAATTATTACGAGAATGTACGAACACATGTTAATTGTTCTTGCGTCCCGGAACAGCATGAATTGAAGTCCAAGCAGAAGGCTCTTGCCGTCATTGTCTCATGTTCATGAATCCCCGCAAATATTCGGTGACCTAATACACAATCAAACACATGCATGTGGCGCAAAAAGTAAAGTTGAACGTTCCGCCAACGATGTGCGAACCTCTTGCTGTGGCGCATTGGTGCATTGAGTAAAGCGTCTGCTTCGTATGCATGCTGTCCCGAGCTTGATTACACTGGTGCGTGTAATATGTATTTCTATTTCGGAGATGTGAATGATCGTAGAGCTGCAGATTTCTGAACTTCTAGTAATTACTACATGCGAAATGGCGACAACGCAATGAAAGCGTTAAAAGATTAATTTTTTCCGCAACCGCGTCAGAGCCGTCTACAGATAGGCCGTCTACAGGGCTGTCACGTGTAATCGCAGACCGTACTTAGCCAGAAGAAATTTGTCCTACTATCCCAGCTAATATTCGTCACGGCTATTCTGAAGGCCACTCAGAATGGGGCTGTTTTCTCTGCGACACAAGAGTGGCGATGTGGGCTTGTTGGTGATGCACTTGAAAGAAATTTATGAAGCGTTAGGCGAAAAACGGACACAGGAAAGAATAGACTGAGAGGACAGAGCTACGGAGCAACTTATCGAACTGGCTAGAAGCGGCCATAATTTGACCGGATTTCCTGCCTGCAGGCGTGTATTCAAGCCAGGATTTGACTAGCTTGGAAATAGTATCGCAATGATCTTGCCTGTGTATTCAAGTGTTGTTCGAGATTCGTTTACTACGACGCACTTGGCCTAACCGGTTCAAGTTTAAAAGTGACCGTGGAGTACTTTCCAGCATGGTAAAAAAACGCTGCCAATACGTAGTCGAGACACCTGGAGACATGCGAGCCGAACATTATGCAGTACATGGTCTAAAATTTAGAAACAGTTTCCAAAGTTAGAAATCATTCTCTTTTCTTGCAACAAATGATTCCATAGTACCAAGATGCCCGCGCCATATACCTTAATTAGCGGCCTTTGTTGCTATTGATTTGAGCACTTATAGTATGGCCTCCGAGATGGCGGCCGCGCGGTGTGTTTTTTTCCGGTACGTCTCATTCCCCATGCTCCCCACCAAATTCAATGAGTATCGCCTCGCGCGCCCGGCTGCCGCGAGAGAGCACGCAATCCGGTGGCGGTGGAGACCGCGGTGATAGCAGAGCGCACGAAATTCCCGGGTGCGCATAGTTCTTTTTTTTTTGGCACATGAACAAAAATCACCACCAGAATTTTCTAGCTAAACTGATGGTAAGTATTTTTTAGTGTTACTGCATTTATTTTTGTCCAATTACGAAGAAAACTAGGGTAACTGCTGCATTTTTTCTTATGGGTAATTGTACGGAGGCATTATGTGTATGGCAGTATTACGTTTTTTCATTAGGGTTCGTTTTGTCTCGGTGTAAATATCTGAAGTGAAGAAACACAAAGGTAAAATTTAGGAGGCGGTCAACCAAAGCGCAGCTACGCTCTAGGTAACTCAGGGCCCTCGTCATGTCATTGTAATAAGGTGTGTGAGAAGTAACTCCGCCGTAATATTGTAGAAGACTTCGATTAGCCGACAAACATTTCCTCCCCACGTGTTTCATAGGGATTGTCATCGTCTTTTTTTTCGTCATCTGAATTTATTATTTTGGTAGAAAAAATGAAGTATCTATGCCGTGTTCATTTACTGCACGGTCGACTGCATCCAAATCATAGGGTCGCACATGTAGCATAACGGCATGTTTCTAATGGGAACTAAGCATTCGCCGAGGTAGACTACTAAAAAAAAGGGCGAATTGTCACTGCTATATATTAGCGCACTGTTTCATGCCAAGTAAATTAAACTCTGAACTCGTTGCGTACTTCTTGAACAAGGAAAGCATTTTGATGTTTGTTTTTAAATTGTCCAATGTATCCGCTGAACACCGTGAATTTCACGGTGCGAATGGGCGACCAAAAGTGATAAAAACGTGCCTGTAACTAGCCCGCGGTCATCACACCACCGGCGACGTTCAGTCTAGACATATAGTCTCGTCACATGTTGACCGCCTGTACCCTTCTCCCTGTATTCTGCTTCTGCTGCTCGACGGGCGGATTCTTAAAATAGCGTTGCAATGAAAACAGCGCTAGTTCCATGACAGGAAATAAAAAATCAATCCTTTTAATCGAGTGTAAACTGTGATTGTAGAACGCGGCCCTTTTCTGACTTCGCTTGTTGATCGGGCTGTCCTTTTTTTTCTTAGCTAGTGCCCTCCATACAATGCAGTCTGCAAACTTCGGCGTACAGTGAATTTCCATCATATCCGGATTTTTTGCAAAAGCATCGCAAATATTTGTGCTCTACTATGGGCGGCGCATATCTAAAGCAAAAAAAAAGCCCATTTGCCCAAGCATTGACTTTGCCTCTCGTACACCTTGGCATTACATTCCCAAGTGAGCGCGAAGTTATATAAAAGTGCGAAACCATTTTTTTCTCGCCACATGTGAGCTTCGCCAACACTACGGTAGCCTTTTCTACCCTACGAAGGAGCACCGCGGTGTGGAGAGCAGAGCAGGCCATGCCAACCTCTGGAAGCACACTCTCTCCTTGCAATAGGGACGGCCGGGGACAAAGAGCTAATATACTGTGTCTGTTATAAAAGCTCTATGGCCGGAGAGAAACCCGCCGCGTGCCCGAATTCTAGGAGGCCATGGTTGCTAGCGACAAAGTTACCGCGGCCGCCATGGGAGGCCGCCACGTGCCGGTGCGCCCTCTCACGATCACACTGATAGTAAGTCGCACGTTCGAAAAAAGCAAAACCAAACAAAGTGCCCTAGGTCATAACGTGTGCATGATGTGCCTGTTTTCACCCTATGCCATCCCTTTCAGCTTAGCTTTTAGGACGCTCCTCGGGACGAGGGAAAAGAGAAATAAAATACAAGTAAGTTACAGTGGGCGGCAAATGTATAACTCCGTTAGTACTTGAGGCATTCTGAAAAAAAAAAATGAAAATGTGTGGTTCGTGTGCTCAGATTTGGGTGCACATCAGAGAACCCCAGGTGGTCGAGTTCTCCACGACGGCGTCTCTGATGATCATATGGTGGCGTTTGGACGTTAAACCCTACTTATCAATCATCAATATAATTTTGATTGTGCTCTATGAGGCAATAGACTCGTTTGATGAGGTCGTTTCGTTATTTTGAAAAGTCTTGCATGGTTCCTTCAAAGTTAATCTACTTTAAAGAAACAGAAAAGAGAAACATTAGATGGTTCCTTTAAAGCTAATCTACTTAAAAAAACAAAAGGGAAACATTAGACGTACGTTTGTAAACATGTTTCAAAATTTCATTTGTTAAGAATTTTTTTGTTTAGAAAGATAAGTTCTCTCAGTTGGAAAGTCGCACGAAGCCGCAAGGACAAACTTCATGCACTCTAATGGAATAGCTATTATTCAGACAATGGCTGCAACACGATGCTTGCAACTGTATGCATTCACGTCTAATGCCAGATCTTCCTGCAGTGATTATTTTAGAAAACTCTATGACAGACACCAACAAGTCGACGGACGTCGAGTTCCGTTTCTTTTTGATACCATTTCTTTATTTGGGTTGAACTTTTCGAAGCTAATCTGGGGGAAATTAAGTTTCAAGTATGTGGAACTGATTGAAGAGCCTACAGTCAATACGGAGAAACAATAGGAGTGGTACTTATTGTACAATGCTTTTATTTACTCTCCAGGCATTCGCAAGAGCAAGGCAATATTAAAATGCCGAGGAAGAATTTGTTTAACCCGACGAGACACAAGTGCTTCTAGAAGCCGGCTAAGAAGTTGTTTACGCTCAACTGATTATTTGTGAAGTGACTGCCGAGGCCGGCTTAGAGCACTCGCACAGGAAATGAATTCTGAAGTTTGCGCAAAGAAACAGGGCAGCAGCCTCGTCGGTGACGGCTGCATCAGTGAGTTCAAATTAAAATTCGCTGCAATGACAGTGTTCTGTAAACGAATAAACAATACGCCAAATTAAACGAACTCGCTGTGTTCTCATCACGTACAAGAGTGTTTTGTCAAGGTGCGGGATATAGAGGGATGGCTGGGACAAAGGGGTTGTTTGGACACTATGTTAATAGCCTCAGCACTGGGGAGGGATTGGGTGGAGGCCCAAGGTTTAGCGTCAGCTTGTCGAACGTTGAGCTCCTTTCGCCTACGAGTGGCCGCATACTCTAATGAATACAAGTTGTAAAACAACTCTAAACACAATGCAAGGGAATTTCTGTCTTCCCCGTATACCATGACTGACTTACATGCATCCTCTATACCTGTTCTTACAAATTGAAGGCATTCCTATTTTTAATAAGATAACTAAAGTGTTGCTAATTATAAACCGATATATCTTCTTCCTGTTTATCTAAGTGCTTAAAAATTATATTAACTCAGCTCTCCCGCTTCATTCAACGACACAATTGCACGATACCATTCTAGGACAATTTTAGTAAAAAACAGTCCACTGAAACCGCACTATTCGCCCAATAAAAATTTATCCTTAAAAATTTTGAGATATAACACTTGATATTAGCCTTTTTGGTTGACTTTAAGAAAGCTTTCAACGGCCTATACCATAAAAAATTCACGCCAAACTTCAAAATTATGGGAATAGAGGGCATTCTCAAAAACTGATGTGGGGCCGTATTCACAAAACTTTGTCTTGGCTCCGCATTTTCTTAGCCACAAATTCTTTTATCTCGAGGGATTACGATAGCAATGGTATGAATTCAACTTATTCGGCACTTAAGCGGGCGAGGAAGACAAAAAATAGCCAATGAAACAAGGAAAGAAAGAGGTGTGTTGAGATAATAGCAAGGTAACACGCAAAGTGCCTAGAATTGTGAGTATGCAATGATAGCCAATGATTTGATACATCTCAGCTTCCAGTTCCACGGGCGTCTGCTACAGCGTTTACGCGACGCCGCGTTGTAATAAACGCCTGGGTATCCTTCGAAAAGCCAAGCACTGACGTTTCATCAATGACTGTAGCTAAAAAATTTATTGCTCCATGGCCTTAACCAATAATCCATACGCTATCTCACCAAGTACAAGAACAACACTCAGGTGCACTACATCAATAAAGCCACGCAAAAATTGCTGCATGCAATGTTTGAAGATGTGTCCCAAATGTATTACCTTGTTTAACGCGACCAGTTGATTTACATTTATTGAAGCTGCGCTGCTATTTGACTAATTCGGCATAATCAAGAACCGTATAGTGGTGATCGTTAGAGTGTTTTGCAGCTAGACGTATGATTGCCTTTCTTACAATAATCTCATTACAAGACAAAAGAACGGCTTTCGTGCCTGCGGACAAATTCTGGAGAAATATAGAACAGCAGTAATCAAATCAAATTGTAAACGTGACTTCGCAGGTTTCATGCACCGCAGCATTTTGATAAAGCCGGAGTGTGGGAACATGCATACGCTTGCGCTTAGAAATGTGTCTACGTAAAATAAGGGAAACCCGTCGGGAAGTGTTTCTTTGTGGATGCTTTTCACAAAACATGGTGCAGTTATTTTGTCCAGTGGTGTTTGCGGGAGCAAATATATATCAAGTGACGTGTATATGAGTCTTGGAGTAAAGAGACATTACCACACGCCCGACATGAACAAAAAAGAGAGAGAGAGAGAAACTCTCCTTTACTCTCCGAGAAGACCTGAAATTGAAGTGGTTGATATTAAAGACAATTTTCTGGCCCAGCAGACGTCATAGACAGCTTCCGTGGAGCTTCATCGGATGCTGGAAGAGCATAAAAGATCGGGTACGTGTTTTATGGAAGCGAAAGCCATCCAGAAAACCAAATGAAGTGTGACTGTCCTTAGATGTGAGAATTATTGCAAATTAGGAGAGATGTGAGTTAATGAGCGAAGTTTTTCTTAAGTAACGGTAATGGAAACAAAGGAAGTAGTTATTTAGGGATGTTGACACTAGAGACAGTGAATTCAGGATAGTTCACTAGCGTTGTCATACACCGATATATTTATATTTTTTTGTATTTGGCCAAATATGTGAGGGTAGGATACGTTGGACCCGGTTATCAAAACATCATGACAGTAATATAAAAAAGAGAAATCGGGCGCAGTTATACGGCCACAGTTAGTGGTTTTTACCTTCTAGTAAGCTAGGGCAAACGCACTTCACTTATTTTTTTTTTACTTCTGACCAAGTTTTACCGGACGTTTTGCATTTGGCGTAATTCAAAGGATTGACGATTTATTAGCGATAGGGTAAATACTGCAGTGGCAAGCTCTCATCTCAAGCACTGCAGCAGTGCACGAGCGACTACAGCGTTCATCTACAATCTAGTACGTACTGGGTTCGATTTGCTGTGTCTCCGAGCACTTTTTTTTAAGAGGTTTACCGGTTTGAGGTTATGCGTTTCGGCCACGGTGCAAGAATACTCTGGGTGAGCGAACGCCGCGAAGCGACGCTTGGCGGAAAGAGACCGATTACGTTCTCGTTTACAGCATGCCGATAGATGGCTCACCTGACTGAGGACCATGGCGGGCTGCTGGCAAATTCCGCAAAGCACATCCGGCACGTGAGCGACGGTTTTCAAATCTGAGACAAACCGGGTAATCGTGCAAAAACAACCACGCGACACGCAAAAGTGACGCCGTGAAAAAGGGGGTGATATGGGAGGAGGTTGACTGTGAGGCGAGGGTGCTGCGGCGACGATAAATAAGCTCCGCTACTTTTTTACGTACAGGGCTTTCCTACACCGAGAGGAAAGAGGGGAGCCGGGGCACAGTTTGTAGCGTCATCTCTCGGTATCCTTGAGATGCACAACATTATCGGGCACCGGACCGTCCCGGCACTCGCTCACCCAAAGTATATTTGCTCCGTGGTTTCGGTGAGTATTCATTTCTTGAGAAGGCGGCTTTTGCGCTCTCTTGTTTCACTTCCCTTTTAACCCAAAAACTCTGTGCCGTGCTCTCTCATGAATTACAGTATATGGCTCACATTTTCTCCCTCCATCCTCTATAATCGCATGAGGGCCCAGTGCGGAAATACCAACGTTATATCTGGTATATTACTTTTCACGTGTTTGGATATTCGACCAGCGGTCAGTCATCACAATGTTTTGAAGAAAATTAAGACATGCAGCAAGCTAACTGCTTGCGGCCAAGATGACTGCTTTTGTCGGAACATGTTTTGTTCTAATTTTGTGGGAATCAATAAGTGCAGCAAGGCAAAAAAGCCAGGACAGATAAAGAAGACACAAACAGAGTGATTAGTTTGTGTCTTCTTTCTTGCTACCTGTCATGTGGTGCGCTTCAGTGAAATGCCGCTGTCAGTGGCTCTAAAGCACTATAGCAGCCAATCGAGTTCTACTGAGAGGGTCCCCTATTGTCCCAAATTGAATAGTACAATGGCAATTTGTTTTGCGTCATAGAGACATACTCTGCTTTTGGTTACTGCAATAAACTTGTAAACCAGAGTTCATTTTTTATCAACAACAGTTCCAGTACAGATGACAGGTGCATGGACAAAATCTGTGTATTCAGCTTCACTAGGTTTGTGTCCTCAATAGCAATTGCCAACGGGTATTACAATATGCGTAAATATCACACACATATACAGCCATGGGTGACAGCTAGCTTATTCTGATTGAAATTGTTTAGTTGAAATCGACATAATTGACCAACGCAATGCGTTTAATCAATGTCATGTAGAGGAGCTATGCTATAAACTCATCTTTCCTGCTTGGTTTATATTTTATCTAATTTCTTGTTCATGACTATACGTTATCAAATGGAAGAACTTCTTCGAATGCACATATTTTGTGTAAGGTTACAATTATTTTTATGCAGTAGAAGACAAATTCAAAAATATAATGGCTCAGAAGAAAGAGAACTAGAAAGAAATTCAGCCAAATCATTACCAAAGCTACTCTGATTGATAATCGGCTTTTCATTTAAAAGATACATACATACATACATACATACATACATACATGCATACATACATACATACATACATACATACACGTACACACACACTGAGGTGTAAACAATAAGATTAACGGCTACAACAGAACAGTTTAAAACACTGATTTTGAATATATCAGCGTCATAGAGTAACTTACGGGACAAGTCCACCCAGCACTTTCGTGTCTGACCTAAGTGTTTTTTTAACCATCTCGGAAAAGCTTGATGGGTAGTTTCTGCTGCTGTCCAGTGACAAGCACCTTTTATAAGAAACACAAGAACAAAGCCCCTAACAAAGTCATGCTAAAGAAAACGGCTGGGCATCAAGATTTGGTACAAGTCTGTAACATTACACCGTTTATTTGCATAGATCAGGTCATTCAGAACACAGTAACAAGCCATGTTAGGACACACGGGCTGAAAAATTGGCACAGGGCAAAGAAATTGTAGACAATACATAAAGGATACAATTCTAAGCTACTAAGCTCTTAGGTGCAAACAGTGTTGCTATTAGCTGTTGTAGATCCCACTTAATTTTTCGAAAACACTCCTCAAATGCCTTCGATGTTTGCAGATCATCACAGTTTTCATACAGCTGTCAGTTAGTGTGCTTGAAAAAAATTCAGTTCACTGGTGGGCAAAGAGTGTACACAAAGTATGTGAGGTGAAGCTCCAGTGCCCTGAATGTATGTCTTGCTGCTGCCCTCACCTGCAATGTTGCTCAACACACATGTGTAAATTCACAACTAATCCTATGCGACTATGAAATACTTATATTTCATTTGCCCGAAAGAGAAAAGCAGGGACCACAATAAACGAAAATAATAACATTTACCTTCGCACAGTACAAAAAATGCACACAAATTTCCAGAGAGTTTTCACAGCTTATCTGAGTATAGTAATATTGGTAATAAGCACATTATTGCTTCCACTAAAATAATTTTAAGTCACCAGCTTCCGTAGTAGGGCATACCAGTACCCTTCTATGGCAAAACAATGGTACGGGCAGCTAGAAAAAGGTAAGTAAATGCATGCTATAGCTACATATAACTTAAAATGAACACTTTCGTTTTTTATATGAGGAAGGCTGTCTAGATGATAAGTCATTTGCATGGTACAAAATTACACTCTGAAGAAAACTAGCCAAGCAAACACTCCATTAAAAGTTACCCTTATATGTATACATAGTAGAAACAGAAAGTAGACTGTTGAAGGACGAACAGGCAGTGGGATAACAATACACAAGTACTAAAACCTAGTGTTGAATGTACTAGAAGTACTGATGATCCTCTTCCTTCTAAATAAAATATTCCACATAGAAGCACTTCCCAGAGCTTATACGCACATGAAATCATTGGTGCTATACGTATGAGTATATATTGAAGGATTACCTCGACTAAGTACAACATTACCGCATCCGTGGCTTTACTTATTTTACTCAAAGAATGCAAACAAAGTTAGCATTGCCGACCATGGATGTTGTGTTCTATGGCATTGATATGCAGACATGTGATGTTATGCCACAGACATTTACCTCGTTCGGAAGCACGTCTCACGAGATCGAGTGCTGTTCCGACGAACTGTCTCCCCCTCCCAGCGCCGCCTTCCGTGCAGGAGAACCGTGCAGTTCCAGGGATAACGTCGCTTCCTCTGCCGAACCACCTTGCAGTTCTGGGTATGGTTGCGTCTCCTCAGCTGAGCCACTGTGCCGTTCCGGGGAACTGGTCTCGCAGAAGAGTCCAAAAACGCTATTTAAGGCCATGCCGGCCCCATGTTTGGAGGATATGCTCCAGCCGACGTTGTCATGCTGGCTGGCTCTGTACAAACGACAACCTGCTACAGTAAACGCTCCTTCTTGTTGCTGTTTTCAAAACAGATTGCCTCCCTGCTTCGCCTTCGGGCTAAGGCTTCAGCGAAGTCCGCTCGACTGCTCGCCGCTCTTGGCCCCCGCTACCATCGCGACATAGCAAATTCCTAACAGTGGTTGGCAGCTACGGGACACGATATCTTACGTTTGGCAAGTCTGATCGGATCTCTGAGCACGAGGACGACCACCGTAATAGCGTTTGGCTACGCTGTGATACGCTATCCTACGTTTTGCACGCCGGATCAGACCCCTGGAAGCTCGAGCACGACCGACCTGATATTAGCGTTTGAATACGCTGGGATACGCTACCGCTGTTCTCATCGTTCGGCAAGCTGGGAAAGCTGCCCCGGATCTCAGCATTGGCAAGTTGGACCGGATCCCTGCAGACCTGACGACACCCACGACACTGTTCGAAAGCAGCCACGAGTTGGACCATCGTCGGCTACTTTGGTTTGGGTGAGTGCCCAACGTTTACTGTTCATTTCGCCAGACCTCTCTAGCACAGGCAGATGATAGGAGAGCATTTTGTGTTTTGTTGGTTGTAATTTATTATTCACATATTCTAGACCATGAGATTAGCTTTAGAGCACGGTGAATATCAATAGCAGAGCATCACGAGAAACGAGATCGCGATGGAGCACTACCTTGTGGAGGCCCTCCTCGAAATTTGTCGAGCCATGGGAATTTCCGCCGGGTTCGCTAAAACAAGGGAAGCGATTCTCGAGCAGATGCGGGTGGAAAATGTGACGGCCGAGGAAGCTGACGAGTGTTGGGAGCTTATTTGTGAGCAAAAGCAGAAGGCCGAGAAAAGCCACGAAAAGCTTGAAGCTCAAAGGCACGAACAATGGAAGGCCGAGGAGAGCAGAAAAAGGAGAGAGCATGCTCTCAGAATGAAAGAGCTTGATCATAAAATTGAACGATTAAGTGGCAGCGAGCACAATACCGACTCGAACTCTTCAGAATGGACGAGAACATCGCGTCTTTTTTCGTTAGTTTTGAAAAGGTCTGCGACGATGTTGGTGTTGGGCGAGACTTATGGTCGGAAAAGCTTGCCACGTTGCTTCCGTGCAAAGTCGCAAGCGTTTTGGAGCGCTTATCCGCCGAGGAAGCGCATGACTTTGATAGGGTTAAATACGCTTTGTTCCGCCACTTTGCTGCTCTGAGTGCTGCCGACTGCGAAAGTCGAGCATACAAGTACAGCACTGAAGCGCGCAGCAAAGTGCTAGAAATTGAGGCCCAGTGCAAAGCGCAGGACAACAACGTGCGTCAGAGAGAGCGAGATGAGGCGCGGCGTAAGGCGATGGAGGTGGAGGCGCGTGAAAACGAGGCTCGCCGAAGAGCGCTAGAACTAGAAGCGCGTCGAGAAGCGCGTAAAGATAAGGCATGCTGAAAAGCTATGGAGGCTGAGACCCGTCGCGAAGCACAAGCCGCCGAAGTGCGCCTGAGAGAGCGTGACGCTGAGGTGCACCGCGAGGAGTTAGGGGCCGAGGCCCATCGCATAGCTAAGGACGCCGAGGTACATCAGAAAGCACTGAAGATGGAGCCGCTTCGCAGCGCAAATGATCAAGATGAATCACTTACAAAAGAGCTTGACGACGAGTCGCGTCGCAGGGCGCTAGAGGTTGACGCCTGCCGACAAAAGCTTGAGCAGGATGCGCGACATAAAGCGCTACAGAATAAAGCTCGTGAAAGAGAGCATGAGGCCGACTTCGAAGGCCAGAAAACAAGGGCTATCGACGACAGCGATAGACACCCACCGGTCGAAAGCTCTGTAAGCGCGCTTGTTAGCTTCAAAGTCATCGGGACTCCCGTTCTGTCACAGACAGAGACAGCTAGCAACGGGCCCGAGCGAACGCTAGCTAACAAATCGGAAGCTTCAACTCCACACAAAGAAGGCAGTACACTTATGGGTAAGTGTGTCGAGACTGCCAGTACTGTGAGAAGTTCGAACACAAAGAGGCGTCGGCGTAAGCGTAAAGCGGAAAAAACGACTGGCGCCAAGCGCGCTAAAGCCGCTGTTAAGTGTTGTGACGTCATTAGTCGAGACGCCAGGTTCGGGCTAGGCGTAGGATCGCGAAAAGGTCCTCTATGAAATGTTTGAAGTGCAGATTGCCGCGGAGATTGAGATTAAGCGAGAAGTGCGTCAAGAAAAACCGAATTTCAGAAAAATTCGGACGCCGAGATCATCGCCTGGTCTCATATTTTTCTCTGCCGCGTAGAGGCAACCAGGAAGGGAAGCATAGCTTACGCCTGAGCCGTAACACAGGCTCTTGTTCCCCGCCGTGGCGAAATTGTCACGGGTCGAGCGGGCGGGGTAAAGGACGCAGGACAGATGCTCCCTTGTTCGAGTTAAGCAGCTGTACATCGAAAGTTGGTGTTACCGAGTTCGGAAAACAGATTTGTTCATTGTGCCTTTGTCAAGACCAGATCCCTCGAAAGCTATGGAGTGCGCGACTCCCCAGAGTTCGTCTGAGAGGACCCCCATCTTGCCGTTACGAAGAATGAATATTGTAATCAGCGTTGAAAATAACTTTTCTAGTTTTGTCATCAGCCGTTGAGCAAGGAAGGCGTCGGAATGTTTGCAAGTTTTACTTTCCTTCTCATCGAAAAAGCTGACATTAATTTTTTGTTTGATTATTTTGTTTCCATAATTTTTCGAAAGGTAACAGTCAGTGTGTTTTATTTTAACAGAGAAGGCATAGTAAAAGCCCCTGTGTAAGATACCTTCTGTGTTTAGCATTATGTGTTATTATGCACGTCAGTGTAGGTTAACATTTAACTATGTTTTGTATAACACACGTGAGTTTGATTTTTATTCTTAGTTTCTTACTTTTCAAGCATGTTTTCTCTCGTTTTGATTATATTTGGCTGAGCCCATTGAAGTGAGAGCTTGTAGGAGGACAAACTTTGTCACGTTTGACAATCTTATGCTTGCAGGCGACGCAAATGGGCGTGATTCGGGTGTTCTTGGTATTCTAAATTGTAGATTCGGGGCCAAATTAAGTTAACCTCGGCAGCTTCGATCGTCCCCAATCTGCCCGGGTCACAATTGAAAATCGCACATGAAAACAAAAATTCTGTTAGGTTTAGCAGTGTCCTGCAATGTGAAGGAGTGTCGGCATTGTGTATTCCTCCCGAGATTCGTTGCTCGTGATGCTATTTGTTAGCCCAGCGTAATCTCGAGGAAACGTTTGGTTTCTGCTGGTCTGGCGATTTGATCAGCATTTGGAGGGTGCTTGCTTTGGCCAGAGTGCTTCGGCTTTGTGTTCGAGTCCGTCGTTCCAGTGAACCTCCGCAGGCCTATGACAGTCTCAACGGGCGGAGATGAGCGGAGCGGCTACCGACGGTCAACCAGCATCCCTCCTTCCGAGCCGCGCTGACAGCTCAAAACTCCGGATGCATTGTCTGGCGGCGGGGGTGCTGTTATGCCACAGACATTTTCCTCATTCGGAAGCACGTCTCACAAGATCGAGCGCTGTTCCGACGAACTATCTCCCCCCTCCCAGCGCCGCCTTCCGTGCAGGAGAACCGTGCAGTTCCGGAGATAATGTCGCTTCCTCCGCCGAACCACCTTGCAGTTCCGGGTATGGTTGCGTCTCCTCAGCCGAGCCACTGTGCCGTTCCGGGGAACTGGTCTCGCAGAAGAGTCCAAAAATGCTATTTAAGGCTGTACCGGCCCCATGTTTAGAGGATATGCTCCAGCCGACGTTGTCGTGCTGGCTGGCTCTGTACAAACGCCAACCTGCTACAGTAAACGCTCCTTCTTGTTGCTGTTTTCAAAACAGATTGCCTCCCTGCTTGGCCTTCGGGCTAAGGCTTCAGCGAAGTCCGCTCGACTGCTCACCGCTCTTCACCACCGCTACCATCGCGACACAGCAAATTCCCAACAGTGGGCACTTTGATTTCTATGCATGTTAAAAGCTTCAGCTTGAATTGATTTGCCCACTAGCCCTACAGCAGGTTTTGGATTAATGTCATCGTTTGGTTCCCTCCATGCAAAAATTAATTAATTTGGACTGTTCATGTGCAAAAGAACTGCTCAGTAATGAAGTGCTAAGAAGTTGAACTGCAGCTGCACAGAATGTTACTACGTATAAAATTCAAACTGCTCCAGCCATCACAACCTGCCCTTTCTGCTGACGTGAACATTGAGCAGGACATAACAGTCCCTGGCAGTTTTTTCTACTTGTTGGTCTTCTCTGATATGTACGTGATGTACTGTGCACGACCGTGGAGCACCTGATCCCGTGTTACTGCTGGAACTGAGAAAAATACAGACAATCGTACAAGCCATTGATTTGATTGATTGATTGAATAATTGATATGTGGGGTTTAACGTCTCAAAAACACCATATGACTATGAGAGACGCCGTAGTGGAGAGCTCCGAAAATTTTGACCACCTAGGGTTCTTTAACGTGCTCCCAAATTTGAGCACACTGGCCTACTACATTTCCGCCTTCATCGGAAATGCATCCGCCGCAGCCAGGATTCAATCCCTCGACTTGCGGGTCAGCAGCCGAGTATCTAGGCCACGAGACCACCGTGGCGGGGCGAATCGCAACAACCATGCTACATGCAAAAGTGTACAGTGGATAAATATGTGCTCATATTTACAGACGTACTTTCACAAGCCGGTGACAAGTATGAAAAGTAATGAAAAGACAGGAAATCTCAACACACACAAACAGTGAAGTCTGAAAATATATTTTACGATATAAGTGCTTAACTGCGATAGAAATTATAAAGGCATGAAACTTCTACCAGTCTTAATAATAATCCAATGAAGTGTCTTCTACTTTTGGCTTTACACTATTTGCGAGAAGCCGACAACAATGAATTTACTAGGTCACACAAGTTAGGCTGTGTTACGACACAACAGCTAATGTTCTTTAGAGCTATCTAATATAGCGAGCTCATCATACAGCGTAGAGGAGCAAAAGGGCAGTCTGGAAGACACAAAACACATTCGGATTATGAGCGTTGTTGTTGCTCACATCTATTATTTCAAACGAAGAAATCTTTTTAAAAAATGCACTTCATTAGGGGAAATAATGGTACACAACAAACACACTTACAATTCATTTTAACGCGTTCCTACAGCTGCCACACACCTTCACCATTCTTATTCATGCCAGTGTCATGCCGGAAGGATGTACTGTGTCCTGAAAAGAACGCCCAAGAAGCGCACCATGACTTGACTTGCATGGGAGCTCGCTGCATCGCAGGGCTGTTCAGGTAGGCTGGCCACAGACAGGAGGATGACAGGAGGCACACCAAGAGTTACCTTTAGAGATAAACAATGCAGACTTAGGTCAGGTACAATTTGCAGAAAAAATATATCACTATGAAATGTTTGGCTGAAATAAACATGCCATAGCACTGAGAGAGATAAAGCTACGTCAGGTAAAAGATGCAGTTATTGGTCGTATGTCGTGTGGAGCTCGTAAGATAGTTATTTCTCCTAGGAAGTTGTGAACGCCAGGCAATTTTCACCCACTTGCTATTTTCTTTCGAAGCACTTGATCCACCGATTGAGTTACAAGCTCGAGAGCTGAATAAGGACTCAAAGTATTTGTGCTTGTTCAAAAGCACGAGCTTTTCAGCCACGAATGAATAGTGTTTATTTCATAAGCTGCAGGCTTTACCCTTCAACATTCTAAATTATTTCGCAATTTGCTTGTATTATTGTTCAATTAGCATTATGTGTGAGAATATTAGAAGAATTCACTCTAGCAACCATGTTCTAGTTTTTAATTTGTGTTTATAATAAAATATTTGTGTTTACCTAATATAATATAATATTTGTGTTTACTTAATAGTACGCATTTAAAAAAGCTAACCTTGCGACCAGCCGTTAGGCAGGTTTGTGCCCTCGAAGCTCCCAGGCAGATCAAAGTCCTTCCAAATGAGGCTGCCATGCATGCTTCCAGCCTAGTTCCAGGACCGCTGGATGATAACAGTCCCAGCAGTGACAGAGACAAACATTTTGGGAGCACGTGCCCTTCCTATTTTTGTACAGGTGCTCCAATTCATGAAGAGGTTTCATGTGCCAGTGCGTGCTACCGATGCATCACAGAACTTTAACAAACCCTGCGATCTGCGAAGGGACACAAATGATATAATAAAAAACCATCATTAAAAGCACTCACGCTTAATACATTTTCACTATAACTCAGAGCTATCACTTCGCCAAAGTGATCAAATCTGCTATATTCACTCTGAAACAAATTGAAGCCCAATTTAGGATTTGCACACCACAATATATATGTCCTATTAAAGAATAGTGATACCTCAGCGGTAATCGTTCATAGAACAAATTTTTCAAAGTAGCATGAATTTGTGAAGTGCATCCCGGCTCCTGGAAAATAACTTCACAATAACATTTCCTACTATCAAACATGGTAAATAGACAGGCCTGTCTTAAAGATCAACAAAAGCTCGCTTATGTCAAATAAAAAAATTACAGATATATTGTCCCCTCTCTATAATATATGTATGTATATAACGGTAGTAGTAAATTTTTCATACTTGAACATAACATAGGAAAACATTAACTGGTGGGCTGAAAGGCTTGCACACTTTATAGTACTACGCGAATAGCAACAAACTTCGTTCTGTAAGGCCAACTCACCAATGACAGTGCATTTAGTAGCCGTCAGTGTCATCAGTGACCAAGTGTGCTCTGGGGCCAAAGGACAAATAGCATCTGCTGACTGGAAGCTGCCGATGACATAGCAATGAACGGCTGGCCAGGAGTGCACGTCCATTGATAAAGTGTAACAACTGGCCACGAGCTGCTGTTAACAAAGCTCTAGTGCCGTGCAGAACGCTGGCCAGGCGAACTCGAAAACCTGTAGTGAGCCGGTACTGGCCTACAAGTTCAATCAAAGCAAGGCACTGATGAAATATCGGCGCACGTTCTGAGGGCCGGAGGGAAACTTGACGTTCACGTGCTGTCGCTGGTAGGTAGAACTATTGAGTTCTTACCGAAGAACTGTGTACGCATGCTGCTAGAGCAACATGATCCACAGCAGAATGTAGCACCTCGTGGCTTTCACTCGACACATCCCGGCGCTCGTACTATGGTTATCCCAAAAAGGAGAAGTGACGAGTTGACAAGCATAAACGTCAAGCCCCTTCGCCGGAACTTTGCGGGGCAAAACAGTCATCAACACTGTCTTTAGATTTTCTGACACACGGGCACAACCTTTTCACAAGTCTTGGAAATGTCAACAAAGCATCACTGCTCACAACAAATATTGTTTTACTCCTGAACACTGGACTGCTCACAATAAAAAAAAGCGCATGGGCTAATCAGTGGTGAAGAAAAATCCAACACAGCACGTATAGTTCATACGTTACCGTACGTACTTGGTGTCACTCAATTAACGTACCTAAACACTGTGAATCCGAATTGTCGCAGAACACTCAACTGAGAAACTGGAAAGTGAAGTGAACGAGCAGTTACTAGTGCACAAGCACAGATTGCAGGCTTCTCGAGTGGCAAATATCATCGATACACAGGCGCCCACCCCGCTTGATAAAAACACCGAGGCACATAGCTTCACTGTGCACCGATTCACTGCCGCTGGTTTTCACACCGCTTAATAGCACCGAGAAAGCAGTGGTAATCACCACACATCTAGTTGAAGGCTGTAGGAACTCAAGCGAGAGGTTGTTTTTTTAATTAGCACCGACTGATACGCTGTTTACGACGCCATGTTGTTTTCGACAACTGCGCAGCGCGTTAGATAGATAGTACTTGCGCATTTTTCACAGCGTGACAAAATTTACTCTTATGTGCGAGGGGGATAATATGAGGAACACTGATGAAAGAAGTGTTTTGACAACGTCACAGAGTGAGCTGATGTGGAGAGTATTGCTTCAGAGTCATTCACAAGCTGTTCCTGTCGGCCAAGCTGTCGTCTGCTCGCGCGTGTTCTCTGCTTCGATCAGAGCATGCGACGGGGGTTTCGCCTTCGCAAGGCAATGATTCCCAGGTCAAGTGGTCGCTGCGTCACACAAAATACATATCAGTGGCTGGCTCTACCTTTGAATATCCGTGCGGCAAGTTACACAGCTTTTAATGGTAACAGGGACGAATTCATTCAAGGTTTGCTCGAGAATCATGAGGGTTTGCACATTTACGGTGTCATTTAAAATTACTAGAGCCATTTTCTCCCGACTGCTTGCCGTAATATCATGGCCCATATCGGTTTCTGAAGAGTGAAGCCGGAAAATATTGATTTATTTGTAGTTTCATGCGTAATCACGCGCACCCCTTATGCGCTTCAGTTTACAAAGTACGCGCCTGTTTTAAGATGGTCCCAAAATGTATCGGCAGCTGTATTTCAGAAATCGTCCCCATCTTACAGTTAGAGCCAATCGAATTATACCAGAGCCCAACCACAGAAGAGGCCTCATGAACCGCTAACTGAAAAGTTTCACTCCTTTTATTTCCAATAGCGTGCAGGTAATGTTCTCCTATTAACCTCTTTGGTGGTAATTTCCGCCAATGGGGAACGAATAACAAGTTTTTTTTAATTGGATGATGTGGAACGCAGTACAACACTATGACAAATTAAGGTTCACCATATATCGTGCTTTGTTCGAAATCACCGACCATATCCGTAGCAAAATGGTGTTCACCCAACCACAAGTCTTTGCATGCATAATTTATTGCAGCGGCCGTTCTAACATCTATGGCCTCTTACGACGTTTTTTTTTGTTTCGTGAATCGAGCTACGCAGCAAATTTTTTCTTGTGCAAAAATTCTGTTGTAAGTGAGTTTCGTAAATATGGCACTTGATTTTACTTGTCTAAGATACGCTATTATGTTATTGTCAATGGTTACACCTCACAGACAGCGCGTCTTACGTTAATTACCACAGAAAAATATCCTGTGGTCATTTTTGCTCAATTCATATAATAATGATAATGTACAGATTCACTTCAAGAAAATTTTTGTTATATAAGCCGATGACGCGAGTATATGCTTTAGCTGTGAAGATGTTAACGAATTAATGAGGAATGCTAAAGAAATGCTTTGAATTTACTCGTGATGACCAACCTAAATTTAAAAATTAATGCGTATAAAACAAAAGCAATGATTTTTGGTTCCTAAAGTAAAACTTACTGTGCTGTCAATAATGGCAATATACATCCATAAACACGTGTATATTGCCACTTTTCAAATTGCTTGGTGTTTGGTTTATTAAAACGCTGCTGTACGATGTAATATGTTAAACACGTATGCTTGGCTGACTCACGCTTTAATGGCATTTTATACCGTATTAATGATGTCCTTCCTACCAAAATCAAGCAGTTGTTTCTCAAATCTCTGTTCATGTCTCACGTTAACTATCGCCTGCTTGTGTGGGACACCATTACGTTAACAAATTTAAAAAGAGTTATCTGATTGATTGATATTTGGAGTTTAACATCCCAAAACCACCATATGATTATGAGAGATGCCGTAGTTAAGGGCTCCGGAAATTTCTGCCACTTGGAGTTCTTTAACCTGCACCCAAATCTGAGCACACGGGCCTACAACATTTCCACCTCCATCTAAAATGCAGCCGCATGCAGCCCAGATGCGAACCCGCGACCTGCGGGTCAGCAGCCGAGCAACTTAGCTGCTGGACCATTGCGGTGGGGTGCTTGCCAGTAATAGGGTAACCTCCTTGTGTGCTCCTGCATGCACTACTACACACTGCGCTTCAGGTACGTACGACAGAAGTTCGTACATCGAGGCGTGAACACGCGAAGGCGCAGCACTCGCGTGCGTCTTGTTCTACCAAGGCGTGATATTCACCTGTGGATGCCATTACATTTCAGTGGCGCTTATTGTAGCAGTTATATTAGTGGGTGCTATGCCATCAGTGACGTAGAAACTTCATTGAAAAATGTGGAAGGTGCAAGACTCTGACAGCAATCCTTCAAACAATAACATGAAGCAAAGGCAAAGCATGTAACTTAAGGTCTAAGGCATATCCTCGATGCCAGCGTTTTTTCGCTGAAATCGGGGCGTTCGAACTCAAATTGCAGTCGTCACTAAATTTCTTCCTATTGGCGCTCGTTGATTTCATGACGAAGCACTTCACTTTACCGCTCACAGACGACGACACCACATCGCGAACCAATGCACCGTGCGAGAGAGAATCTTTGAGATAAAGAGTGCGTTTGTGAATCTCTTACATGTGGGCTGTTTATGCAGACGGCAGAGCACCAGCACCAAAATAGCGGAGCGAAAGGTCGAGAGTTTGATTGCCATGCAGATTGCGGCAATAGAACTTCCTCTCCTATTTTGTTTGTTTGAAATGTGTCCGTGTACATATTAGCAACGTCATATCCTGGATGAAGATACGTCAATGAAGCCTTGATAAACTAAGGCATAAAACGCTGTCGTGTGGACAACTCACATGTCTAAACCAACTTGGGACAAACTCAAAAATATACCAACACTGAAAAACATGCATCTGGTGTTTAACGACGATATACACAAAGGAAGAGCTGCAGCTCTGCAGGCCAGACTTGAAGATCGATCCGACGTGCTGTACAGGGACACTGCCGAATACTGAAAAGATTCTGTGAGAACCTTTTTTTGTATGTATGTAGACGTAACGGTTCTCGAGAGTGAGGACCTGGCCTCATGCTGCACCTTTGAAAATACAATCGCAACTGAGCCAGAACTTGTGATTGCTGTGATCATAACTCTAAAAGGTGCATGGGTGATGACTAGAGACTCCAAGTCAGCTATCAAGGAGTATAATATGCGCAGCATTAGCAGCAGCCGCTAAAATTCTGAGTAAAGGGCATGTATCCACAAGGTGAACTTCCCTGTTAGGGTCCCTAGCACACCAAAGTCTGAAGGGGAATGAGAAGTAGAGTGCGATGGCCCGAGGGCTCATTTTTCGGTCGATCGCCGTGCACTCGCCGCCTCTACTTGAGCAACTTCTCCACGAAAGCCGAACTACCAAAACTCTATGAAGTTACCTAACATTATAAATACCATTTAAAATTTCTCCAGCGGCAGCTCGATATGTCAGCAAAGGAGAGTAAATTATATGGCAAATATAGCAAATCGAGGGGTGTCCCAACCCTCACCTGTAGAGCAAATGACACTTAGATGTGTTTAATCACGGATGTGCTCAATGTGAAGGCATTGCAGGTCTAGTACATGTGGTCTGGACCAACCCTTCCTACAATGGCACAAGCAAAACCCTAGGCCTTATTACGCAGCCACGACGCCGAAGAACAACGTCAGGTCATTGGTCTCGCTCTGACCACTGCCGAGTCTCAAAAGATTCCTGCCGACGGCTGGGGAAAGGGGGGGGGAGAACAGGCGCAGAGGCCTAAGTATCCTCCCGCGCCGTTATCAACGGGTTCAAATAAATGTTAGTTTTCTACCTCTTTCAAAAATTACGAGAACGCTTGAGCTGCGTGTGTACTTTAAAAAATTGTGAAGCCGAGGGGACAATGAAAAACCGAGTGAACTTCTGGCGCTGAAGACGTCATGAAAAGCTACCGCTGAGTGGTGGCAGCCAGTCGGTAAGCATAAATAAAAGTGACCCGGTGAACCGGAGGCCATCGACTAAAGGCGCCACCGCAAGTATACACGAGATTTTAGAGTGACAGCGACAAGCTTGATCTATCACGCTGTCGCATTGCAACGGCTACGGCCACATGTTGGCGACTAAGTGTCAACTTTGCTAGATTGGAAGTTATCGCGTGCCTGCCCATAAATTGCGGAAAGAAGTTGAAAAGTAGGTCGATGACAGCATGCCAAATTTCTTACGGCCTTATGTGGCATAAGCAACTCATAGAAGCGTTACACGACTTTCTTTTTTCGCAAATGTCTGGTTTGACCATGACAAGTTGCTCAGAAGCATACGCTACGACGACTATGACGCGCTTCGCATAACAAATTCTGATTGCAGCAATCTTTTACACTTACCACAAGCTACTACTAAAACATAAAAAAAACTATCGATAACAAGATTTACGGCAAAACGCGGTCGCTGTCGCACTCTCCACGTGACATGCGAAATAAAAGATTGTGGCCGATAACTTGCGTACCTTTAAGTACGCGTGAATAACAAGCCCTATGAGCGAATTGCAACCGAAGTGATGATTGAGGATGATTGATTGATTGCTATGCTGGGTTTAGCGCCCCAAAACTACCAAATGAACATGATAGACGCTGTAGTGGATGTCTTCGAAATTTGAACTGCCTGGGGTTCTTTAACCTGCACACAAATCTGAACACACGGGCCTAAAGCATTTTCGCCTCCACCTAAAATGCCGCCGCCGCCGCCGGGATTTGATTCCGCGCCCTGCGGGTCAGCAGCCGAAGGATCGGGGGTGCAACCATGTAGCCGGAAATTATCACTTTGGCTTCCAAGTGACAATTTATTTAAGCAGCTTTAACTTACAACTGACATGCGGACATAATGAGCAAAGGATGAACCCGAAGTATTCGTACCAATGCAAAAGTAATCAACAATCACGAGTGAGACACGTCATTATTGACTCCATCACGTTTGTTATGACGGTGCGCATAGTTTTAGTACAATACTTGAGTACCAAATGAGAGTACCAATTGACATTATCAACATAAAATAATTTTTTAGAAGCGTTTAGTCCATCACGTGTATTTGAATGACACTACTAGAAGTAAAGACTCATGTATTTTCAAACCTAGGCTGCACTAACTTCATGAGCTGGAAGCAGCCAATAATTACTTGACATTATTTGAAATACAGGCCAGAAATAAAAGAAACTAACAACTATTTGGTCGAGCCACCTCGAATACAAGCCTTTCAATAGACGCATTTTCATGGCAGGAGCTTTGCCTGCCGCATCACCGATTAGTCAAGTGACACTACACCTCTGTCAGTCTAGTCAGGCTTGCAGAGAACTGGGTTTACTCATATGTACTCATGAAAAATCAATACCTGCTCAAATAATGGGTGCAAATTGTTGTGCTCACCCGTTGCTTTTCGAAAAACTATGAAAAACCTTCTTGGAACTAAAAATCCCCGGTGTTAGCTAACCGCAGAGACGCGGAAAACATAAGTTGCCAGATTAAACATTCTTCAACAAATGCATGGTTCACTTGTTCGGCGTAGCTCACTGTGGCTTCCGTTCTCTACCCGCCACCACTTTCTGTCTTTATCTTGCCAGTAGTTGACACACCAATGACGCGAGATAACTGATTGCAATCCAATTTCTAATATCGCTGAGAGAGGGGCGAAAAAGAGTGGACACAAGTGCTACTAGCTCAAGTCAATCACTTCGCCCGCTTCGCTTGACTTAAAATTCACAAAATAAGGAATAAGAAAAGACACATGAACAAAAGTGAACTTTTTACAGTGGTATCACTTTTTTTTGTGAAAACTTGAAACAGCCAATAAATGCCACATTCACTTCAACTTCACTCAGTTCAACCGTATCTTAGGATGTCCGACAACTGCCACGAGCATGTGTGTTTCTTGACAGCGAAAATAGCGCTGAGTTTATGGGGCCTGTTTAAAGTCTCAAAACCACCATATCATTATAAGTGATGCTGTAGTGGAGAGCTTCGGAAATTTCGACCACCTAGAGTTTTTTAACGTGCACCCAAGTCTGAGCACATGCATGGCATACAGCATTTTCACCTCCATCGAAGATGCATCCGCCGCCGCCCGGATTCGGTCCCGCGGCACAGTACGTTTTGAGTGACGACACCCACGAAATCGGCGTCATGCCGACAGACATTCCGTTGTCGGCATATTTGATGGTAACTGCTTGCTACTCTACGTACCTCCGTGTCACGCGAGACCTACGGCTTTTAGCAAAAGCATGGGATGCGCTTCACCGTGCTGATGGCACGATAACAGACCCTGCTGAACTGCAAAACTTTTTGTGTGCTGAAGCCGACATGACCGTAAAGACTTCTGTGACGATGTTTCCATCGGAAGTGAACGGCATGAATGCCAGAGTAATGACGAGAAGAAGGAAAACAACAAAACGCAAGAAACGCAAGTAAGTTCACTCAAAGTTCTTGATGGCTTTGACATCATATAAACTTTTTTCTGCTCCCACCACGATGACGAAACCATGTAAAGCTTATTAAGCTGCTAGGCTTGAGTATTCAAGCTTGTTCAAAGGAACGCAAAACACAGCAAGATCACATCTTCTTTATGATTTCATTGTGCGAAGTAATCAGTGTGCGTAATTTTCGTCGTTTTTTTTTCACGACCACGAAACTACCCACAAGAGCAACAGTAGCTTTCACCGTGATTTTGTTGAGAGGTTCACTGTGCAGAACAGTTAACTTGACATTTGTTGACGATGTTTCTCAGTAACATTATTTTTCAAGCATATGTGAGCTTCATAGGCCGCCTGTCGATATCGGTATTCTAAGTGACGGGACGTCAAATGCGTGGATTCTTCCTTCGGACTGAGTTCATGATTTACTTTCCCTGTCATAGTGGTGCTAACATTAAACGTTATCGAGTCGTGGCCTATCTTCGAAGTCCTTAAGCTGTTATTGCAACTCAGCATTTTTTTTTCAGGAAACAATAAGCCACATTTCTGAAATGCAGTAGTTTGACTTGTATGTGTATACATTTCCCTCAAATACATCGCATAATTGTGGTAATATTATGCGGCACTATGTGTTCCGGCTGTGGTTTCAGAATCGCAATGCTTGATTTAAGATTGCCAAGTTTTTGTTTTAGTTCATTGTGGTCTGTATACAAGCATAAAAGAAATCCTGACAAAGCATAAGTGTTTACATCTTCTTTTTCTGTAGCAACCTGATGGCCCCCTTATTTCAGCTGAAAATCTTGTTTGATAAAGCCCGTGATGGGTAATTATTTGTAGATGTTTTTGTAGCACTCAAACGCGCTTTCGTATTCTTAAGGCATAGTGTAAGTTGAGACTCAGAACAGTGGCTAGCCAGGAGTGGCACACCGAACCCGTGCCCTCCCCCTTTCCAAAGAGTTTTTTTTTCGCCATAGCATACAGGAAAAAAAACGAACGTTTCAAATATATGTCCCCCCTCCCTCCAACTGGAAAAACATTTAGGCCTACTCCTGTCGCCCGACTCAGAATATTTTTCGTGTAAACATAGCTGGCTATGTCAGTACACGACACCACATTCGCATGAGCATCATGTTCACAACTCTTTTCAACGAAGACTACCTTTGTGCTGCTATAAACTCCTCTGGGATGTTGTATGAATATATGCGAGACCTCTCCCCCCCACGAAAATAAAGAAACACTGTTGAAGCAAGGACTGGTGTTGTAAAAGGGGCTTGTTGGTATTACATTCTTTCGATACCTATGGTAACACAAAGCAACATGACAAAAAGGGAACGAAGCTGCAGGTATCTTTTCGTTTCCTTTCTTCTGTGCTGTTTCTTCGCGCTGCCGTAGTGGTCGAAAGAGGCGAAGACGTCATCCTTTGTACTTCCATGCAAGGTCACGAAGAAGCAAATCTCTCTTTTCATTGCAAAGGTCCATGGTCGCAAGGATCGTCCCTGGCAACAAAGCGCATGAAGCAGGTGTTCTTTGGTGGTGTATAATAAAAAAAAGTGGTGAAGATGTTGTGAGGTGGGCCGTTTTGCGTGCACTTGCGTGACACCCACTTTAAAATTTATTTAGGTATGTTCTGAGGCTATAATAACCGTTGACGTCTTGTCAACTTTTTTCAAAATATCAGAACGCTTTTCAGATTTTTTGAAGTCGGGTTTAAAGGCTCCTTCATACTAGATTGGTGCTGTTTCAGCTTGCATGCGCAATACTAGCGCCGTGCGAGGCAAGGCAAGTGCTGAGAAGGCGATATCGCGTAGCGCCGGACTGCCGACAGTTGTCGTACGTGCCGGACAAGCGAAACTTAAACAATCCTGCGGGCTACTCGCAGACTCATCATGGCCTATTTTGTGCTTGCCTAACAAGCTTTGAGTTGTGCACTTCGTTTTTGGTCATGCTAACGCAAAAGAGCAACGGTACAACTTGTCAGTACATTCTTAATCTGGTTCCACACAGGTTTCAGCTAGTAATAAGAACATTTTTGCAAAAAAGTTCCATTTAGTTAACTGGAGATGCGTCCCAGATAACGCTTCGAGTATGAGGAACAGTGTTCCACTCGTTGGTCAATGGGTTTTGTACGTTTAATCGTTCCACTTATTCAGTACCTAGGGAATTCATGCACCCTAGTAAATTTATACACGCCATGATTAGCACTACCCGTAGTTCTGGCATAAGTAAACAAGTATGATTCTTGAATGAGGCAAGTAAGCATTCAATTGTCCTATATATTTTCTGCATACCTGAACGGACAAATTCGATGTCATTTCTCAGCATACTAAGATAACAATGAAAAACTTGTGATACTGAATTGCTGCGCAGGTATGTCATCGTGGAATACGCCGGTATATATGATCCATGAAAACATGCCTGCCCATGCTTTTAACATATTGTACTGAATAATAACAACTCAGTTGTCAGTTCAGGTATACGGCAAAAAATATAAGAAATTTAATGTTGAGTATCCTACTGAATTGTCACATCGGCTTAGTTATGCCAGATATTGGTTATGGTAACCATAGAAGGTATACAAGCATGCGTCGAGATAACCAAAAAGTAAGCCATTTATATATTCATTGAACTTGAAATGGTAATTTAGAATATTCAGGAAAATCTGAAAACAGTGGACACAGCCGTGTTGTCAGACAGGGCCAAATAGCACCAATCAATAACCTGCAAAATTGTGAATATGACCATAGTAAAGCTACAGCAGTTGAATTTTATTGTTTGTGCTTATAATTTGGTTTAGATGCATACCCACATTATCCGACATAATGGAAAACCTCAATCCTACAATGCATGTGTGAAGATACAACTGCTACAGCTGTTGCTATTGCTTTGTGTGTGCATGATCTGAAGGCTAAATGCTACTCACATAAAAACAATAATGCTGAGAAAGCCGCCTATCATTTTGTCTGGCAGTAAAACAAAGAAGAAGAATATTTTCAACAATTTATTTAACATAACGCTTTCACGTACATGGTTACGTGAAAACAAGTACAGTGTATATAGATAATACAAGGCCATCCCAAACAACACACAAAGAATAAGCCATAGTGCATAGCCATACGGACTACAGTTAGTGTACAACAACATCAATATATAACGAATAAATTGAAGGCCTAGAATAAGTAACAAGTATAACAGGTATTCACACGCAGTATTAGGTTTGGTCAGTTATTAATCTCACACAGGGGCGAAGTGTCCATTGTTAACTCAGAAAAACATGTGCAAGAAAGAGATATTGCCGCTTTACGTTAGCTGTTTGTCAAGATGATACTAATTGTACAGTTGTACTACTAGTGATGCCCCCTGGATGCCGTCCTTTGACATATTTAGCAAAACTACGGAATCAGTATCGCGAAACGTGAGTGCTTACGTAACCACCTGACATGTGGAGCTCATTGTAGTAGTAGTTGGTTCTGTTGCCAGAGCCTAGGTCGACAACTGTGTTCCTATGGGGTTTACCTGGCCGTTTAAGGAGCCTTCGCCACAGTCTTTTGCCACCGGAAGACTTGTTTGCATGGGTGACATCAAGATCTGGCAATTCTGAACCACACTCTATATCTTCAAAAAATTAAAAGAAACGTTTCAACAATCAAGTGTTAAAACAGAAAAGGAAGAATGACCTTAACTTCATATATAGTAATTTTATTTTAAAATGCGCTTACTCATGCAAGCTTGTAAGGAAGTGTTTAGAACACTTGAATGACCTTTGTGGCAGTTTTGATGCCTTTGCAGCTCCAATTAACTGTAACATATTAGAACCCAAAATATATGTTTAAATATATATGCAGAATAAAACATTCCGTACCTCCACCTACACATACGTGCACACACACACGCTCACACACGGATCACCCACAAGTGCCCCACCTTCACCCACCCACACACGAGCGCACACACACTGCACGCACACACATGCACACACATGCATGCACATGCAGACACACTCAGCCAAATTGATGTAAAGCTATACAATATTTTCGAAGTAGAAAATTAAATGGGAACCACGCCATTTCCCTTACCTTAAAAAATCTATGTGGAACTTTTTCGATGGGCATGGAGAAACGGACAGTAAAAGCCTTTTTTCTATGGTAAGATCACCCTGCGGGCTATTATCGATGAGTCCAAAAGCAAGTAGGCTGTCAATCTCGAAGCCAGTCACTGGAAAAAAATTTGAGAACTCTAGTCGGTACCACCACGGCTTGTTCATTATTACAGTTAACTAGTTCAGAAGCAGCACATATTCGCATAAGAACGCTCAGTACTTTGCATACAACATTTATTGCGTCGAAAGTGCTGCAATATAAAAGTGATTTATAAGAGAAATTACTGCGAATGATTTTGAAGAACTTACATTGCACGACACAGTACTGCGCACAACAGATACCCCACAACGAACCAAACACCACTTTGAACACCACCCTGTTGTCAAAGACGTTAAAATACAGAAAGATAAAGTGACACCACTTCGAACACCACACTGTTGTCACAGATGTTAAAATACGGAAACATAAGAGGACTTCGCCTGGTGCAAACTGCGAACTAGTTTGTCGTAAACTGGAGAGGACTGTCGTAGCGAGCCAGTCTTACAAACAACACTTTTGAAAGGTCACCGTGAATTGTGCTAACAAATTCACATGGGGCATACGAGCAAGTGTGCATGAATATTGCCACAAAAGTCAGTGTTTTACAAAACAAGCTTCAGTGAACCAAGCCTATACTTAAACACGTCGAACTAGTACAGTGCTATTTTGTTTCGAGTATTCAATCACGTCTATTATTTCTTAGCAGAATTTATATAACAGCTATACCAGGCACACTAACTACACTGCTGACAGACGCTTGCTGGTTTATGCACTTTCAGACTCTCTTCGTTTGGTTGCGGTCACATAAACTTTCAAGCTACACAACAAAAACAGAACTCAATGGAAGCAATAAAAACGGCACAAGGACTCTCTCCACCATACCGCTAATGCATAAGCAGTATAAATTATCGTCACTCACCTCTGGGTAGCTACCACAGAATCAATAGTCTAAGGCTTCAAAAGCACACTTGTTACCTATAATCCCAGAGCCTCCAGAACCACCTAGAAACACGAACAACGTTTCGGAAAAGCACGCACGTTCACGAGCGAAGAAAATGACACACGCTACCTGTAAGCCCAAGCAGCCCTTGTCAACTCCGTAACCACCGCAATGCTCGCCAGTGAAGAGCAGGGTTGGTGCGAGTGCACGGACGTGCTTTCTTCTGCATGCAAGGAAGATCCACTGCCGAGAGACGTGGAGGTGCTGCAGTCGTTATTTCACGAAAGCTAGCCCCGCGTTGAGCGTGCTTTGTTCCTTTGCACATTTCGAAATAAAAGAAGAGATTCATGGGAAAGATCTCCTCCCCGACGCGCTTCAGCTCTATAAACTGGTTCTTTATGCAATCTGGAACATGCGATGCAGATACAGCGTTGCTTTGCCGCCGTAAGTGGAACATCGATAAAAGCACTTCACTTGGTAACTGTAACAAATCGCTGGGCTCGATGGCATATAACGGGTTCTACTTAAGCAAACAAAAACTGAAGAAAAAAACAGCTGCTGTTCCAGATAACCCTCGCCAAACCACTTTGATCCACATAACAGCTCCGTCTGCTTCGGTTAACGACTGCTTTATTTGGAACCTATGCGGAACAAAATTAAGAGTGTAGGGCCGCCACGGAGAGCTGGATTTTTTCAGCAAAAATGAAAGTTCCGTGGAACTCGGAATACCCTAAGGGAAATCTGAATGGTTGTTTCTACACTGACAGCTGTTGTGCCTCAAGATTGACTGTGTGAGTCATAAAGGTCGCACGAATTCCTTGGCGCTCGAACCAAGCTACAGCAGCATGGGTCCGTTGACGATATAAAATTGTATCGCAGAAAACTTGGATGCAGTTATAATTGCCTAGTACATAACTTCAGCACTTCAAACTGCTTTACAAGTCTCCCTACTGTGCCGAACGCTTTTGTCTCCGGCACACCTTTAATATTTGACGTTCTATGGAAGCTCCATGGTGCTCACTACGCCAATACTTTACAATCGGTAACCGTGACTGTCGTGCATAAAAACGGGTGGCTGGCATCTCTCGTATAAAAAACCATCTTTTCTTAGAAATGGGCCTTCCTAGCGCTGGGCGACGTAACAGTACTGTGCTAGAGGAGGGCAGCGAAGCTGCGGTGCCATGCATATTTGGAAAAGCTGTTCAGGCTTCCGAAGAAACTGCTTACGATGGCGTGCTGCACGACCAAACACGCAGCGTGCAGATGAACGCTCATTGTAGCCTTCCAAAACCTTATGTCATCTGGAAAATGCAATGATTGAACGTAAATACGGATTCAGAACTCTACCCCGTCGGCTATGTCAACAACGCGGTCATATATGGGTGGTACACAGACGACGATATGCGACGGCGTGGCTGAAGAATACCAATATTCTTTGCAAAAGCACATAGGAAGCAAAGCTTTTTATGTCTCACTGATCCTTATAGATTAGTCCTTGAGCTCCACACACTCCAGGAAAGCCAACATACACAACACAACTATCTGCGGATCTGCGGATCTGCGCACAGAGTCGATGGAGCACAACTGATAGATTCATCATCGAACACTATACGGTTTATACTCACACATCCCTAAAAACAAAGAAAACTGCAACGCTACGCTACTCATAAAGAATGTAAACTCTGCACTGCATTACGCGAAACGTTAATAATAATATCTGATGTTTTACGTCCCTGTCCCACAACATGATTATGAGAAAATTTCAATTTGAAAAAAAAACAATGCAAAGACAAAATGAGGGAAAGTGACACAAAGTTTTGCGCAGACTGCATGCCAACAAAACTTTTTATTGACAGAACCAATAATATATGTATAGATGCACGGAGAAATGAAAAACGCGCAAGCTACAATTGTTAGTCACGCACGTTACGTCCAATAGCTGATTTATTCTTCAGAGAGATCAAGCAAAGGAGAACTTACGAATTGGTCGTCTGTTTGGTGGACCGCAAAAGCCTCTGCTGTTTGACGTCACGCACGTGACCAAAAATGGTTACCTAATCGTTTTCATTCTGTCGTGTATCCTATATTCTTCTTTTTTCTCCAATAAAATATCAGTTAGTGGTCACCAGCCGTCCTCGTACCATAATCTGTGAGTGAGGTGCCGGATGCACAATTATTTGTTTATTTACTTACTTATTTATTTATTTACTAGTACCTTACACGCACTTTGGCTGCTACTGTTGAACTTATTTCACGGAGCGTGCAACTTGACGATGCCAGAGGATGTAGAGGTGGTGTCAGATGGACACTGGTTGCTGACATTCATACGGTTCAAATGTGTTGCCGGGTCGAAGACGCACAAGTTCTAGACGCAGTTGCACCAATGCTCTAGGCTGGACTGTCCAAGTGTTTCACCGACACTTAGGGAGCACTTCAATATACACTCAAAGATTTACGGGCATAGAGGAGCTATTTGAAGAATTCGTGCCGATGTCACATTCAATATATTCTCTACTTTTCTCCAAGGAACATGTCTTGCACAGCTTTGACGTGAGCCTATCTCAAAAGTGGGTAGTAATTCAAGTTATTTGGTTGTATTATGACATGTCACGATACCTAAGAGGTGCAAGTGGGCAGCACAAAATTATACATACAATGGGAGCACAGATCAGTTGGGTATCAATGCATCAGGTTAATAGGCTGATTCTTGTTTTTTCCAAGTGCTCGCTCAGAACCAGCGTTCTTCATTTTGGCTCGCTTCTGGGTAACGCGGAGCCTTGTACATTCTGCTAAGATCCAAACACCAGTACTCAACCATGAAATCTGTTCCTGAGTATTCGGCTGGGTGGTACCCACAGCATGGCAAGCTTCCTCTGAATGGATGGCCATCTGTTTTGAAGTGGTACCAATAGCCATATATCGCGCTCAGGGCGTTCCTAGCTACTCTAGTGCTTTGGGCGTTCAGGTCTTTCTTGCCCAGTTTTTGCCCTTGCGGCTCTATTTTAGAAATGTCGTCAGGAACTTCCTTTAACTTGAGCTTCTGAACGATCATTACAGCCGGCAAGGCAGTTGTCTCATTGGGGTCTAGCATACACCTTGCTGGCGTGCTTTCGCGAAGGACCCAAGCTTCCGGCACATCAACAGTACTATGATTACTGGCTGTACTTTCCTTCACATCACTCCTACTACCACGACCACTTGGCGGCTCTGAAGTCATAGACTGAGATCTGTTTGCAGCAGTCTCAGTTTGACCAACAGGTCCTAACTGAGAAAAGCAAAGACCGACTTGCTCTCTATCACTGCGGACTGTGTTGCCATCACATTCCCGCTTCACACTTGTAGTTTCAGACTGTGTATCTGGAGCAACAACGTCAAGTTCTTTATCACTCACGTTTTCGCCTGTCAGTGAATCAGCGATATATGTCTCGTTTTGGTGAGGTTTTACCCTATCCACTTCATTAGCCTCATTAGGCACTACTTTGCGTCTTCACATCTTTCATATGTCTGAGATAGCCATGCGCATTTCCGACAGTAGCTTCTCTCCTTCCTGTCTTACATGCTCATAGGCATTGTCATCTTTGCATATGTACTGCAAATCAAAATCAACCCTCTCGCGTTCCTCTTCGAGGTGTTCTCGCAACATTCGCTCTAAATGGGAGCAAGACCAAACGACCTCCTCTGCAATACATAGTAGTCTTTGCAAGTGAACAGGCATCCTGAGTGCGGTGGATTTCGGCGGGAAGATGATAAGTGCCGATCATGGCAGGCTCGCCAATTGTGGTCAGTAAGGGGTTTACTCGATGGGCCAGGTCGTCGGACACACTCAAGACAACCTGATAACACGAAGACGTTCTATATAGTGGACGAGGACAAGAACACACACGAAGAAATATCACAAAGAACATCAGGACGATACGAGGTTAAAGAAAGTTCTACTGGCAAGTTCCTGTCCATGCGAGACGTAAGTCTACATCTTAACACTCAACGCACTCAACTCCCGCGCCACCAAGTTTTCAAGACGACACTCACGCACACCGTCGTTGCGGTGACCGTAGCACCGGGCAACGTGGCGTTGAGTCGGTCGCGGCAGCGTCCACGGTGGGAACACACCTTCTCGTGTAGTTCGCTGGCTCGAACTTACGTCGATGTCCCGCACCCTCACTTTCTGGCTTCCAGGTCACGCTCGACCAAAGCGAGCGCCCAGGACACGGTGTCGAAAGCCCCGGCAACCATCGAAGCCGGCTGCGTACGGTCACTGCAGCAGTCTTCTTTCTTCTCTTCTTCCTTTTCGTTTCAATTCCACGCTCAGGGCTTCGCCCCTACGGTTCGCTCGTCGCAGTCACCACACAGGCATCGCGGAGACATTGCTTGAGGCGGTTTGATACAAAGTAAGAACAAAATGGCTAAATATTGAAAAGAAAGCCAGTACACAAAACTAACAACAATGTAAAATAACAGCTTAAAAATCGCCAGGGACATCAAATTACATCGAAGTAAGAACTAGTCTTATGTATTTCAGATGAATAGGCAAGTGAGAAACGCCAGAAATAAACGCAGCAGTGCGTTGTACAGATTAAACACACGCACCGTGGAACAGGTTACGCTGTTTAACGGTACTAGTAGGGATGATGAACAAAACTTTAAAACTTTAAGCGACAGCGCCACTTTGCGGGTGAAATAAAAGGTAAAAATAGGGATGCATGAAACACGAGGGACAAATGGACCAGCTTAAAATTATCACTGAATTGGGCGATAAGATGGTCACGATGTTTTTCGTGATCACGCTGTAGAATGATGCTGTGTCGAAGATTTTTCCACAGTCGTGTGGCACGCGGGAGGGATGAGTAGGTCAAATCATTAGTACACAGTGCTGTAGACGGGTGTGTAGGTGATGTCGTTGCATAGTCTGTCTGATAAGCAAGATGAACGTTCTAAATATGTAAGCGATGATTGAGTGGCATTGGCGTATATATGAAAAAGAGACAAAAGGGCAATGTCACGACGGATTGTTATTTGGTGGATTGAAAGTTCAAGGTTGAGGTAGTTTACACTGGACAAGTTGTTATAAATTTTTGTGATAAGACAAGACCTGTACTGGATAGCTTCTAACTTCGCTATTAAAATATTTTTAATGAGTTGACCAAATAGATGATACGTACTCTAACAAGGGTAGGACAAAAGTTTTGTATGCCTGTTTACGTACGTATGGCCTCCAAGGCCTTGAGGAGGCATCCGGGCTATTATCACATCTAACAATCATACATATCTCACTCACTAGAAATACATGGCCTATCCAGAGATGATATCACGTATTGCTTTAAAACTTTATAATAGATGCACAGTTTTTGCGCACGCTTATAGCGCATGATGTTAGGCCTGTATACAGCCGTAACACACCCTTTCATCGTAAACGTCGGTTATCGACACTACCATATAAAACACATAGCGCTCTTTGGCCAGTCATGTGCCTTGCGCGAGAAAACCCCACTAATAATGATCATTATGTTTAAGCACGTAAGTAGTAGTAAATTTTAAGTTGTGACAAAAATACCCCAATGATCTGGAATCATTAGCGGAAATAAATATGATCAGCCAAAGAAAACTTTTGCCTGAGGAGAATGCCAAGATACTTACACCATATGGTTCTAGCCAATGTGCTGATATTGGGGTAAGAAAAAAATTGTACATACTCATTTGGAGGTAAATGAGATTATTTAAAGTTTTGAAATGTTAAGAGTCATTAGCCACGTTTTACACCACTTGTTGATGCATCCACGGCTCTTTGGGGGATTGGTGATCATCAACACTCTTTACAGAATGATAAACAATGCAGTCATCAGAAACTTTACGTATGCAAGATGATATGTTATTTGGCGGGAGACTAATGT
This sequence comes from Rhipicephalus annulatus, assembly GCA_013436015.1. Classification (NCBI taxonomy): domain Eukaryota; kingdom Metazoa; phylum Arthropoda; class Arachnida; order Ixodida; family Ixodidae; genus Rhipicephalus; species Rhipicephalus annulatus. The sequence continues at coordinate 315,995 of WOVY01009918.1, read as the reverse complement.
AAATTAAGAAAAGTAAAATAGGGACGGGACAGGTCCGACTGGGTAATCACGTGGGGCAGACATGGCGCAACCGCCCCCTTTTGTCATAGAGTTTCCTAAAGTTAGCCACAAGGAACATTGGCGCTGCAGTCGTTTAGCCACCATGTGAATGATTGATTGATTGATATGTGGGGTTTAACGTCCCAAAACCACTATATGATTATGAGAGACGCCACCATGTGAATGAAGCGTAGTATACAGATTTGCCTAGTCTTTGTGCTTGCGGGCTTCGGAGGCCCTTGTGGCATTGTTTCTTGTTGAATTTTGTTTTATTTCGAATAAATGAACGCATGTGTTGTGAACTTCGTAACTTCATTTGAATTGCTGAGCCGAAAAGGTGAATGTGATAAAGTGCCACTGCTCAATGATTACTGATTATCTTTTCCTGTCAAAGCAACTCCAGTCACGCGCAGCCAAATAAAGTCAAAAGTACTTAGATTATACAAATTTTCGTACTACTTATCATTTCTATGCTCGCTGAAGCGGCGTGCGTTGCAGCGGCTATAGACACTTGCACTAGAGTTCCCTCTAGTCTATTTTGAGTTTATTTTGGTTTGAGTTTACCTACTTAACCACGTGACAAGTACATAAAAAAGACATTGTATACGTGGTTTCGTGCAAAGGGAAAAAAGTGCATGTAGCACCTTGACTGGCCTGTTGACCCAGTGAAAAGAAATCTAAGTTACAAAAAGAAAAAAATGACTACATGGCAGCAAATAGCGTTAATACAAAAGAGTGCGCATGTGGCCCGTGACAGCAATTAACAAAATAGCAACTCTGAAATACATACAAGACTATTCATAACAGAGCAATGTATGAACGAATGAAACAAAGTAACCATAACAGAAATGACCCAATATTCATGGAAAACACAATCAGCACATCCAATTTAACGTATAAGTTTTAGACAATATACGATGAGTGTAAATGGGTATTTTTCATTTCTTCATCACACTCGAATGACGGTAATGTATAGCGTTTCAAATCCATAATCATTGCGAGGACGTAGTACATACCACGTTTCCGTATTGGCCGTGAGATCGAGCGAAGTCGCCGTCTGGCGGAAACTGGCTGAAGAGGTGAAGTGTGGATTGCTCCGTGCGTTGTCTACTAGCGACATCGGTGTTCTTATGTGCGCGTACGTCATGCATGTTCCCAAAGTGTGATTTGTCTGGTCATGTCAGCGCGAGTGTGACTGTTTCTATGTATGCCTGAAACGAAGTACGAAAACATTTGTTCTTGCGCGGCTGCTAATGCATTGTAATAAGATCAGCGAGTGCCACTTTCCAGAGTTCTCTTTATGGTCGTCGTACCCTCCACTCACTAGAATATTTTCATAGTAGCTGCCGCTTTCTGTGTCAAGCACAACTCAAAATGCTTTGTCATCTTTAGAAACATCGGGACTAATAAATGGTGTGTGAATGCAGCGTTTTATAGCGTCTAGGTTGTAAAAAAAACATGCTCTAGGTCATGCACTTGCGCGTTGTTGGTACGTGTACAACTACGGCGCTGTAGTTTATCAATCATGCAAGGAGCCTTCACTATGTTGTTGTGGCCGTGTTACTACTGCGTAGAAATATTTTTATCGCATAAAACTGTGACACATCGGTACTGAAACCGTACCTAAAACATAGTGATCATGCGCAACTGTGTTCTTACATTTAGAACGCTTTAAAGAGCACAGATGCCTTATATTTTTACAAAAAATTTCACCTTCTTTACATTGTCTTCAGCGTTTCCATGACATTGTTAGTGACCGTCGGAAGGCACTGGTCACTTTTTGTCTAAAAAATATGCTTGTCCTAATTACGAGGCCTGTGTTTTAGCACTGTCACGCATGTAATCCATCGATGAAAGTTTTCTGCTGAACCGTTATATAAGTTTTTATATCTTTACTGGTGGAATAACATGTGCGTACACGTAGTAAACGCAATGTAGCGCAAAGCGCCATCAGCCACTAAGCTGTTCTAATAGACTTATCGACTGTCCCACATTTCATGGTGAACAGAATGACAGAAAAAAATTATATCCGTATAAGGTGCGAACGGTGGTACTGAACTCATCGCACAAATGTTCGGGCATTCTACAATTTTTTTTCTCTCATCGTTGTAGTTGTAACAAGCGTGTTCTTCGGAGGAGTTTCAGCAAGACACTCGCCAGGGCAAGCAAGACAGCTGAGGCACAGAAAAGAGGAGGCCGAGAGCGCAACACACGAACTTCGTCGTCTTTTCTCTCCCTGGCACAGAGCTAGCGCCGATGTGCACCGATGCAATTTCCTCCCCGCACAAAGAAGAGCCATCCTGGTGATGGCGACTTAAGAAAAAGACGCTATAGGTGGGTCGTAGCAGGGTTTAAGTCGCCTGACATGAACTGTTTCGCGGCCTCGGCAGCAATAATCAGGCGATGGGTTGATTGGCTCGACGACGTATCTTACGGGAGATGTCTGTGCCAGTATGCGGTAAGGACCAGGCGATCAGTCGGGTCTTTCAAGGACGACAGCCAGCATAGCGCGTGGTCGGTAACAACATCAAACTGACGCCCATAGAGGTAGGTGCGAAATTAACCGATTGCCCAAACAATTGCCGAACACACTTTTTCTGCGACGGAGTAATTTGACTCCGCCTTTGTGAGGATACGACTGACATATGCTACAACGTACTCGCCAAAGTCTGGTTTTCGCTGGGCGAGTACCACGCCAAAGCCGACACCGCTAGCGTCCGTGTTTATTTCTGTAGGCGCGTTTGGGTCATAGTGGCGCAGAATTGGAGGAGACGTGAGGAGTAGGCGAAGCTTCATAAATGACTCATCGCAATCGGCACTCCAAACTGAGAGGTCGTTGCTGCCGGCGAAAAGCTGTGTCAAGGGGGATATAATGGAGGCGAAATTGCGGATGAAGCGCCGAAAATATGAACTCAGCCCAATAAAGCTTCGGAGTTTCTTTACAGTGCTGGGCTTGGGATATTCGGCAACCACTCAAAGTTAGGCAGGATCTGGCAAAATTCCTTTTTTGGAGACGACGTGGCCTAGGATGGTAACCTGATGGGTGCCAAAATGACATTTCTTTAAGTTTAACTGCAAGCCGGCTTTAGTGAGGCACTCGAGAACTTGTTCAAGGTGAGCGATATGGGAGGGGAAAGCTGCAGAAAAAACCACTATGTCATCTAAGTAGGATAGGCAGGTCTGCCATTTGAGGCCTCTGAGAATGATGTCCATCATCCTTTCGAAAGTAGCAGGTGCATTGCAAAGGCTGAAAGGCATTACGTTAAATTCGTATAAACCATCAGGGGTGACAAACGCTGTTTTCGGACGGCCGGCTTCAGCCATGGGCACTTATCAGTAGCCTGAGTACAAATGCAGTGATGAGAAATATTCGGCTCCTTGAACGCAGTCCAGGGTGTCGTCAATTAGGGGTAGGGGATAAACATCCTTCCGCGTAATCTTGTTTAGGCAGTGGTAGTCAACGCAAAATCTTAATGAACCGTCTTTTTTCCGCACCAGCATGACAGGAGAGGCCCAGGGACTGTTCGATTCCTGAATCACACCACGTTTCAGCACGTTATCGACGTTGTCGCTAATGACGCGGCGTTCGGCCTGCGTTACCCGGAAGGGATGCTGACGCAGGGGAGAATGATGACAGGTGTCAATACGATGAGCCACTGCAGACGTGTGCGCGAATAATGGCTGGCCAACGTCGAAAGAGGCACGAAAGCGTTCAAGCAGTTGAACAACCTTTGTGTGGTGGACTGGCGTAAGCGCGTTATCGATGATACGCAGGAGGATGTCTTGGACAGGGGAGGTTGTAGCCGTGGCGGAGGTGACGGCATTTATCCTCAACGGTGTCTTTTCGCACGTTGCATCCAAAGGGAAGATGGCCTCAAAACTGTCTAAATTTCCAACACATTTGCCGCGTAACTGAATTGCCGAGCAAGGAAAGGGTTAATTTGCACGCGTAGACCACACCGGTACCATGCACAAGGGTAACGACGGCAAATGGGAGTATGAGGTTCCGTCAGCGTGCACAGTCTTCAGACGGTATAAACAGTGCGGTCAAATCACAAACTGAGTCAGAGGAAATAGACACCATGGTGGCAGAGAACAGAGAAATGATAGCGTCAGCAGCGAGAACCAATTTAGGCACCGGGCTCGGGGCGTCGACGACTGTGGTACTGAAAGGGGACAAAGCGAGTCAAGCTCGGGCGCAGTTAACGAGCGCATCATGTGTAGAAAGGAAGTCCCAACCGAGGATCACGTCATGGGACGCATCTGGTAGGACAACGAATTCCACAATGTAGAATGCGTCGTTGATAACAAGACGTGCCGTGCACGCCGCCACAGGCTTAACGTGCTGTGAGCTCGCCGTCCGTAATAAAAGACCAGAAACGGGTTTCGTCACTTTCTGCAGTTTGTGGCACAAAAGTTCACTTAAAACAGAAACGGCAGCTCCTGTGTCGACAAGAGCGTTCGTCGCGACACCATCAATAACAACCGCGATCTCGTTCAGAGGTGAAAGATGAGGCCTTGAAATTTTCGACGAGGGCGCAGTTCGTGCCTCAGGAACTGCGGCTCTTAGTTTTTTTCTTGCGTAGGGTTGGTACGGTGGGGCATAGGAGAAATAGAGCGGCGCCGCGGAGGAGGAGATAGATCGACGTGCGGGGGAACTAGCACGGCGCGAATAAGCGCCCGATGAGTCGGCGGAAACAGGGTATGCTGGCTGCTGTGGCATGTAGTCGAGGTTGGGGATGTAATTATTGGCATAAACACTGAGCTGACGATGACAGTGACGCGCAACATGGCCAGGAATGCCGCAGGCGTAGCAGATGGGCCTGTTGTCTGGAGTGCGCAAAGGGTTTTGAGGGAGACCGGGAGGCGAGAGGGGTTGCGCGAGAACCGGGCGCAATGAGTGAACAGGGCGTGGTGGCGAGTAGAAGTTGGTGACTGGGGCGGACGGTGTTGGCGACGGTCGAGTATAGGAACGGGTAACGGCCTCAGCATAGGTGAGAGGCGCTGCAGGCTGCGTTGGTGGTACAGGAGGTGGAGCCGCCTCAGCAACTTGAGCTTGAATGACACGACGGAGCGAGTGATCCAGTGCCGTGAGACTCTCGGTGACAGACGTCGCAATATAGAGCTGATGAGCCAGTTCCTCATGGATGTATTGCTTAATTTGCGGCAGTAAGGTGGAATATTCAGCGCCCGTGCTCTTAGCTTCCAAAGATGAGAGTTCCACTGTGGGAATTCCGGCGCGATGGGCAGAAAGGCGCTTTTTGCGCAGCTCGTCAAAGCTTTGCCACAGTTCAATGACTTGCGCTACTGTTTGAGGGCACTTGGCTACGACCATAAGAAATGCATCGTCATCTATGCCTTTCAGTATGTGGCTTATTTTGTCAGACTCCACCATAGATGCATTCACGCGTTTACACAGATCGATGACGTCCTCAATATAACTCATAAACGTCGCACTGTTCCTTTGGGCTCTGGCATGGAGGCGATGTTCGGCGTGAAGCTTGCGCAATCCAGGCTGACCGAAGAACGAAGCGATGCTTTGCTTGAATGTCGACCAGGTGGTGAGCTCGGCTTCATGGTTGTAGTACCATAGCTTCGCCACATGGGTCAGATAGAAGCTGACACGCATCAGCTTAGCAGGTTCATCCCATATGTTGAGACCGCTAACACGCTCAAACTCTACCAGCCAGTCTTCGACGTCAAGTTCGTCGCTGCCGCTGAACATCGGAGGGTCATATTGACGAAGCGTCCCAGCACATATGACCGTAGGTGGTGCTTGGAAAGGAGCGGCGTCCTAGGCCATTCCGGGGCAGATGTTAAAGTACGGTTGTGGCGCTCCAAGAAGAAAAGGGGAACAACCTAGCACCACCACCAAACGTAACAAGCTTGTTCTTCGGTGGAGTTTCAGCAAGAAACTCGCCAGGGCAAGCAAGACAGGTGCAGCACAGAAAACAGGAGGCCAAGAGCGTGACATATGAACTTCGTCGTCTTTTCTCTCCCTGGCACAGAGCTAGCGCCGATGTACCGGTACATAGTATGCAGACGACAAAAGTGCAAATAGGTAGTTCAGTCAAGCTACAGCAGTGCTTAGCAGGCGAAACACAAGCTAATCACGTATAAACAACACAGCAAAGGCGTAATTTAGTGCGGAAGCATAAAGGGTCATCAAGGGCAAGAATTTATATGAAAGGCAGATCGCGCTTTACTCGCGGGTAATGTTAACGTTGCATATAAGTCGTGCACCGATTCAGTAGACAAGAGCGTAGATATTAACAGTAAACTGTAGTCAACGCATTTTGTCTGCTGACAATCTCACAGACAGCACGCAACTAAGTGCTGCTGCGTGTATTTGTATAAGCGCTGTACACTGCCTATCCACACTTGCGTGGGGACGGTGCTGCTACCTATAGCTTGATTTCACCGTGAATACCAAATGACTCGACTGGCAGGACTAGGTTGCAAGGCGGCCAATGTGCGTAAAAGGGTACTTCCTCGGCGTGTTTCTGATTTAAAAGTTGACAGAAGCTCACATTTGTAGTAACTAACAATTCCTAATATTCTCCATTTTACAAATATTGCAGCAGTGTGTGCGTTATAGAATACATCTTCAATACATCGCAACGTAATTTTTATAGGACCAGGTAATTTATTGATGCTTTAGAGCCTGTAGACTAGACAAGGTGACAATCAATGCAAATGGGGTGAAAAAGAGCTTGTATATTAACATATCTTGCTTCACAGGAAGTGTACTCTGTCATCGACGCATCACACCTAAAGCTTTACAAGGTTTGCCACCAATGTGCTCAGTATGGTGATTCTATGCTATGTGTTCGTGGAAATAGACGCCGAGAGCTCTAATTGTTTGAGAAAGAATAACTTAGATGTTGTAAGGTATTAGTTTGTGAGAAGTTTCAAATGATTTTGATTTCGCACGGAACAGCACAGCCTTACAATTAGAGAAATTATTACGCAGAAAATTTGCCACACTCCAGGCATATATACCTTTAGTACTTTATTAGCAGTAGCAATGAGGTCATCAGTAGTTTATGCAAAATACATGCTTTTTATTACTTGGGAAGGCCGCCGCCGCCTGCCTCCTCGCCCCACGCTCTCGGTGCACATGCGTATGTTTAAAGTTAGATCTTTTGGCCAGCAAGTGAGAGGCCCGGTTGTTAATCGCATTACAGAGGCGTTCTTTATTCTTTTTTTAAACGTGATATCTTCGCCTCCTCCGTCTTCCTACTTGACCATTTCTAATAAGCTTTAGGTAAAGCGATATATTAAATGCGAAGCATTTCTTAGCCAACATCAGCGAGTTTGTATCTATCTATCTATCTATCTATCTATCTATCTATCTATCTATCTATCTATCTATCTATCTATCTATCTATCTATCTATCTATCTAGCCACCTACGACATTTAGCCTCCTGGGCGTTTGGATAATGCAATCTATACCAAAATGGGTATGGCATAAGATTACTGTATGACGAGCATAAGTGATTAGTCATAACATCAAAATTTTGACAGGCCATGAATGTCATGATTACATTGTCATGGTCTCGCTTCTCCTGCGGTGGTTTCGTTCACATGACGTACTGCAAAACAGGTATAGTAGGACATGACTGCTAGTGAACATGAGGAACAGACCCTCAAGTAGAAATCATGACATGCGTGTCTTGTAAGAACATGAATACATGCCATGCTCATGATGTGCTTATGGTCGTTTCACTAGCTTTGCATGCACCATATTTGGTATTACGCGGCGTGATATGATGATGAAGATATATGATTGGTACAAACATGATAATCATAACATGCGTGCCATGTGAGATTATGACAACATGCCACGCTCACGATGTGCTTGTTTCGCTATCTTCACATACACCAAATTTGGTAGTACATGACGTCAATTATTATGAATGTATATGACTGCTGCAAACATGATAATCATGATATGCGCGTCATGTGAGAATAAGACTATATGCGACACTCATGATGTGCTCTTTGCGGTAGCTTCACATATAGCAAATTTGGTATTACGTGACGTGAATGAAAGCTGAAGGTTTATAACTGGTGCAAACACGGTGCACATGACATGCGTGTCAAGTAAGAACATGACTTCATGCCACGCTCATGATGCACTCGCGGTCGTTTTGCCAGATTCACGCATATCAATTATCTTAATACGTAGCATGAATGTATGAAGATGGTATATGACTGGGGCAAATAAGATATTTTATACATGCGTGTCATGTAAAGCGTGACTACATGCTACGCTCATACTACGTTCATGGCCATTTCGTTAGCTTCACAAATTTGGTGGTACTTCACGTCAATGGATGACGAATGTGTGGGACTGGTGTTAAGATGATAATTATGATATGCATTTCAAGCAAGAACATGACTACATGCCACGCTCATGAAGCACTCGTGGTCGTTTCGCTAATTTTACATAGACCAAGTTTGGTGTACGTGAGGTGAATGGACGACGAAGATAAATGACTCGTCCAGACATGATAATCTTGATATACGTATCATGTAAAACATGATTACATGCTACGCTCATAGTGCGCTCGCGCAATTTCACTAGCTTCACATGTACCAAATTTTGTATTACCTAACATAAATGGACGACGAGCACAAATGCCAGGCGAAAACATGATAATCATGACATCGAAGCCATGTATGGCATAATTTAGGTCCGACTCGTAACGTTGTGCTGATTTGAAGGTGGCAATTCAACCTTCCTTATTCGTGCTTCGATTATCAACGATTCCAACATTACGTGGGATCTACCAATTTTTCTTAACTAGCAATGTAGTTACGGGCTCGGTGAGCAAGGAACGTAACTTGACTGCCTGTATTTTTCTTAAAGGCCATGCAGCACTATTTTATCTTCAATCATCAAATCACTACACGAGGACTTCATAGCTTGACTAATCAATAGCCGCAACATGTTCTACATTTTGTCAAGTGCGAGTCATGTTACAGGGATTTGTCGCAAAGTTTCTTTTTGCTTTTATTCCTGCCAGCCTGGTGAAAACTGGACTGACAAAGGAGCAAGCAGCTCTATACGTTAGTGCACGCCATAGCGTTGAGCTCTTCCCGTTTGTTTTCCTTTCAACGCATTGGCTTACTCTCGGCGTAATCACGTGCGCGCTGGTATGGAAGGGCGCCCCTATGGAAGGGTGCCTTTTGTCGGTCCGGGGGCTCGGAGATTCCGAGGAAGTCTTGGAAACTCTCGATAGCAGGTCGGACAGGCTTTCAGCAGATCGTTCACCATTGCCTCTCCTATCATCTTGCCCTTGTGCCGATACTGCAGGAGAGCGTTGAGGAAAACTGGGCGAGCTGTACCGTGTCCCAGGCGAGAAGTGTCACTCCATAGGTGATGATCGTGGGTCGCGGCGACTGCAGAGCTGGCTATGAGTTTGGACGCGAAAGTGATAGGGGCGTGCGCGATGAATCTGGATTTCCGCTGCTTTCAGGTTGTATGCCACTGTGGCTCGGCGAAATAGCTGGTGAAGGTGGTGGCTTTCGGAGACGGTCTGGATACGGTTGCGGAGGCCTCATCATGGGGTGAACGCCTCCAGTACGCTGCAGGTAAGGGTAGCCTGGTGGATGCTGACTACAGTGTGTAATTATGGTACAATAGCGCGCGAGGCGAGTAGTAGCTGCACCTCGAGGTGGCCGCCGTATATATGTGGTTCACCGTGCTCAGATCAGCCGATGGCCCTATCCGCCACCTTATGACTGTCATGCCAGTCTATGGCATAATTTTTCGATGGAAGAACTACCGAGTTCTAGCTGACTTCAAAACGTAATTGTTGAATGCCGACTGTGTGCTGTGCTATGGCTTTTGGCTGACATGTTCACAGGAGCCTCGAATACTTATCGACAGCAATTTCTGACCTTGTTCAAAGAGTGTTCCAGGGCCCCATTAACGTAGACATAAACTTGAAAAAAAAACCTGAATGAGCCATATATCATCCCATTAGAATGCAGCAAGCGACGCAGTGAGGAAAAGTCGCGATCTAGTTCTCCGCAGCACAATGGTTTGCAGCGCCCGTGAGCCAGCAGGGGAGGTTTGAACGAAGCGCGTACGTGAATGTATGTGACATTTTTTTCTGGGCGAAGCTACTTACGCTGTGAGTCGTGTGTCCCGTGTCGTCCCGGGTCGTCGTAGTAGCCAGTTTTCAGCGTCATAAAAATGCATTGCTTCTCAATAAAAACAATGTCACAGCATATCCATAGAGTGAATGATGATGAGTGGAGCGAAGCGTTCGTCTGTGCGTTCGTGCATCAGTGTGTTCATTTGTTCATGCGTTCCTCCGTCCGTGCTTCGCCCCACTCGTCATCATTCACCTCGTGGATATGCTGTTATTTCTTTTATTCGCATGCTAGTTCATAACAATAAATTTAAAATTTTCGTCTAAAAATTGATGTTGCTGCCAACGAAGTGTGTTCAATGAGCTTGCTTTCAGACTCGCACCGCGGGAGTTTGAGGCTCAACAGCGCAGGCAACATGTGTATTGCTATACCACCTTTTTATCCCCTGCCACTAGAGGAAAGCAAGCTCGCAAGCGTTGGTATAGGCCATCTGCTACAAAAAGTGACCGCCCTGGATAGTCATTTGTCCCAGGTTCAAACCCCAGACCAGGATGAATTTTTCGGCAACTAAGAGGATTCGCTTTCTGATAAATCCGTATGGATTTCCTTGTGACTTCGTGCTACATATGGGTGCGTGTGCACGTATACTAAAAGGAATGGTCCTGCGTATGTCAAAGTAGTACGTGGCACTACAAGCATTATTCGAGGTGAAGTGTACAATTTTTGCAATCTGTTGTTTGGAAAAAAGTACGAAGGTTGATAGAAATATTAAAATGTGCGCATTATAGTTTCAACTTTGTGTCGGGCGACATGCGAGACTCCACTGCCTCTATTTATTGTGCGTTGGTCTTCTCGCCATTCTCGCATTGTGCCGCGGCGCCAGCGCTGATAATGCTTGCTGTGTTTTTGGTGCATCGTTCTTTGAAGCAGTTCTAGTGGTTCCACGCTGTGTATTGAATGTTTTGCTTCTTGGTGCGGGTTTTTGGCACATTGGTTGCAGTCGGGCAAGTGGGCAGTATTTGCGCATCTGACGACATTTATGGTCGCAATGTCGGCGACAGCGTCATAACTCCATTCACTACACGTGTCAATTAACTGTTACAAGTAATCTTTCTTTCCTAGAATAATAGTCGACTGGAGGAAACTACCCGATAAAACTTTTACACAAGACTAACTATCGCAATTTGAGTCACACCTTGAGTAGCAAGCACCGTTGCGGTGGTCTAGTGGCTAAGGTACTCGGCTGCTGACCCGCAGGTCGCGGGTTCAAATCTCGGCTGCGGCGCCTGCATTTCTGATGGAGGCGGAAATGTTGTAGGCCCGTGTGCTCAGATTTGGGGGCACGTTAAAGAACCCCAGGTGGTCGAAATTTCAGGAGCCCTCCACTACGTCGTCTCTAATAATCATATGGTGGTTTTGGGACGTTAAACCACACACACCAATCAATCCTTCAGTAGCAAGCAGTTTCCTTGTTTAGCTGAGATGTTTCATGTGTTTTTTTTCTTGTGCTAACGCACTCTCTGTTCGATTTGAAATTTGTTAGAATAATGTCGATTGCCTTTTATTTTCTTGAAAGCGCGTGTCTAAGGAAGTTTATATATTCGTTTTTCATTGTTATTTTTCTGCTTTGTTCAATCATTTACTACGCTGCCAACATCTTGACGAAAGCTCACATCATCTATAAATAAAATAAACTAACGAATTGTTTAAGGATACATGTCTCGTGCCAGGTTTTTAAAATGTGTTCGCATAGAGGGATCCATCCCTCAGAAACAGGCAGTATATGCATTACAGAGAACACCGAAACGACTTCGGCCTGTCATGCGAAAGTAATTTTCCGTGCACATGACGTGTTGATGCGTCTGCGCCTTGTGATCTTCTGGCTCCAAGTTGCTCCGATACCGAAAAGGGCAGGGAAGAAAGTAGGCTTCCGAAGTTTACCCCGGGCGAACGGCAAAGGTTTCAAGCTCAACTCCTGGCATCATACTTTCGCGCATTGTAATTAACCAATTAAAAAATTCTTGCAGTACAATACAGTGCCTCGCAACAACGTCCAGTGTCTAACCTAAATTTCTCATATGATATAGTGAAGCACCCTTAAAGAACACAAACATCCTAAAGATGACAAACAAAACACCAATCGCGTGGAGATCTCATTTTTTTTTTACCTACACTATACCTTCTCCTGGTGATAATCTACTGTTTAGCATTCATTCTCCATCATCTTTCGGCTACACAGAAGCATCTCCTGTTCCCTGCATGTGTTAGAAGACGTCAGGCAGACGCCGGGCAGACGCCGAGCTGACGACGCAACGTGAATGAGTACATATGTAGAGGCTAATTGACCTTTCTAGTTGCTAATGGGCCTTGCAACCTTGACAGTGCGCAAAAGAACTTCTGCGATAGAGTACAGCTTGCACCCCATAGAGTGTCAAACGTTAAGTTCTGCCTAGTGGCATGAATAGCGGTCTCTAACTGTACTTGAAAGCAAACGTTGTGTTATATAATGTTCATATGGGCATCGATTTTGAAGACAGGCATTTATAGGCGTTTATAGACATTCAAGCACAAACGTCAGAACTAGACAGGTACAGGAACTATAAAAACGATATAAAAGCCATTCTCAACCTCTAACTCATGTTCATACATTAAAGTTGCACGATAAAGAACTCAAGAAACAAAATAGCATTTGCCGATAATATAGTTATTATCATGAAGTTATGACGGTGTCATCGGGCGTAGAGAGTAAAGACCACTGCGCACTCTATCGCCGGGGCTTACGGGATGTTTGTAAGTCCGTGTGATTGTCAATAGTGCGGTCCACTCTACACAAGCGCTGCAGGTTGTACTGCTACCAAGCACAACGCTAGACATCATCCTCTCTTCAGCTTGAATTGAATCCCTGCTGCAGTGGCTGCATTTTCGATGGAGGCGAAAATGCAGATGGCCCATATGTTCAGATTTGGCTGCACTTTAAAGAACCCCAGGTGGTGGAAATTTCCGAAGCCCTCCACTATGGCATCTCTCACATTCATATGGCGGTTTTGGGAAGTTATATCCCACTAGCAATTGATAAATCAATCGATCTCTTCACCTTGAACATATACCTTCACCCGGCGAGAAACACTTCTCTCTCCAAGAGTTGTACGAAAGAAAGATCATACAAATTTGTTTTTTGGGTTTTTGTTGTCGCAAATGCACGGCTCCCGGATCGCTAGACTTTTCCTATCATCAATTTGAGCACGTGCTTCCAACCATGTCCCGCCACCCGACGAATCAGTACGTCGAATCGAAATAGCTCTCAGGGCTCCAATGTCAGGCAAGCGACATCCGCCGAATACGCGACCTACTGAGGGATAGATGAAACGGGAGTCAAGCGGGGGCGTGGGGCCACGAAGCGCCGTAACGAGGGCTCTCGCATTTCTCCCTGCTGGCAGCGTCCGCTCGGGAAACGCCCTCCGTGCGCGCGAACGCACAAGGGGAGATGCGTGACGGGATATTAACGAGCAGAGGCTCCAAGTTTCCCCGTGGTACTCTGATTGCTGTAGAAACTACGTTCTCTATCTGTTAAACTTCCTGTCGTCATCGCGAGTTTTAGTGTCCGCTCCTGCTTCCATTATATTGGGGTTTTTCAATGCGGCGAGTATCCGCTCAATTTCGGGTTTACTCATAAATGCACCAATTTTTTATATATCAGTTTCTTCAATCTTTTTTCTCATTGGCTTCTTGATGCCAAACCAAAGTACAATAGTGTTTAGGAAATGTAAATAAAATAACCTTGCACTTCTCTAATATAGCTGTTGGTCCACCATATGTGGCATTATTGTAACTAAGTTACAGTGCATTCTGCAACCTAGTTAAAATAATAAATATCATGTCATATGTGACTTCGTGCGATGTATAGGAAAAAACAGCTATTAGTCTTTTGTATAGGTTCTATTATGGCTGTTTTTCACAAAGCTTCATTGACACGATGTTGCAAAAATGCGAGAATTGCGATCTTAAATTATAATGTTACGTGCGGATATGTCGCTGCAAAATTAAAAAAAACTTTAAATGTATTTTTTTCGCCAATAATAGACTTATGATGGCGAAACATACGATATTCGAGTTTTCAGAGTACATTTTATCAGTATAAACTAATTCTTTCCCTTTAGCGTGCACATTTACATCAACCGGCATAGTTCAACGGCTCTTCGGTTCAGGGTTCGCCTCAAACAGGTGAACTACAGCTTGATCACTGGCTAGCGGTGAACCGTGAACCGGTAAGCTACAGGTGAACTGCAGCTTGAAATCTCTATGGAGCAGGGGAAAAATGTGGCTAATCTCTGTTTCTAGGGATCGGTAAATCACGAAAAAGGAAACGTACAGAAGTAAATGAGCGTTTATTGTGCATTGTTTCACCACAAGGCCGAAGGCATGATTGCTACAGTTACAAATTGAAAAATCACGTGAAGGACGGCTAGCAGCAGCAGCAGCTCGAAACTTGCACCGCACACCTCTAGCAGAAGTCACGCACGAAACGAACATACACAGGACGAGCGAAGACACACATCTGTCACAGCTCGACACTTGAAGTGCACTGTATATACAGAAAGAAAGGCGCACGAAACAAACGCCCCACAAGTATACACAGGGCAAGCGCGAATATTGACAACTTTAACTTTTTCGTGTGCCAGCAGCGTGCTTCTTTCATAAATGCGGCCGCGGCCGCGGGTGAAGTGACCTCCGTGCTCTTCCGAATTACGAGTCTGATAAGCGCGTGCGCAGGACAGACCCCGCTCCGTGGAGCCGGCACGCTCCGAAACGCGAGAGGCGACCATTTTAAGAACGGGCCAAACGCTCGCTCTTCCCGCCATCTTGCTACTGATGAAAACCCGCTGAAGCTGCGCAGCTCTGAGGACCACCAAATGGTATATAGTGTATATAAATTGCTCGCCGTTAACGCTCTCAACTACATGTGCATTGTGGCGTAGTTTTCAGCGCCGCATGCTAAGGAGCTATCAAGTAAGTAGAAAGTGTAAAAGGAAAGCGCCGAGGTATATATATATATATATATATATATATATATATATATATATCACTAGTATAATGCCAGTGGAAGATTTCTTTAGGTGCATTATTGAGCGATTAAAATTCCTACCAGCATGCATTCACTAAAAGCGGACTGCGGGTCTCTGTGTTCAATCGGAGTGTTCTGTCTCGCACTGCCCGTTAGCAGCGATTAGCATGGCCGCCCCGTGATGTGTACCAAATTTTGTATATGTGAAGCTGGCAAACGGCCGCAAGCGCTATGCGCCAAGCATTTCGTCATGTTTCACGTGACACGCGTTTCAAAAATCTTATGTTTAAATGTCTGATCTACCTTGTCGTCTATTCACGTCATGTAATACAAAACATGGTATACGTGATGCTAGAATGGCATGTAGTCATGTTTTGTATGACGCATGTCATTATGAACATGTTTGGACGTGGTATTTACCTTCTTCGTCCATTTGCGTCACGTAATACCAAATTTGGTATATGTGAAGACAGCAAAACGGCCACGAGCGTATCATGAGAGCAGCACCTAGTCATGTTTTTACATGAAACGCATGTCATGATTATCATGTTTGCACCAGTCATATACCTTCGTCGCACATTTACGTCACATGATACCAAATTTGGTACATGTGAAGCTAGTGAAACGGCCATGAGTGAACCATAAGCGTGGCGTGCAGTTGTGACTTACATGGCATGCACGTCATTATTTCCACGTTGGGGCTTGTTCCTTAAGTTAGCCATGCCGTCAAGTCATACCATTTCATTTTTGTGATATGTGATCTAAACGAAACCACTAGAAGAGCAATACGATCATGACATGTAATACGTGTCATGATGTGACTATACGCTATGTCTAGTCAATTATAATCGTCATCCAGTCATGTTGTGCCAGGCCAAATTCGATATGAATCCCGTTAGCAAAACGGCCAGGGGAGCTAAAAGCCGTAGGCGGCTAGATAGATAGATAGATAGATAGATAGATAGATAGATAGATAGATAGATAGATAGATAGATAGATAGATAGATAGATAGATAGATAGATAGATAGATAGATAAATAGATAGACGGGGAATGTCGCTGAAACTCGTTAAAAATGCTTCGTATTCAAAACAAAAATACTCGAGAAAGTTCAAACTTCCAGAAAAGTCAAGGCCGATGACGCACCGATGTCTCTATACGAAGCAGGTATCACTTTTGAACATATAAAGGTACGTGTCGCCCTAGTATACCCATGCATTCTATGAAAAGCGATGTCCGCTGCAAACGTTCAGATTCAACGAGCATTGCGGAGCTGAGTGAAGTTAAGCCGCATGCTTGGCGAATGAAGTTCAACGACGCTCGTAGAACTCATTCCGCCACTCTCATCGCTGCCGATGGCATCCCGAACATCACGAACACGCCTTTATTGTTCTTGTTTTAGGGGTGAAGCTTCTTAAGGTGTGGGTCGTTCCCTCATACTTGTATGCTGTACTATCCCCTGCTAGTTAGTTTTACGATATGCTCACTATAAAGCTCTTTGTATATATGTGCTTGGAAATGATATCACTAGATGGCGTTAGTGCTTTTCTTATAATAATAAATTCACATCATATCCACAGAGTGAATATGGTGTATTGTAAATTCTGATTTTTTTTCAATGTTACTTTTTTATGTTTGTTCAACATCTAAGTATTTTTTGCTTAGATATTTATTTTCACACTGTTCATTTTCTTTCTCACCTTCTCACCGAAGATTCTGTAACAAATGAATGATGTATAACTTCCTTTTTCGTTCACATCTTGTATGGGAGCCCCCCCCCCTCGCCCCCGACAGTTGTTAACTTTGGGGCTCCTTGATTATTACCGATGTTGTGTGCACTTTTTTGTAAACTAATATTGTCGATATTGAATAAACTTTGAACTTTGAATGATGATGACTGTGTTGAAGCACCTGTCGGTCCATGTTATGCGTGCTCTGGTGGTATAGGATCAGACGACAGGACGGATGGATGGACAGACAGACAGACGCACGGACTAACCGACCAAGCGAACGACTGACGGACGAACAGACAAACAGATAGACGAACGGACGTTTAGACGGACGGCTTGAGAGACAGACAGACAGACAGACAGACAGACAGACAGACAGACAGACAGACAGACAGACAGACAGACAGACAGACAGACAGACAGACAACAGACAGACAGACAGACAGACAGACAGACAGACAGACAGACAGAAGGATTGACGCTTCGCCCCACTCATAATCGTTCACATCGTGGATATGATGTCAATTTCGTTGTGTGTGTGTGCGCGTGCAATTATTAAAGGTAGAGTATACTGCGATCACAACGTATACGCTAGACAGTTATAGTTTACCATTAGTGTGATAGCGGAGGTTAAGGGAAGAGAGTTACCGTGCAGCAAATGTTCATTGCGAACAGCGTCTCATAGTTTAGCAGGATAGCCTTCACGTCATTTACGTGCAGCAGCTGGTATGGTGGCGCCACCTATCAGAGGGCTCGGAAGTAAGAACAATTCAAGGGAAAAGAAAACGAGAATGTCTGCCTGTGCAATGTTGCGAAGCATTGTTACACTTTTTTATTACTAATAAGAGTAAATAAATATAAACCACGACCCAAACGTGAGAAAAAATTATGTTGCTGGTTTGCCTACTATAATTTTGTAGCTAGGCCTAGAACGTTCTAAATGGGAAGTTATCATAAAAAATACGCCAACTTATCCGGAATTCCCGGTCGTCGTGGCTAACTCAAGGTGAGCGTAGCCATTTTAAACTGTGCGAAAAAAGCGATTCTTTCAAAAATTACGCTAAGATCACTTCGAAGCCAGCGTCCGAGAGCACCGGCATACTTTACGTGCACTACAATGTAAACACAAACTAGCAGAATTAGGCATTTTAAGGGCGTGATATTACCTTTATTCACACTCCTACACCAATAGGGTGTAACAAAAAAGAGGAATAAAGTTCTGCGACCTCAATTTTACCCCCTAAAGAAATAACGTAGAAAAATGAGGAGGAAAAGGAGGTAAATTCACGATCTGTCATCATTCATCACGAACGGAAAACCTAGAAAACTCTAATTTCATCTCCTTTCACATGTTTTCTTCTTATTTGTTTCCGGAGCTCTTTGCAAATTTGCCTTCAGTGTTGGCCGGCATGCATTCAGCTGTGCAGGGGGAAGAATTGCGTCGTCACACGAAAGCACACATTTATCAGAACACTTAACAAATTCACAACGCTAATAATTTTTTATTTATATATATCGTCGAATGATATCCGTTGTACGGAATGCTGCAGAGGGCACACTTCAGATAGTTGGGCTCGGGTTCAACCAGCATTGTGACCACAGAATAACTTAGCTTACGTTGTTTTACCATCAAATCAATATAATGCTAAAGGACGATCCTGCAGACCTTTGATGCGGCTAATCGGTACCGCATGCACACTCAGTTTACCCTTTCGGATAACGTATAGGGTAGGCACGGTGTGCATCAACGCGCGGAATAAAATGAGGTGTTGAGGACACCCGAAGAAAGGAAATTGGCCCGTATCTGCATTAAATCTGCAAATGTTGTCGAAAGACGAG
Organism: Rhipicephalus annulatus; assembly: GCA_013436015.1. Taxonomy (NCBI): domain Eukaryota; kingdom Metazoa; phylum Arthropoda; class Arachnida; order Ixodida; family Ixodidae; genus Rhipicephalus; species Rhipicephalus annulatus. The sequence continues at coordinate 297,218 of WOVY01009918.1, read as the reverse complement.
AATTTTGAGTCTGGAAAGAGTGAACAAAACGTTTATTTCATTTTCTGCGCAAGAAAATCGGTGAATGGTATTCTGGAGACACTGCGTTAGAGTGCCTCGAGCATGTGGCAGAGGCGAACGAGCGCATCGAGGCACGTTAGACACAACCGCCATCTGGCAGTTATCTTCAAAACCAAAGGCGTGCTGCCCGCGGAGAAAGATGCACGCCAGTCTCGGAAGTGATAAGCTGAAGAACGTGAAACGACGGGCAAGTGCCACCAACGTGACATCGTAGCAAAGCGTTGGAAACACCTTTTTGAGCATCGCATTGCCCTGTAAGCGCCGCGCGATAAACGCTACATTCCTTTGAGTTCATTGTATGCGCCTCTTCTATTATAAAGGCAGTCATATAAAAATTCTAAGTATATTTATGGCACCTCAGATAGGCGCAATAAATGCTTTTTAATTTTACAATTGCACAACGATGAACGCTAAACTTTGTGCAATATTGGTGGGTGCTGCGAAGGGGGTTGGCCGGTTAGTGCCGTTTGAGGTATTGTTAGGGTGGACAAACAGACGAATATACAGACAGACAGGCAGAGCAAAATTTTTCCTTTGAAGATTGATTTGATTGATTTGTGGGGTTTAACGTCCCAAAACCACCATTTGATTATGAGAGACGCCGTAGTGGAGGGCTCTGGAAATTTTGACCACCTGGGGTTCTTTAACGTGCACCCAAACTGAGTACACGGGCCTACAACATTTCCGCCTCCATCGGAAATGCAGCCGCCGCAGCCGGGAATCGAACCCGCGACCTGCGGGTCAGCAGCCGAGTACCTTAGCCACTAGACCACCGCGGCGGGGCAACCGTTGAAGGTTCCCAAGAAAGACTGTCGTCTTTAAAATAATGTCAGGTCTGAACAAAAGTCAAACCTTAGCATTCTGTGCGGCTATCAAGCGTTCTACCTCATAGCCCAACCAGCCTCGGATCTGATTTTTGAATAGACCCCGGTGTTCTTCATTTTCAGTTGTGGTCGCATTGCTGGCTATCTGGTTTTATGAAGCGGTAAACATACTTTTTTGAAGCAGCCGTCACGCCAGGTTAATAAAAACTCTAGTTGGGCACCGTGCGCCGGAGTTGGTTTATGTAGCAGTGTCCAGGGTTACCATCCTCGCGAGCACTTGTGCTTCATACGAACTTATTGCTTTCGGTGTAGCTAATCCTAATGTACCCATTGACATTGTTGCGTAAGTGCAACCTGGTTATATAAACATCTGCAATTCTTCAACATTAGTCTGTGCGTGCAACATTCATGCATGTCCCGCCGCGGTGGTCTTATGGCTAAGGTACTCGGCTGCTGACCCGAAGGTCGCGGGTTCGATTCCCGGCTGCGGCAGCTGCATTTCCGATGGAGGCGGAAATGTTGTAGGCCCGTGTGCTCAGATTTGGGTGCACGTTAAAGAACCCCAGATGGTCGAAATTTCCGGAGCCCTCCACTAAGGCGTCTCTCATAAGCATGTGGTGGTTTTGGGACAACAAACCGCACAAATCAATCAAATCAATCAACATTCATGCATATAATATGCGTCATTTCATGACCTGGCACTCAATAAAAAATACAACATTATCACCTTCTCTCCGCATGATTCGCATAACGTCAATTCTCGAGACTCCGTGGTAGAATACTGAGCTGGCACCCAGCCGACCCGGGTTCCAGCCCCACTTTGTCAATGGTACAAGGTTTTTTTTTTTCTAATTTGCGCGATGTGGTAACGGACACCGGCGGCAGCGGACAACTACGGCGCTGAGCGAGACCCGAGTTATGGCCTCATGCATCATTCGCTCTAAAAAGACACTAAAATCAGCCACATGGATACATTCGGTTTACGCTATACTGGCGCTGGAAGAGACTGAAGGTATAATAATTTAGGAGAAAAAAATACTATCGACCTCGACGTACATCCACAGCCCAACTAAATGCATAGCCATTCAGGCAGTTACCAAAGAATTTCTTCTACCTTCAGGCCTAAAAATTTCTGGGCCTGTTTCTGCATTCCATCTTGAATTACAAAGCAGTCATTGCACCCTCAACGTTGCCATTCAGCCACACTTCGTCATAGGTTCGCGAAGGCAAGAGCTTGAATGCCCTGCAAGACCACTTGAAAAAATATACCTACTAAAATGTTTACATCGAGCCGGCAGGCACACCGACTAGACATTGGGAAACTCAGCTCACAGAGTAAATGCTTACTTGGGTGGTCGTTGGAGGTAGGAGTTCGGCTATCACCCAGTGTTCAGTTTTCAATTTAGGAAGTTTGCACTCATGCAAGCATGCACGCAGAGAGAGAGAGAGAGAGAGAGAAGGAATGTAGGAAAGGTAGAGAGGTTAACTAGACTATGCGTGCAGTTTGCTATCCTACACATGGGGAGGGGGAGAGGGGAATAAAAGAGAGTGCACGGAAAAATGTTTACCATGTACGCAGGAACATATATAAAACACATAGTTAACAGCCCATACCCCAATATTTAAAAAAAATACCTGGGTGCGTCCCTGGTTTAGATAATGCGACGCGGGTCAGCCGGATGTTTATGGACAAGAAACCGATGCTGAGGCTCCAAGTACATGACTTGCTTATGTCAACTCTCCTACTGTTTGTAGCGTGGTGTTGTGTGTCTGTTATCTATATACTGCTCATTTCGTTCAGCTGGTATCCTGAGCGTAGCTACACGGGTGGCTGTATAGTGAGGCTTTAATACGTACGGCACGGCTTCGAATATCAAGAATGACGGCATGCTGTTTTTGTATACTGTTTTCAGCGCCTCGTGATGTCTCCTTTCGACAACGCGAATGTGAGTTTGTCATTGCAAACTTCACTAAATTCATTTTTCTCTCCTGCACTGAAACATTTCAGCGATTGTTAAAAATATACGCTGATAATAAAACCAGCCGCCACTATGTCTCAATGGTTGGAATGCTCAGCCACTGACCCGAAAGACGCGGTTTTGATCTCGACCGTGGTGGTCACGTTTCGAATAAGGAGGTATGCCAGGGGTTCGTGTACTGTGTGATGTCCTTGTGCGTTAAAGAACCTGAGGTAGTCGCAATTAAGCGAAACCATCCACTAATGCGTCTAAAAATGCGAGTATAGTTTCATGACGTCAAGCAATGTCAAGCAATGTCACAGTTAAATCATTGTAATTTGTTTCTAAAAAAATGAGAACCCTGAATGGCTCACTAAATAGGTGAAACAACCAGCTAAGCGAAGGCTGAAACAACGAGTGTACTGCCCCTGCCGCCATCGCACGTAAACGGGCGTATTATATATATGCACCTATCTTGCATTGCTCACAACAGATTACGCATCTTATTTGTCTAACATTGTTTTTGCAAGATGTGCTCATGCCGTACTAAGAGTAGGACTGCCATATAACGGTTATGTATGTATGTATGTATGTATGCATGTATGTATGTATGTATGTATGTATGTATGTATGTATGTATGTATGTATGTATGTATGTATGTATGTATGTATGTATGTATGTATCTATGTATGTATGTATGTATGTATGTATGTATGTATGTATGTGTATGTATGTATGTATGTATGTATGTATGTATGTATGTATGTATGTATGTATGTATGTATGTATGTATGTATGTATGTATGTATGTATGTATGTATGTATGTGCGTGCTCACGCGCCTAAATAGCGTATTGCATGTTCCACTGGCAGCCTAATGTCAACACAATTTTGACAGTCAGTAGCACGGAAATATCTTCAGCATCTGACAGCCAGTGTTTCCGCCACTCACACGCTTGAGAGGCGAAAAGGAAGCAGCCTTTCTCGCATTGTTGAGCACAACGCCGAATCTATTCGATAACTTCGTTCCAGCTGCGCAGACGTGCAGGGCTCAAAGTGGAAGAATGAAGAGGGTTCCAGGAAGCGAACTCCACCAAGGTGACCTGAAGAAGCATAAGTAGACAAACAAAAAAAGACAAAAAGAGAATTCGCTCTCACGCTCCAGAAAATCTAATCTCCAAGTTGAGTTGCCGCTCCGAGACCTAAGTGAACAGCGCCGGCCCCAGAAGCAGTAGCCTCGACTAGAGAAGCGCTTCAAACTGGCGGTCACGCGCACCGCTGCAGGGATAAAGGCAACACAAAAGAGACAACTTCAAATACAAGGCGGCTTATTACAGCCCCCACGCCTGGTTTGAGCGTTTCTCTCTCTAGTATATTGCGACTGCTGGGTGAGGACAACCATCGACTAGCATCTTTTCACAAACTAAGTTCTCTGCTAAAGGCGCTGTGCTATGAAAGGTAAGCGCACCAGCAACTACCTGAACAGCCCGACCTTGTGCGAAGAACGGCTCGTCTATCAGCCTTGTGAAAAACTTTACATGGTATTCGAAAAGTGCCCAAACGTGCATTGACGAAAGTGCAGTACATTCTTCATCAGGCTTCGAGGGAGCAGAAGTCCGCAGCACGTGTGCATATACCGGGAATCATTCAATGGGGCAACGAGCGTAACGGCCAAGCATCTTCTGCCGTACATACATACATCTATTGTGTCGTTTTCCGACAAGTAAACTCTCTCAGCATTTTGCTATCAGTAAGTCCAGCCTTCCATGGTCAATGAAACTGCACAAAAAGCATTCATTTTTTTGAATCGCCCGACAAATGACAGCCGCGTCCTCGTGATTATTTATTTAGAATGCCTTACAGGCTCATTGAAAGGCAATGAGTAAGGTGGCGTCAGAAAAAGTACAAAAAGAACAAAAAAAGAAATAAACAACCATAAAAGCATACAAATTATATACAGCAAGGCGCAACAAAGTTTTACAGTAGAAAAACGCAACGAAATCAGGTAGCCCGAAAATATTCACGGTTAGAGATGCATACGATGTGATCTGGAAGGCTGTTAATGTGGTATGGCTCGAGGTAATGGTGATGAGTTAGATGCCAGTGTGTGACTATGATTGCGCATGAAACTACGCGCGTTGTGAATGCGTCAAGATGGGCGCAAAGGGACACGAATCAGCCAGCAGTGGCATTTGCTTTGGTAGATATACCCATGAATTAAACATAATATGGCGATTACGCGACATTGATACAGTAACATTGATGCAAGGTCTTGTTTTATTAGGGTGATGCTTGAATTATAGTCGTAGTTGCCAGCTATAAATCTCACTGACTTATTCTAAATGGCTTCCAATGTGCGCACTACGGAACCTTGATGCGGTAACATGTGGATGATGCATACTATAAATGTGAATGAACTTTTTTTCTTATATTTTTTATTTATTTCCAACGTGTTTTTATCGAACAAGCTGGGGGGTCCCTCAGACAAAAAGTGGTTTAAAAAAATAATTACTTGAGAAAGCCTGAGGATCAACATACATGGCAACAGTTTGGGAATACAAGCTTTTCACAAGTCTAGCGCATTTGTAGTCGGAAAAATGAACAAAAATTAGAAGAGTATTAGACAAATAGCGCAGGGGTACAAACAGACATAAGCGAACTAAATAACTGCATATTCACTTATTACAATACTCATTAACCTGATACAAGTTGTAATACTATGATGCAAAGTGCAAATATGCGAGCAGAATATCATTGCGGTGACGTATTATACCTAATAAAAACACACTACAAAGAACACTAAGCAAGAGCGACAGAAATTTCACGCATTTCTATTTTCAAGAACACAAGAAAGTTAGGGCGACTACTCTCATATTTATTTAGTAAGGAGGATAATGGGTATCTAAGGGAGTGTAGGAAATAGTTTCTGCGAGAACGAGGAATGAGCCATCTGTTCGCACTTCGGGTTCGTGAATCCGTGTTTTGTATACTTATGTTTAACAAATATTTTAAAGTTTGAAGTTGTTTCTTTGCAAAGAAGTAGTTATAAATTAGTCGAAAGTTGTACATATGTTTAATACTGATTATTTTATAGCAGTGGAACACAGAATTCGCAGAAATATTGCGGGGGACATTTTCAATATAGCGGGCGTTTTTTTTTTCTTGGTTTTCTTTTGCATTCGCCCCGGCAGACGCGGTTTTTTTTTTTCTTTTGCCCCGGCTGACATGTTTTTTTTATTTTCGCTCGCCCCGGCTGACGTGGTTCGGACTTTGCATTCTCAGTGCTCTTTTCTTGCAATCAAATAATTGTTTTTCTTGCAATCAAATAATTGTTTTTATGTTCCCCAAGGTTGTGGTGCCCAAGACAAGTAGGCAGTAATTTATTTGCGCGAAAAACAGAGTGTCGTAGATCTGCACCTTAGTTTTTTTTCGGAAGAAAGTGTCGACATCTTGACCGAACACCTGCATGACATGATGGTGATTTGATCCATGATTATACATGACATGACGCTTGAAAGTCTATGTTTATCCACGATTTCCACAGGTTTTCTGTGAAGCGTTAATGATTCGTCAGGATTATTTTCCGTACCTCTAGATCTGAAAAAGACAGCTTATGTTTTTTCACATGTATTCGCAGGCCATTAGCAGTAGACCACCGCAGCACATCTGAAAGTACGTTTTGGGCTCTGTCAATATTTCCAGATAATTTTCTTGTGGAAACAAAAATACTTTTGTCATCTGCGTACAGTAGAAATGTAACTTCATCGTTTAGGTGGATAATATTGTTTATGTAGATATTGAAGAGCATTGGCCCAAAGATGCTTCCTTGAAGAACGCCACTAGAGATGGTTTTGTAGGAAAAGAAACCGTTAGTTTGTGCAACACGCTGCTTTCTCTCAGACAAATAGAACAAAATGAGAAATGAGCTACACCAGCCACCCTGTAAGTGTCCAACTTTCCGAGTAAAATGGGATGATTAAGGGTATCCAAGGCCTTGCTGGAGGCAACGATAACCCCCAGCGTAAGCAGGTTTTTCTCGATGTTTTTAATGATCAATTCATTTTAGGTTAGCAGTGCAGTCTGAGTAGATCTACCCCGCTAAAAACCATGCTGATTTCTGAAAGTATGTCATATGGCTTAAGAAAACTACTCAAGCGGTAGGTTACATAGGATAATGCACGTACATTAGAAGAAGCGATGCGTGAGTTTCTGCGCATATTGATGAAATAAAAATTATTTCATCAATAATTTATTATTTCCTTGCGTTTCCTATCATTTATACGAGTAGTGACAACGTCCGCAAGGGGCAATATCATGAATTTAGTTCACGTGTAGTTACAACACGTGTAGGGCGCTTTGCTGATGAAGCAAGACTTCCTTTACTATACCCCAGCTCCCACAGAGAGTTACGAGACAGACAAACACCGACACTTATGGGCACACTTATGCATACACTCTTAGTCAAATCCTGTCTAGACTACACGCCCACATGCAGGATATCTAGTCAAATTATCGCCGCTTCTAGGTGGCTCCGTAGCCGTGTCCCAGACAAACCGGCCTGATTTGAAGTGGCCTTCAGAATAGCAGGAACAAATATAAGCCGGCATTTTCGGTTAATTTTTTCCTGGCAAGATATGGCCTGTGGTTAGGCGTGACAATTTCGTAGGTGGTCGGCCCTGATGCAGTGTCGGAAAAAAGCAATATATTTTACGCTTTTGAGAGCGGTTTCTCGCCGATAATGTGGCGGATAATAAGACTACAGGTAAATAAAAATTAATTGGTATCACAGTCACATACATCGGTGAGATTAACATGCAAAGCACACCACTGGAATCGAACTCGGGACAACATGCACGTAAAGCAGATGCACCACAGCGCCACCGCATGAAGGCGAGTCTTTTTGCGGAGATATATATCTACCAAGTGGCTTTTTGCAAATCACCGGTGGAACCTTGAACTGTTTTTGTGCCATATGCATGCATTTTATCAGCGAATAGTTTGTAGGGTTCATGAACTCGAGCCAACCATGGTGAGCGCTTTCGGCTCCGACTTCGGTTCATGGTGCGCGGTTCTACAAGAACAATTAAGGTGTGTTTGTGCGGGGTTTTAATGCTTCCCCGTGAACTGAGGGTGTTACGCTCACCGAAATTCGCGGAAGAGGTTGTGTTCCACTGTCATAACCTGCGTATGTTTCTCGCACATGCGTGTGCTGTGAGAAACTTTGCTGATTTGTGACGGGAGGTAAACGCGTGTTAGTGACAGCAGCCTATTCTCAGCTGTTTGAAGAAAATGCAGTTTCGCACGTAAACGTTGCATTTGTATTTTAACGTGCCTACTGAACATTTGCATTCCGTACGCGCGAACTGCCCCGAGATGCACGCTGGGGCAGCAGCACCTTTTTCGCATTTGCACGATTACTTATTTCGGCAATTAGAATTTGTGCGCGTTATTTTGCTATATATATGCTTTTTACTCATTTTTAGTCTTTAACTGATTTTATTTATGGGGAGTGGCTACTCTTACCTTTAATCAGCATCACATCGCTGTTCAAGTGAATGCCGAAACGCGCACCAAGGTCAAGTATGACGTACACAAATTAGCGACGGACAGGTTGGCCTCCCTCCAAATAAATAATGTCCCTGCACATCTCTTTCACGAACGTAGACATGCAGTTGGGGTCAAGAAATGGTGCAGAACGAACCTCAAAATATTTATTCTTACTGCTAGCAGTTGCTCTTCAGAAAATGGGGTTTTCATAGCTGGTTGTCTCCACAGCAGTACACTGGTTGTCTTGGACGAGGTTCACTATTACAAATTCATGCTGGATTATGAGAACTGTACTTATTATTCAAAAGAGTGAGCGAATGTCGGTGACATATGCTCTCCTGCTGACTTCTGCACCTGACTTCTGCTTTCTGTACTTGATGTTCATCATCAAATTATGCAACCACTAACCAAACATAGAACAATCGATTTTCAATTTTGATCTTTCTCTGTCTCGCTGCCTTCAGTTTGTTTCCTTTTCACAATGCTTTCCTAAAATCATCAGTTCGACTTGTTTCGTAGAACATTAGCACCAACATACATAGGCCAATGTTTCAGTAAGCTGTCGGTCATGCATTAGTACTCTTTTATTTAGTGCATGACACAATGTCATACCTCGACAACTGATGAACGGAAAGTTGTTTGTACTCTTTTATTGAAGTCAAAAGAGCAACAATGGGACTGCACATCCCAGTGTTTGCCCAAATGCAGAGAGATGTATGATATCTTGAATTAAGTGGCCGTGTAGCACTGGAAAATGTTTCCGTCCCAGACCATCTTGTAGAAAAACGACCATCACAAGACAGCGGGATGAAACAGCAATGCACAAATGGCAGGTATGCAGGCGTCGGTGCACGTGACGCCGGTGGCAGGGGAGGGGTGCGTTTCTTTATCTTTTTTTTCGCGCTTGCGCTTGAGGCTGAGCTGTTCGGCGTAAGTTGATGCTGGCTCCTGGCGGCAGGCTGGCACAACAGAGACGGCGGCTCTCCCTTTTTCTCTGTTTTTTTCTTGCACCTGCTCTTATCGGCTGTATGCGTTACTTCCACGCCACGCGGCTGTCACGGGTATTTCTTATTGCTGGGCTCCCTACAGACAGAATTTTAGTCAGTACGCAGGAATGCGCCGCCTATATAAACTGTTCGTTATCCGGCCTCTGACTGAGAGTGTACAAACCGATAGAATGTATTAAATTCGTTTTGCGAAGGCTATACCTTCTTGCGAGACCATAATGAATCATAACTACAGAGTATACCGGTTTTGACACACGCAAGTTTTCTTATTCTGCTAGTAAGTTATTCATAGAATTGAGTTTTTAAGCTCGCCACAAATGTCAAAATGTGTCTTGATACGAACAACACCTAAAGAAAACTAGGTAGGTGGGCAACAGGCAACGCCCAAGTGGCAACAGCAAAAAGTGTGTAAAGTTTGTCCAGGTGTAAAAAAACGGACGAATAATCATTAAAACCACATAACAGGAGTATTTCTGCTACATCAAATGACAAGTGTGGCGTTTATGACCCTATTTAGGATGTCAGTAAACTAAAGAATCCTTTTTGTAATTTTATGCTGAGCCTTATGATCTTTTAGGTAACGTTGAGTTTATTTCTCTATGGGGCCAACCTCTTACAAAAGAAAGCTAATCTCTAGATAGGGCATACAGTTGCGTCAGTTAAAGGGGCATACAACACTTTCTCAGCATGGTTAGAAAATCCTGCTGATTGGTAGTCGCAGTTTTTGTGAATATGTGACCCAAACATTAAAGCGCAGCACATGGCCCAGAATCTATAATTAACTCTTAAAATAAGCTTGAAAAGCTCGTTCTTGTTTCGACAAATGACGCCGTTAACCAAATGAAGCCGCTGTAAACACAAAGTTCATGGCCAATGACAAGTTGCATAAATACCAGCGGAACTAACTCACAGAATGCGTAGATGTATCCGCTCCTGTAACTGCCTTCGCTGGCACACAACAGGCATGCCCTCGTCTTTGGTGACGGTGAATGGGACATCCTAAGCAACGAGACGCAGTACTCTACGGTTGCAATATTCTCAAGCCTGCTGCGGCCCTGCAGTCAATTCCACGATTGGACAGACAGACAGACAGACAGACAGACAGACAGACAGACAGACAGACAGACAGACAGACAGACAGACAGAGAACTTTATTAGTATTACCACAATTTATTCTGCAAAATTACTGGTGTACTTTCAAGTACACCGTTTCGCTATTAAAACAACTTTCCTTCCTCAACCTATCATGTTGGTCTTCTTTTTTCTCGCACACGCAATTAGCGAGGTATAAGGAGCAATAAAATTGCGTATTTTTAAAGGCAAGTCAAAAGTTAGCAATTAAGAAAGTTTTTCATTTTGCAACATGTAGAGAAAATTTACAACATTTTCCTGCTTCCTGTGTCGATGTCATAGCTATTATTTTTTAACTTTTTTGTTAGCTGTTAGTTGTCCCCTCTATACGTAGATAGTGTCAGTGGCAACAAGCCACCAACTATTGGCCTCACGGGCTTCTATGGAAGTTACGCTACTAGTTTTCATTGACCTTGACGTGAATGCTCATGCACAGCGGCGGCCACTGGCTATTTCCTGTACACACCTTCAGATCTATGGCGCTGCAACAAAATCTTTTTTTGGAACTTGTCTATGCGCAATGTGAGCATCGTAAACTGCATAAGTACGGTGGCGTGCTCACACGTTCGCTAGTAATCACACTGAAAGTACGCTACGCGTTTGAGGAAAATAAAAAAAGAGCAAATAAGCGATCAAGGTCATAACGCGTGCTGACGAACGCGTGTGGCTTCTTGCACCCTTGCTATCACCACTCTCTTGACGTAGCTTTCAGCGCTCCCTCTAGTACGAAATGAGAAAAAAAGAGCTTAAAGTGTGCGAAGAAATTCTGTAAACTCGCTCTCACTTGATTTTCAAAAAAATTTGACGGCAGTTGATTCGAGAGACAATACTCTACGTTAACGAAGCCATTCGATGATTACTTGGAAATGTGCTACAATGCGTCTTTAATGTATGCCATCCAAATCCTACGCCCGCGACCACTCAGGTGGAAGTAATAAGCAAGAAAAAATGACAATGAACATAAATTGAATATCGTAAAATGAATAAAACGTTGACAACTCAGCTTCACTGTGAAGAGTAAAACATTATAGCGTAATCGGATCCATTTCACACCGCCTTCTTATTTGCTTTACACGTATTCCTTCTAGGTGACGTTCTTAACGGCTCAATTAAGAAATGGATGTCTGTGCTAGTCATAACGACTCTTTCTATGTATTCTACAACACTGTTATGACCATCACCAGCATTGGAATTCTCTTAACGGCTGCAGAACCAGAGAATGTTATCAGCGCATTAAGGAAGGGCTTGCAGCTGAGACGGACTGGGCATCTCGAAGCCAAGCAAGACCAAAGGTTCAATGGACTGGTTATCAAAGGAAATGCCATTGCTAATCGGCTCAGAACAAGAGATGAGGCATTCGTTGAAGCCCATCGTGGTATTTGCTGTTGAAGTGGCAGCTGAGGAAACACCAATTGCCTCTGCACTCTTTCACGAAAGCGAGGCCACATAATTTTGCAGGTGTGTTTGGAGGTGGTCCCTCCGAGATCGACGACCTCTCCCACTACCCCTTTTAGACCCCCCTCCTCTTTTGCCATTAGAGTTCTGGTGCCATGTCGCACCAAGTTCCTTGACCATACGCAGCATCTTGGTGCCATGTGGAATGCTCTTGTGCCACGTGCCGATCTTCGGTGCCTTGCATTTGTAACTATATTTAGGCATCGTCTTCGACTGTGCCCTCTTCATTTGTATTGTGTGGTGTCTTTCTACGCCCTCGTAGTCAGGGCGCTGACATCCCAGGACACCTTGACACCGTATTGGCTGAAGATGCGGACAATGCACCCAGCGTTGGCGCTGCGGCACTGTAAAAACCAAACACGTTCTGTACTTTTCAGCACTTTCCATCACCAGATATCACGTAAAACTCACAACTTGATCACTTGCTCTTATCTTGTTGATTTTTTTACTTTTCAAGTTTTATTATGTAAATAACTGATGGTTGGTGTGTTGGGTTTAACGTTCCAAAACCACCATATGATTATGAGAGACGGCGTGTTGGAGGGCTCCGGTAATTTCGGCCACCTGGTGTTCTTTAACATGCGCCCAAATCTGAGAAAACGGGCTTACAGCATTTCCGCCTCCATCGGAAATGCAGCCGCCGCAGCCGTGATTCGATCCCGCAACTTGTGGGTCAGCAGCCGAGTACCTTAGCCACTAAATCACTGCGGCGGGGCTTATTATGTAAATAACTCTTTGTCGTATGTACGATCACCTATTGTCTCTAAATTGTTGGACGATGGATCCTACGACGGGGGCCAGCTTTCAATAAGACCTGGAGTCGCAACAGTGCCTACTGTAACTATTGTTCTGAACAACTCACTACACCACACTTCAACATTATGTGATGAGCAAAGTATAGAACTGCTGGTCTGCAAGGTAACAAGCAAAGCTACGCAGCTGCAAACTTTTTTGAAGCTCTGTCTGTTACTTATGATCATTTAGTCTGAGCACTTGGTAAAGAATGGGTGTTTAAACCACAAATGCTATGAGGTGGTACCTGCAGTGATTCTACGCTTTTGCCACAGGAAATTACGTGTTAACTGGATACTTTAACCCGATCACATAACGCTTGTAATAATTTATTTTGGTTTGTCTGCAGCAGTTTTAAGCACTGGTTAGTCCAAGAGGTTGTTTACTTGACTGCCCGCCGAAGGCCTGCATTCAATTTTTAATTGAATTTATATATTTTTTAATATTTGCATCCATCATGATTTGTCATTCAGAAGCAACACTGCCAGCACCGACACCAGAATTTCTGTGACGTGGGCTGCCATCATCAAAATTATTCTTGAGACAGAATGTTCAATAATGGTATCAATTATAACACACTGGACCTATTTTATTGCAATATCAGTTATATAGATACCCTAGGCGTGTCTTTGCCAGTGGCATCGGCGTTAACGGGAGGATCCGTACGAAGCTTAAATGAATAGGCAGTGACTATGGTGACGAGGTGCGTCAACCCAGTACTATAGTCAGAATGAGGGGCCTGTCAGCGTAGCGTAATCGTGACTACAGTGATGGGACCCGTCAGTGTATTGTAATCGTAATTACGGTGACGGCGTAAGCGGCCTGTCAGCGATGCAGTATAGCGATGCAGCTATAGCAACGGGCCCCGTCACCGTAAAGCAATGACTACGGTGAGGGGGCCCGTCACCGTAGTGTAATGGTGAAAACGAGGGGATTGGGGCATCATCGCCTCTTTGTAGTCGTTTTAGACGCCACCGCGTAGCTGTTCTGGTATCGCAGTAAAATGATGCGCATTTTTTGGATGCAGTCGTGCTGGAGTTTGAATTCGGTTATTTTTTATTTTTCTATAGAAACGCTTCAATATTCACGTTACTGCTATCAAGAAGTCGTACTTTCACTTTTTTGCAAAAAATTCACATCGCTTTTTGCGCCATTTGTTAGCCCTACTTCGTTGATTTTTCGAGGAACAGTGGGTACGTTGTTGGTGTTAAACGTAATGCGTTGTTGGAGTGCGACTTCAGTTTGAGTCACGCTGAACCACTCAACTTTTTCAATTATATTTCGAGTAATGTTGCCTATTTTAAAGGCAGAATCCTACAGTGGAGCGATGGAAGGAGCAGCTGGCCAGCGACAACCTGGGCGATCAGCTGAGTCGAGGTTTTCGCTGACTGACCCGGCTCACTGAGTGGCAGCTGTCGCAGAGCCCTGGTCTGAGCCCTCCTCCCCCATCGTGAAATCCACTGCAGTACTGTGAGTGTATCGAGTTTTCACCACCACCATTAAAAGTGCGTGCACAGACACTACCGCATCGAGGCAATTACTACAGCGCCGTAACGATGTAATTATGTCGTGGCCCAGGCCACGACATAATTACATCATTACGGTGCTGCAGCGTTGTTAAAACGGCCGTTCTAACAACGCTGCCCGTAGGGATGGGCCTCGACATAGTGCTGCTGTTTGTGCTCTTACTGAAGTGATTGCAGAAGTTTTCACTTGTTCTTTTTCTTTACTGCTGCGCGTGACGACTCTGTTCAAGCTCCCGACGGCTACTTCCCTCATCGTAGAATATATCGACGCTGCTAGATGCGCGTTCATTCTTGGGTATTCGTCTCATTGACTCGGCCACACCTTGTGACATACCCAAGCCCGCAGTCGCATAAGCCAGCACTTGCAAATTAAATCATCCAGATGACCGGTGACGCCCACGACTTCGGTGCGCTGGAATTTGAATCGCCGTGAACGATGCGGAACACGTTTGGCTCCCGCAGGCCAAGCGTCGTCTCAGGGTGGGAAAACACCTACGCAGAGCACACCACCATGCAAGTATCTACTGCTCCATGGAGAGCTCGAATATCTATCTACGTTCACATAGCAATAACACACATTCATGGAACAAAAGCAACGCGCATATACCCTTGTTTGAAGCCACCAATTCGATCACATCAATAAGTCTCTGTGTGTGATTTCGCGTGAAGTAGGCCCGAAGTCAGATCTACACGTGTTGTTGTCACATACATGGTTGTTTTGGGACGTACTGAAAATTGTCTAACTTCACAGCCCTCAGGAATGGAACACATTCAATGTTGAGTTGCAAAACGTTTGGCATCAGCCTATATGTTGCCTTTATACAGTGACACGAAAAATACTTGGAACGGATTGATTTCGAAACATCACGTTATGTGTAACTAATTATTATTTGCAGCAACGGTATGTATGCAAAAGAACGGAAATCCCCCCGAGGGTGGTAGTTCAATGCTATAATAAAGTTCATTCGCACGCGTAAAACGAAATCTGCTCGCCAGCGCCGTGTCAATTAGACACCATCGGGTAAAGTCTTCATGCCACGTTGGACGTAAAAGAAAGTTGAAAAAGAGCGTGATTCCCACTGAAGTCGGGCACCAACGACACTGCGCCACGAAATATGCATGGTAGGGCTGTCTAACAACCGCAGACAGCTAAATGATTTCTTGCAGCATCAACTAGAAAAAAAAGAAAAAAATGAAGCATTCGAAAATGGGAATTTGACTGATGACCTCCTCCACGACATTCACGAATGCTTTCAGAAACTGCACATCAAGCCTCCATGCCACCACAGCAGCTATACGCTGACGTTTAAAACGACTACAAAGTTACAGCAACGGGCTCCCTCATTTTTACCATTACACTATGGTGAGGGGCCACCTCACCCTTTACAATGACGGGGCCATCGCTATAGCTGCATTGTTATTATGACGGGCCCTGTCACTGTTCCGATTTTTGTACGGTGACGGGCCCCCTCACACGAGCGGTTGAATGAAGTGAGGTTAACGTGAATGTACGAATTTGTTGTCTTCCACCAGTTTTTACGCATAAAGAATTCTGAATAATCTGTAAAGTGGTCATCGCCTGTTAATTTGTCTTTTTTGTTTCTTATTCGATGAATTTTGAATAAGACGAAACGTGGGAAGACTTGCGCTTTCCACTTGCCTCCACTAGCCCTTGCCACTTTCTCAGCGATATCATTTATTGAATCGCGCTTGGTTGTCTCGCTCGGTTAGCGTGGCAAGCATGAATACGGCATAGATAAGACGTTTGATGTGGTGTACAGTGAACGGAAGCCCAAGTAGGCCTGGTGAATAAGCGCTACTATGCATTAGACAAAGATGGCTCAATAGGGGCCCCACATGTTTTGTGCGGCTGTACAGTGCCTTAACCTCGGCATTTACAGATCCGCGAAGGTTTTGAAGGTTTCCTAATTGATTAATTGATTGATTCATTGATATGTGGGATTTTACGTCCGAAAACCACCATATGATTATGAGAGACGCCGTAGTGGAAGGCTCCGGAAATTTTGACTACCTGTGGTTCTTTAACGTGCACCCAAACCTGAGCACACGGGCCTACAACATTTTGACTAGACTGACAGAACTACAAGTGACTGGACTACAAGTTTGACTGGACTGACAGAAGTACAGTGTCGCTATAGTAATTGTTCAACACGGCGGCCAAGTTGCTGTCTTCAAAACACGTTTATCGATATGCTTGAATTTGTGTTTGCTAAGCTGAATATTATTGCTTCTTTCACTTTTAACGTGTAGTACAAATGACATCAAGTAATTTAGGCTCCTTACTGATCATGAAATTCAGGTATCCAGGGCTTAAGTTTTTGGTCCTAATACTGTCAGTCAAATACATGTGATGGGTTAAATGCTTTTAAAAATCAATACAGTGAATGTCACTGGAGCCAACGTTCTCACAAGTTAACGTTTCCTTGTCATGGCAACGCCGTTGCCCTGACGAGGACAAGTCAACTTTCCGAAACACTGATTCCAGCGAAGTTCTCTCTTCAAAAACTTCTGATCACTCAAGCCTCCTTTCGCCTCTGAACTTCACTCTTGTTTCGTACTTAAGTTCTGTAAAAAGAACTATGTACGTCGTCATAACAAACGTAACTTGGTGAAACTCGACGTGTCTCACTCGTGATTGATGATAATTTTTGCATTGGTTTTGATATTCGGGGTCCAATGCTAGCTCATTATGACCAGTGTCAGTTGTATATTAAAGCTGCTTTTATGGATTGATACTTTCACACTGCGTGTATAGCTCTTTTTTATACAACACGTGTAATGAAATGCTCATTACATTTGTGCTGATCAAGTTTTGTCATATTGAGCACCCCGTCAGCTTTAGATTCACCACTTTAGAACATACGAACAACAAATTTTTAAAAGTTATGATTAAGAAATTTTTCTGAATGGCCGCACCTTTAAAGCAGCCAGCGGACATGAAAGAAGGCACGAGCGCATTCTATCTGAAAGTGATGTGGGTAAGAGGGGCTTTCATGGTAACCGTTCTTTTCTCTATTTTTCGTACTTTCCCTCTATTTGAGGACCTGACCAGTGACGTCATGAAAGAAGTGTTCTGTTCGTAATTTATTTTAGTAGGATGCCCGGCTGCCGCCAGTGGCGAATTCTGTGCTGCAGCTGCGTATCAGCATGCGAGAGTGAATACAAGTGAGTTGAATAGGGAGTTTCGGCCCCCTGATTTTACTGCGCTGACGATCCCCAACGCCAGTATCACTGCCAAATCAGTAAGATGGCTTCGCGCATCATTAGTTCCATATGCTAGTGAAAGTGTGGGGTGGCACGGAACGTTTAGGAAAATCCACACTTTCCTTGGCCGGGAGCGGGCACGCACTTATTGCTACAAGCATCAGCAGTAGACCAGCCCCTCCATATGGGCGGGTCGCTCTGCTTGCTATGAAGTGATTGATAGCACGAAGGTCACTCCACTTGCTGAAGCGATCGTGTTTCCGTATTCGAGCGTTTTGTTGAGTTCTATCAGGTTGGAGTCAAGAAAAGTTAGCCGCTAACTTTACTTACTCTAACAAGAGGGTAGATATACAGGCAGTCTAGCTGGTATAGATTCATTGCTAGTATAAACAAATGAGATGAATTAAAGTTGGACACAAACAAGCACAGTAAAATTGGCATTTATTCACAGAGGAAGTGTATGCTGCGAAAAATACGGGGACATAGCCCATGCCGTCTGAATTGCTTCTCGACTGTAAGATTTCATTTCTTGGCGACACTTGAATTCATTTTACCTTTATCTTTCGGTACGAATTTGTCCCAAGAATAAATGCAGTTTTCAATGTGCTTGTTCTTGTCCCCCTCCCCTATGTCTTGTTTGTGCTTCTGAAGAGTCGCAATCATTCCTTTAATAATGCAGTATGTTATTACCGCTTTGACTGGTTCGTCTATAGAGAGTTTCAGGACTTGAAACGTTGTACCCCAAAAAGCTCCTGGTCACCTCATTTATCAGCGCCTAACGTCGAACTGAAAGCACGTTTTCAAGTTTCTTCAAGAATAAGCAGAGTCTGTCTTTAGTTTTTCAGATAAAAGAAACTTGCGCAAAGTTAAAAGGAATATCTTAAAACTTTTATGAATTTGAAAAGAACATTCATTTGAATATATATTGTCAAATAAGAGAAAGAGAGGGTAGACAATTACCAGACTATTTTTGAAGCTACTTTTGCCCACCGATTCTATTAAGGCACATCGATGGATGAAACCAGATGCCATCAGGGGCCTTTTTTTAACAGTGGAGGGGTCTATATGATAAAAGTGTGCGATTATTGTTCAACCCAGACGCGCTGCTTTCATCTGCATGGGTGAGTAATCTCACAGAACATTTGAACTTGCGTCGTATGTATCTATTTGAGAGTTATATTTTAGCAGGCTTAGTGGGTTAGCGAGATTGAAATGCGCATGCAGAACATGCTATACGCCTCGTACCTTGTACTGCGGGCAGGCTACTTTTCTGATATAGCTTTACCATGCTTTCGTAGTTTACATATACGTAAAACGTTGATTCGGTTTTGAGCTCCTGCTTCAAACTGAATTTTGCGTTGCTGGGATACGATTCACTTACTTTTTCCTAGCAAATGACTACGTAAAAGGAATTCGGTTGTCTGCAGGTAGCTTCGACAACCGAGTATTACAAATGGCTTAGCCTATAGTTTTTAAAATCACTTCCCGTTTCGGATGTCCCTAGGCCTAACTAGACGATGGATGTGGAGAAATCTGCAGCATATAAACTTTCGTGTTTATTGTATGGTTCAAATTTACTACTTAATTATTACTAAAAAGTAAAGTAATATCGCTTGGCATGGGGATACAGACAAATATTCTAGTAATTTTTTTCCTTATTAATACGGTTTTTTAACTCAATTACCTTCCGCTAGGTGGCGTCACCAACATAGCTAAGGCACGTAAACCACATAAATGCTTCTCTGCTAAACTCAAAGGCACTCTGTGCAATGGACGTTGGCGGCACGTTAACGCTATTCTCTTCATCTCCACTATCCGACTGACGCTAAAGTATTCCTCTCTATTTTTACCAAGCCATATATAGCATAAGTGTAGAAGGCAGAAGTGTGATTGGCCACGCCGCTGTGTTCTAGTGGCTAAGGTACTCGGCTGCTGGCCCGCAGGTCACGGGATCAAATCACGGCTGCGGCGGCTGCATTTCCGATGGAGGCGGAAATGTTGTACGCCCGTGTGCTCAGATTTGGGTACACGTTAAAGAACCACAGGTGGTCAAAATTTCCGGAGCCCTCCACTACGGAGTCTCTCATAATCATATGGTGGTTTTGGGACGTTAAACCCCACATATCAATCAATCAGAAGTGTGATTGCGTGCTGTTATTGGTCGCGTATTCAATCTTTACTAATGATTTGCAGAGGGCAAACGCGCGCTTTATAAAACGCTCTGAATGGGCTCTCTTTCAGCCAAGCTATGTTGTGGCGCCGAGACAGCCTCGAGGCTTGACGAGAACCTCTGAGTAGTATTAGTTCGCAATGAAAAGACACCTCAAAAGTATACAGATCTTCAAAGTTGTGTGGATATAATCACCAACACAACTTTCTATGCCGTCATTGGGTGCATAAGTGAAGATTGTAGAATGTCTGACGTACGCAGGAAATAATTCATTAATATGTTTTTTTCTTGAACATATGCATAAATTGCATATGTTTCCATTCGTGTAATCTCGCATGGTAATTAGGCAGCTTCGAAGTTTAACCTAGTTACGAAAATGTCATCGTTTGGCTGAATACCTTTAAGTGTTCAGTGCACTGTTGGTAAGCATGCCGAATCCTTAATTATTGGAAGCAGCATTTATGGCCTGGATTCTTTTTTTACCTACCTTCGACTGGCGAGTGCCCTTACTATATAACGTAGGCTACTGTAATCATTTACAAAGACAGATCATTACATAACTGAAATAGAGTTTATGTAACAGTGTGGCCCATTCCAGACAGCTTGTGCTGGTCGTTCGGTTTATTTTCACTTGGCCTTAGTCGCTGAGAAATTGAAGTGTACGGTCAGTGGAAACACTTTAGCTGACTTTAGCAGGCATTCTTCGCTGCAATGAGATATCATTCAGAATTTTACATGATGCTAGAGCATAGAAAAGAAAAAAATCAATTTAGAATATAGTTTTGTTTTTCAACTCCACGCGTCACTGCTTCCCGTCCAAGAAGGAAGAACCAAAGCAAAAAAGCGCAATGAAGCAGCACGAGTCTGAGCTAATTGGGACTTTATATCTTCGCGACTAAAATAAAGGTAACGTTATACAAAACAAGCAATGCGAAGATCAAGCTATTAAGTATGCGATCTATGTTACTTCATGTTCGGCCGTAGATTACGTCTTCTCACATCAGTAACTCTTAGAATTATTATATCAACAGAGGGATTAAACTCAGCTGTGCAGGGACCTGTAAGATTTCACTCTTAGAATCCGGAAACATGTACTTCTTGTTTTGGCGCACAAGAGCCCACAAATACAGAAAAAATAACCCTGCATTCATTAAACGAGCATTATACACGTACGTCATCCCCGAGTTTTCGTTCACATCCGTTCACAAGTACGAGAAACTGTTTTTGAATCGCACGATATTGAGGCAGAGAAAAAAGTTTGGGGTCCTTAATCTTCGCCTTTAGGAGTTGAATGCGATAGCGATAACCTGTCCCTAGTGCGTGCTTCAAACACTTAGTGAAAAAAATTTTGTGAAGTTGCTATGCACCCATTACGTGGCCTTAGTGGAATAGAAGCAGTAACGTGTGTCTCTTCTGTAGTCGGTGAGTGGCTTTAAACAGTGAAAACATTATGCATGATAATCACATGCTCTGACTTCCGATGGCAACGTACGCTTGTACCACGCATTATTACTGGAATAGTTCTAGTTCTATTGAGAAGCATGTATACACGACGCGTGTTTAAGAATGAAAGTTACTTTCACTGCATTTCGAAGCAGGGGAAGATATTTTTACCGTACTCGGCAGCAGACGCTTGGCTGTGTGGTAGAACACTGCTTGCCGCGCAATCAACCCGGGTTGGATCCCCACTCAGACCCAGAATGTCTTTATTATTTATTTTATTTTCATCTTTGTCAATTTTTGGTTACTCACAAGATGATGATTTTTCGCCCACAACCTTAAAACCATCTTCAGCATCGACCCATGAAAGTGAGCTCTGCAGTGATCATTTGCATAAAAAAGCATGGCTGCAAAGACTTTGAGACAGTTTTGATCAATTGATACGAGGACTTTAACGTCCCAAAATCAACGTATAATTATGAGAGACACCGCAGTGGAAGGTCAACCACCTGAGGTTCTTTTACGTGTACCGAAATTTGAGCACACATGCCGAAAGAATTTTCGCCTCCATCGAAAACGAAGCCGCCGCCGCCACAATTTGATCCCACGACCAGCCGGTCAGCAGCCGAGTACCTTAGCAACTAGACCACCACGGCGGGGCACTTTAAGAAGATTGGTGATCACGAAAGAAATTAGGACGAGGAAACAGTGACAAAAAAGACAAGAAGACAAAGCGAAAGTACACACCGACTATCAACAAGATAACACAAACGGCCACAACCGATTTCAAAGCATCTGATAGCCGTCATTGTGTTGTTCACATGTTGTTCAGATTAATGTTATTCTCGTTAATAAACGTCCCTGTAAGCGGCATCTACTGCCATCTGCATCAAAGAAGTGAGTTGCAAGTGATTCTGGTTTCGGAACGTTTCATAACCTCCCGTTACGCGCAGTTAAAAGTTCCGCTGTGAGGATGACTCATTCGAGAAATTCAACGCCGATGTTAGAATTTCTGCAAAAATGAGATTTTTAACGCTATCGCGTTAAATGTGATGCAAAAAAAGGAGATGCCTAGCAATGCGTGTTTCCATGCGCACGAGGCTGGCAAAAAGCGTGTTTTGCGTGACACCTAGACATTGCCCCTAAAGCTTCGCCTTTAGGAGTTGAACGTGATAGCGCCATTTTGTTCGTAGTGCATACTTCAAACACTTAGTGCATTAAACTTCTTTTTGAATTTGCTGCTTACCCACTATATATACGTGGCCCTCAGGGAATAGGCGCAGTAGCGTGTGTGCCTTTTGTAGTGATTACTAGCTTTCAACCACGGTGTCATCATGATATGCGCAATATCTTCACGCCTGTTGGCAATGGACACTTGTACCACGCATTAATACTGCAATATTTCACGTTGCATTGGAAAGCATGTATATAGGACGTGTGTGTTTGTTAAGCACGAAAGCTACTTTCCCTGCATAGCCAAGCAAATGCCGTTAATTTCACCTGTTCTTGCAAGCTGTGGCGTGGCCGTGTGGTGGAACATCCGGTTGTCACGCAAAGGACCCGAGTTCGATTCTCACATGGACCCAAACAACCGTGGCTTGATCTCCACTCTTCTCCAGAAAGTTCATCATTTAGTTACTTTATTTGCCTCATTCTAAATTTTTCCGTCACACATAAGATGACGTTTTTTCGATCACAGTCAACGATGCCGACGCCGACGCCTGAATTTCTGCGAAGTGAGCTCTTTAACGCCATCGCGTTAAACAGCACACCACAGGGCGATCAAAATTGGTGGTTAATTTAGTACGTTCAAAGTTGTGAAAGTGCGGGCATTGAGTGTAGAGGACGTTTGGCATTGCGCTCCAATGAGTCATCCTCACAGCGGAACTTTTAACTGCTTGTAACGGGAGGTTGTGAAACGTTTCGAAACCAGAATCGCTTGCAACTCACTACTTTGATGCGGATGACAGTAGACGCCGCTTACAGGGACATTTATTAACGAGAATAACATTAATCTGAAGAACGTGTGAACAACACAATGACGGCTATCAGGTGCTTTGAAATTGGTTATGGCCGTTTGTGTTATCTTTTTGATAGTCAGCGTGTACCTTTGCTTTGTCTTCTCGTCTTTTTTGTCTCTGTTTGCTTGTCCTAATTTCTTTCGTGATCACCAACCATCTTAAGGTGCCCCGCTGTGGTGGTCTAGTTGCTAAGGTACTCGGCTGCTAACCTGCTGGTCGTCGGATCAAATCCTGGCTGCGGCGGCTGCGTTTTCAATAGAGGGTAAAATTCTTTCGGCATGTCTACTCAAATTTTGGTACACTTTAAAGAACCTCAGGTGGTTGACCTTCCACTACAGCGTCTCTCATAATCATATGTTGATTTTGGGACGTTAAAGTTCTGGTATCAATCGATCAAAATTGTCTCAAAGTCTTTGCAGCCATGTTTTTTTATGCAAATGACAACTGCAGGGCTCACGTTTATGGGTCGATGCTGAAGATAATTTCGTGTGCCTTTTGCTCATAAGCAACTGCCCGAAACCAAAGAAGACGTCTCTACTGCCGAAAGAAATGAAAGCGAACGCGGTCGATACATGTCCGCTGAATAAAACATCTGCACCAGCTTGACTTTTATATGCATATCTTTACCCGGTAACGTTTCCGTGGTATAACGGTAAAGTGCTAGAGAGTGTGATGCCCAACCATACGTTGTCAGTACTTTTTTTGAAAGCACATAATTTTGAAAGTGGTCTCCAGTTGTATGACACATTATAGGACAAATACCTGCGTCAATCAGAATTTTAACAAGACCGGTAAGGGCAGTTTCATCACGTTAAACAATAACTAAATGTGCGATGTTATAGTTCAGCCGCAAACAGTTTTTCTGGCTGTGTCGTAGGATAAAGCAAGCAGTGTTGCTGTTGGGCCCATTTGACGCTACTCGGGGTAAAACATATTATCTTTGGTGAAATTCCCAAAATGACGCTATGATTATGAGACGAGCCATACCAGAAGACTCTGGAAAATTATACGACCAGGGGATTTTCGCCTGCATCAAAAACGTAGCCGCTGCAGCCGGGCTTTAATCCCAGGACCTTTAGCAGTCGAGCAAGATAACCACTATACCACCGCTTCGGGGCTCGGGACTTGACAGTGCTGAAAAAAAAAAAGGTTTCCCTCTTTAACGGAAAATTGAATTTTCATTCACTCTAGAAGTAAAGGCCGCCTTCTGTCCTGTGCTTACTCTTACGCACAGGATAACAATGTTAAATTATGTTCTTATGTTCCTCAAAGCTCTCCAAGGTAGAAAAGTTTCATTTCTTTAAGGCCGGCTTATGTGCATGGGAAAAACTATAGGAAGATGGAGAAAAGGAAGAAGGCCATTTTGTTGCTCTACCAGAACATTTATTTTTCAAAAGTGGCAGTTTCTTTTTCTTATGGGGAAGTGCATCGAAAACACGTACGTGGCGGTAAGAACAAGTGAGGTGGTTCTTTGGTAAAGGCTTCCTGATTTTCACGAACAGCGAAACCACACAAGCCCAAGAAAATACACAGTAGGCTGTTATTCTGCTCCGTGTTTCTTGTGTCGGGTGCTTGCTTTGTTTTTAATCTGAAGGTTCACTAGCAAGCTCAAGCCCAAACCTACTTAGACACACTCCCCCTTTAAGGCATCAAAGATAAATAAGTAGGGGGGTCATTCTGCCTGCCTTAGTTTTTAAGCTGCATTAAATATATCTTTTTAAAGGAACAACACACTTTAATAAAGACAGTCGTATGCAAAAGTATCGCCGTAAAATAACCATAGGTGTGCATGGTTTCTATTTTTATTTAGTTCACCTATCACAGTTATATGAACTTCTACTTTTTTTTTTCGCATGCAAACAGAGGGCGTTAGATATCCGATTGAACACGCATACGACTCCTTATTTTACAAACCCTCTGTAAAGATACCAATAACGCTGCGGCCATACTTGAGTGACATCACGAAGAAGAGCGAATTTCACGAAAAGCCAGACTTGAAATGAGCTGCGTGTCTGACTGCTTTCTCATTAGCGCTGTCACACCAAACGTTCCTATGGGAGTTGAATGACGTAGCGTTTGCGCGTAGGAACGTGAATGGACTAGGTCATCACGGCAGCAGCACGGGGAAGCTCGGCCTCTTTGAAAGCAAGGACACTTGAGAGGCAGCTGCAGATGACGCGTCGAGCCGCCTAGCGCCGTTGCACCATCTCCACACGAGCCCTTCGCTTTCGGAAGGGCTGCTGCTGTATCAAGGGACCAACTGTTATGGAACCCTTTTGACCGCTGTAGAGAAAGAGGAGGCCGCAGTTTTGATACAATTAGCGTCGACAGCTCCTAAAGTTTTCATGAGCCGCCTATTGAGGGTTCTTAAAACCATATCGCGGAGCATGAGAGACTCCTTATGTGCTATAGCACATCCTTTAAAACTTGTGGACGGCTGGACGGCGACTTCTACCGTTACCCATTCATTAGGGCAGAGAAAAAAAAGACAAAATTTCACCGTTTTAGCTTGCGTGTAAAATTAATATTTCCTTGTGTTCTTTTTGTTTTATTTTTGATTTTTATTAGAAGCAATGACATGAACCTTTTAAAACAGTCTTTGGGCTCGTATAAAAAAGAACAATTGTTTCGGGGTTTGTTTTTGTTCGATATGCTCGTATGTCATACGCTCGTATATGCTCGAATTAGAGATAGATATGGTTTGCCATAACATTTTTATTGCACATCAAATTGAGGCGATAAACAGAGTTTACTGGTAAAGTAAATACGTGCGTGTGCTAGCGGGCTGTTTATATGTAGCCTCAACGCTCACATTATAAGCAAGGAAAATGTATGTTATTTCTCCATCAAATAACCACTATGTAGCGAGTGAGCGACTAAAAATATGGCCCTGTATCAGCATGTTACACTGCAAATGTCGTCGGACGATAGTCTTGCGTCTGAAGACAGTGAACAAAACGTTTATTTGATGTTCTGCGCAAGAAAATCGGTGGATGGTATACTGGAAGCACTGCGTTAGAGTGCCTCGAGCGTGCAGCGGAGGCGAACGAGCGCCTCAAGTCGCGTCACACGTGAGATATGAGCGCTATCTGGCAGTTATCCTGGAGAATGGGGCGTGCGCCATGTGCGCCCGTCTGAATGCAAGGCGATGGGTAGGTGCCATTACCGTGTCGTCTTAGAAAAGCGTTGGAAACACTTGCCGTTTCGTGCAAGCGTTTCATGGTCAACGCAACGTGATAAACGTCATGGTCCTTAAAATTACTTATTTATAGCTTTCCTAGTAAGACACACACATAGAATATTACCGCCTTGTTATGGTGCCTCTGATTAGCGCAATAGTTGCTTTTTAATTGACAATCGCACATGTTTGAACGCTGAACCTTGCGGAATATAGGTGGGCGCTGCGGAAGGGGTTGGCCGTTAGGAGTCCCGTTTGGTCACTTTGGTGCCGTTTAGGCTACCATTAAGTGTGGGAAAGCAGACAAATGTACAGACAGACAGAGCAAAATTTTTGCATTGAAGGTCTCCAAGGAAGACTATCGTCTTTAAAAAACTTTATTTACAATGTCCGGCATTATTGTGTGGTGCGGGGCTATACGCAACCCAGCCTAGGTGACGGCTTCGAGTCTTTGGACACGGCGGCTTCCTGGGAGTGCCGGACGGCCCAGATTTCATCAGCGAGGTCGTGGCTGACGAGTGCCGACTTCTATCGCACCTAGGTGTTCAGGATAGCCACGTCTACCTGGTTCATTGAGGACTGCTGTTCGCTATGGACACACTCACACAGCATGCGCTGTCACGTCGTTCTGGCTCCACACGCTTTGCAGTCGTCGGTCGTATAAATGCCTACGTATCAGAGGCGTAAGATGAACTTCGTTTGGGTTCGTGAGAGTCTGTAGTAGTCTCCAGGCAACATCCTGTTTCTCGTTTATTTTGTCGTGGGGTGGTTGATATTCGCATCTGTTAAGTCGGTAGTGTTGTGTCATGTCTCTGGAACCGGCGTAATAGTGCCCGTGGTCTGTTCACCGACGCGAATGGCATGAACAGCTGTTTTAAAGAACCTTGAACTTCTTCACCATCTATTACAAAAAAGATGCCAAATTGACTTTGACTGATTATTGGAGAATGTGGTACCAGCAGAAATGATTCTGCAGATAGTGCTGCTCCCACTTCACATCGAAAAGCAAACATTGTTGTCATTCCGTTTTCACAAACACACGCTGTGATTGAAATTCGTCAATTGGCTTGCAGCCTCACACTTACTACGCACCAAATATTCGACATACCTTATCACCTTAACCCCTCACTGCAATTCCGGCCTCAACAGAGCTTTCATCCATGCAAAGCTTCACTTCTCTGTCGCCTTTGGTTGGGAGTGGATTTCAGGAAGCATATACCACGTTAATCGGAGTTGCCGACCGTCAAGCATGCGATATTTGTGGCACCGGCAAAAATATATAACATTTCCTATGCCACTCTACTCGGTTTGCTTCAGAGAGAGACGTACATACCAGCACATAGCGGTGACTTGATGATCGGTCACTTTCTTTGTAGGTGCTATTACGGTACCCATCAGATCTCTCGACAGCCCACAAGGTAGTAAACGCCCTCTTGTGTTTTTGAGAACGATAGAGTTGTGCGATTGTTGATGATTTGCGATGGAGTTCTACACGCTACAGTGAATTTGCAATACCCACGGCCTATAGGTGGCACGACGTGCAATCGAAGATGGCTGCGGAAGGATGATCAACCCCTGAACTCGCATAAGAAAAGATAGTACGCACGCACGTACTACCCGTGCTGCTTTCATCGGATGAACTCTTGATCGTCAAATTAATGTATATCGAACCAAGGAACTTTCCCGACAAATAGGAACTACTGACTGGTCGCTACCTCGTTTCTCGCCTCATTGCAAAGGATGGTGGTGTCAGCTGATCAACCGTGTGTCAACGATGTCTTGCGTAATCCTGTGTGTAATGCAGAAAACTGTGCAAACCAGAATTCACGTATGAACTGAACGGCACTCCGACATCATTTGTGCCGAGCCTGTCTGTCTGGCGGATTTGCCGCAGTACAATGTGAGAACGGTTCCTCAGAGGCACGGCAAAGATCGACGTAATGCTGACGGGTGCCTCTCAGTACGTGAGAAGAAGGAGAAAATGACCGTGGATGCCAGCGGGCGTAGGGCTGTTATTGTAGGTACGGAGACAATGCCCTTCTTCAGTGAACCTTAAGCAAAAGCCTGGAAGTTGGCTGCTCTAATTTGTTATTTCCTAGCTGAAATAGCACTACCAGGCCACTTTCTTTGGGGGCACGATGTGTTGAGAGAGAGCCTTGGTGCGTGTAACCAACATTTGTTTTTTCATAGTTTCTCTTTAATCTTTTTACTGTGATATGGATACCGTTGACGTGTTTCCAATATTGGCATCGCCGTCACGCACCATATAAAGTCCAAATCGATAAGAGCCCCCCGAATATTGTGTGTTCTAGCCGTGGGTAAATGAACGCGAGCGAGCACTACGAATGTGGCTGAAGCAAAGGGGAAGCAAGCCGACCCATCTCAGTCGCACGAAGGGCGCATGCGGCAACATCACCCACGTGCGAGGCATTTGGTCGATTTATACCCTGCCTGTCTTGAGGAATGCCGGGGCCACAGAGAACAAGAGGGCAGCTGCCATAAAACCAAATGGAAAGATAGCTGCCAATTGGAAAATCAAAAGTTATTTACTTCCATGAAACAAAAATTGACATGATAAAACTTGGGATATCAAAAGAACTGCTTAGTTACTTTCCAGTTAAATATAAATGTTATCTTTAATTACACCAACACGTAGAAAAATCAGCCTCAATGTAGACAAAGTTGATGATTTTGGGAAATTTGTGGCTTTTTTCTCGTAAAGTGTTGTGACTTGAGGGGTGGAAAGGTAAATTTTTGTAAAATATATCTTTTATGGAGATTTCTCAGATAATCATTCAAAAAGCAGTAATGCAATACAAAAAGTGCAAACATAACCCCTTTCGGCTAAATTCTTGTTGGTGTATGTGGCTAAAACATTGCAATAATAATGATTAGCTTAAAACACGTTGCATAGTCAACTATACTTACTATATAAACTAAATTTGCTATTGAAAGAGCGAATGACACTTCAAATAAATTTTTTTCACAAACAACAGCCATACGACATGTGGATAAATTCGGAAAGCACTCACGTGACCACAATTTTTTTTCTTCCCGAAATAGTCTAGTGATTCACTGCTTTCAATGCAGTAATTCAGGAGGATATTTCTTCGAATCTATTCGAAGTGGTGGCTAAAATCGCTGGTATGATTGGCGTGAAAGGACCCCACTGCAATTGGCACCGGCAGCGAGTAATGCTCCCGGCTTGGATCAAAAGCATCAGCGCTTTTGTGTAAGGAAAGAGTAGGAAGAAAGAAGAGGTGAAAAGGGGGAAGAGAATGGTCTGAACACCTGCACCCGGCGTGCGCCTCGGAGAATGTGACGGCAAGGGTCACGTGCTGCCGCCACGCGATTACAATATACAAAAAACAACCAAAATACTCAAAAATATGTGAACTTTGTTTAGCATAACAATCGTGCCTTCCTAACTAAATTTCCGTGTTTTCGTCAATTTTTCATAATTTTTATTTATTATCTCTTTAAAAGGCAGATAGGGAAATTTCCAGACACCACTACCACACGGAGTCCATCAAAATAATAGAGGGGTGTTGGGACGCAAACATTTCTCGTTTTCTTTTTTCTTTTCGAAGATTTCATGCCACGCGTTACCCCCTCCTCCTCTTTTTTTTTTGCACGATCACACAGCAGCCACACTTGTTTGATGTAACTGAAGATGCGGCACAGCGGCATTGTTGTAAGCGGGTTGTTTTGCAAAGAGAGCATATAAAAATTGGTGGTTCCATCTCATTGTCATCACTGATATGTCACTGAAACCAGTATCGATGTAATGGTGGATTCCACACGTTGTTATGAGCTTGTGGGAATTTTCAAAAAATTGTGATCTCTCTTATGTGAAAATTCATATGTCCTGTCATCAGGCATTTAAGAATTTTCACATTGCGCGTAAAACAGCAAATAAAGAACCAAGTGCGCTGAAATTAACAGAGCTGGTGCACGATATTTTTTTTTATTCTCGGCAAGAATTTTTCTATTTATTCGCTTCACAATCAAGAAGTGGTCACAATTGCAAGCAAAAAAATTGCGTATACGTACTTTGCACAACTGAATGCATGAGTTCATCTCGTCAGTCAAACAGTGCGTACAAATAATTTCATGGTGTACTTATAATGTTTTTGCATGCAAAAGTTAACTACGACAGCCTCAGAATTTTTACGAACTGTCTAATTCTCAAGTACACAGGTTATCGTACTGCATTGGAAGTGTGTATCGAATTCAACAAGCTTATACCGCAACCGCAAAGCACGGTTTCGATATTGTTTCAACAAGAAACTCCTCAGAGCGTGGGCCCCTTCGCGACACCAGAACAGCGCCTGCGCCGATCCAGGCGGCCATGCGTCGGTGGCCGGCTCGCTTTCACATCTCTCCGACGTGGTCGCGTGATGTAAGTACGCGGCGCCTCCATGATGCGGCACATGCAAGGTTGCGCATGCGCGGTGCTCGCTAGCCTACATGGACGCTTGTCACGGCGGAACGTCGCCGTCGAGACCTCGTTAGAAACGACCAAGTTCAACGGTGATTTGCGACACCAAGACGTGTATTTGTTGTCCTATTATGATCGGCTCACCTGTGGGTGCGTGAAGTCGGACAATGTGCCACCAGAAGTTTGTGCAAGGTGTCGTTAACTTCACTGCTTCGAGTCGCCATTGTGTCTGTCACAGCTTTCACGCCAAGCTGACTAGCGTGAAGTTTTGTGGATTTCGCTATCAGGTAAGTCCTATCTTACGGCTCTAGTGTTTTTTCCCTGCTTTCGGCCTGTTCGACTGCCGACAAAATTCTCATGCTTTGAATGTTCACGCTGCTTCGAAGTCGCCCAGAGGCTTACTCGAAAGCGGCTTTTTTTTGCGCCCGCGGCTTCGGCGTATTTGCGAATTCTGTGCAATCCTGTCGCGTGCCCCTGACCGTAAAGTTGGTTACCAGTGGTTTAGCGGTGTGGGCTTGATAGCTGCTGTCACGTGTCGTGTTACAGTACGCATTGCGTTATAGTTGATGAAAATTCCTCCACGTCCCGGTCGAGTGGCCGACAAAGCGGCGCATCCCATCCTTTTCGTTGCAGTTGCGTTATCAGGTGACACGACCGAAGTTCAGTTGGCACGTTCCGTGTAGATAAACAAGCCACTTTGATTAGCAGGGGTGTGACTGCTGGGCTGTTTCTGATTGCAATAATGCACTTATTGATTGATTGATATGTGGGGTTTAACGTCCCAAAACCACTATATTATTATGAGAGACGCCGTAGTGGAGGGCTCCGGAAATTTGGACCACCTGGGGTTCTTTAACGTGCACCCAAATCTTAGCACACGGGCCTACAACATTTCCGCCTCCATCGCAAATGCAGCCGCCGCAGCCGGGATTCGAACCCGCGCCCTGCGGGTCAGCAGCCGAGTACCTTGGCCACTAGACCACCGCGGCGGGGCAATAATGCACTTATGGATATTAGCATGGCATATTCTGCCGGCAGCGTTTATTTCAGCGTTTGCAGGTCTTGTGCCAGCAGTAGTTGCTTAAGTTACATCCAGCTTGTTGTCCTTTTGTCTCTCGCTATTTTCGCAGTATCCGTTAGTCATTTTCTCGTCTCATTTGGGCGCCAGTAACCTATGCTGTGGCGCATCAAGCTCTCGCGGTTTGACTATCAGAAAAAATTGTGTTAAAAAAGAACAAAACAGAAACACCATACGGAAGAGATCACCTGATTGGAGCAACCCCGAGGGATGCACAGCGCGTTAGCACGGGCGCTTCCGAAGCTCATAGAGTGAAAATGCACGAAGAAGCTGCCTTCGCTGTAACGGTTTGGCAAGAGTGCCAGCACATCAACTCCGAGCGGTATAGTCCCCGTTGCCGGGGCTCGTCAATGTCTGCACCTTGCGCCCGCAAGTTTTTTGAAGAAAAGGAGCTCACTCGAATTCTGAAAGAAGGGGTTCAAAGTTCATTTAGCCGCTGCCGCCTTTCATTGCAGCTCATTGAAAGACTGTGAAAATCTCTGAGATATGCCGTTGCCATTGCTCTCAATATTTGCATTGATATCGCTAGCACTATTTGGTATAATGTAGCATGACTGTTGCTGGTAAACATATTGTAATACTATATTTTAAAAATATTTTTCCTTTATCTCGATACCCAGCATCAGAGTAGAGGTGACATGCGGAAGAATTAACAACAGAAATCAAGCACGAAACTGAAGTATACTTCGAATTTTTTATTTAAACGCTTAAGTGATTAGCAGTAGTCGCATGCCACTATTGAATGACTTCATTTGGTGCTGTCACTTGGTGTTGAACCCAGCGGTGCAGGTTGCAATGGGTATACTTAAATTTGGCCAGACCGCTTTGCTGTCTGTGCAACTTCAGGAAATTTGGGAAGCACTAGCTGGACAGCGAAACGACTGCAATTCGTTGTCGTTTAACCCAGGCCTAATAGTGTGCAAATGTTTGTGAAATTCAGCACTTTGCCTGACCAGTGTATACTCTTCGCTAGCGAAGTAGTGCGATTTCGCACCGACTGTCGGTTGGTTTTCACTGCAATATGAAAAAGTGTTTTGGCCCTAAAGTTATGCCGTATAGATTGTGTCATTGTGATGCGTGCTGCATAATTGTTTATATCACCTATGCCTTGCACAGTACTTCCTCACCATGCTGATCTAGCCGAGTGGCACATCAACGAGGCCTTGCTTAGTTGATGGCTGCATGTTGATTGCACAATCACTTACGTCATGCTTTGTTTCCGTGTGACTGCAGTCACGATGGTGGTATGCGTACACCTATTCACAATGAGAACGATGAAAAAGCCAAGTGAGAAACTGAAAACAGCTACTATGCGTGTTTTATTGGCTGTGACTTCATTGTTTCATCACGTGAAGACAACCTTTGTGGCAATGTGCTCACATTTTACAAATTTGCAGATGGTGGGGTTGTTTATTAGCTGTTTGCATTTCATTTATGGATGGTCAATTTATGCACTGCATGGCTTTGTTGATTTATATTTTACAATGCTTCTCTGTGAAACAGTCTGCAGCTTCTGTCAATATTTATGTTTTCAATATACAAAACATTCTGTATGTTCAATATGTACCATTAACAGCAAAAAATTGCGGGACACGAAATGTTCGATTAAGCTAAATTCTCACTTTGTCTGAGAATGTAATTTTGAAAGAAATATTCCATACTGCATTTTGCATTCCAACCTATGCAGTCACCAGTCTAATTACAAGCGTTAAGTACCGACGTAGCGGAAATTCGCATTTGTTGTGGATTCAACATCTACCAAGCTTTTCCTATTGATATTACTTCCGTGGATATTGCATGGTACTAGAGCCACCTCCTTTCAACCTTTTGTAGCTACGTAGCTGGCAGTTCATTGCTTTGCCGCTTTGTTTACCCAATACCTAATCAACCAGCGCATCTAAAACGGTGTTTTGGGTGTACTTGGACCGTTAGGTGTTTAATATTTTATTAGTCATGGAGCTTTATTTGGTCTTTTGGCTTTTACGTCTTGGCAACTTAACTGCTGCTTTCAGAGCAATCTGTAGACATCAATATTGACTCTGCTAAGCTTTGGTTCAGAAAGAAAAGCTTAACAGTTGCCGAGATGCATGGCCTGCGCCACAGCATTCTAGGTTAACAGAAATAAATTCTAGGCCGGATAATATGTGGCTCCTTGCTAGTTGCGTGTCTTGCTTTCACATAGAGTTCTTTTAATTATCCTAAAATTTATTTTAGATTGCTTACAGCTACGCTACCATGTGAACAACCTGCGCACTGAGTGGATTTGACTTATAGGGTAGCAGTTGCGCTTTTGAAGAAAGCAAAAATGCTGGAGGCCTGAGTGCTTTTGAAGTGACATTCACATTCAGAACCCTATTATTATTGTTACATCAAGTGAACAAAGTGGTGATCTTAGATTGTATACCTATTTCAAATAGGAAAGGTTAGCTGCTTAGTAGGTAGTATTCAATTTAAAAAGGCAGGGCACGCAAGCATAGACTTGAGAGAGTAGTCAAGACACCGCAAACACCAACCTGAAAAGTTGACACTAAGCTAGAAAAGACACAAAGCAAGTGTAGATATCGATCAAGACGGCATGCCTGTTGGTCTATGTGAGAGATTACTGCTCATCATTTGATTTCTTCATTGAGTTATTCGATGGTTGGCTCACACATGCACTACCACATGTCGCAATACCAAGCCTCAACAATAAGATGTATTTCTTCATTTCTGTGCTTGTACAAAATTGCATGATTGGAATTTCGACATGCATTTACGTTGTGATATAAGGATCGGTTTAATGATGAGCGTCTTGTTAACTGTCTTATATGTTCCCTTAGTCTGCCTTCTCATTGTTAGTTGGCATTTGAATTGTCCTGACTCAGCTATGGCCATGTTTTTATGCCGAGTATTTTCAACATGCATGCATATAATGCTTAAGGAAAATTGGTTATTGCGTGAATATGAAGAAGTTAACTTTATGTGTAGTGTAAAATGTTGTTTCTGTTTTTTTTTGTCAGACTTCTTGCTTAACGATGACTGGGCATTATTTTGGAGCCTGCTAATGGGGTATGAGAATTACATACATAAAACAGCTGTTGTTAGCATGCTTTCGAGACTGCTACCTCATCAGACCGAGAAAGTCAAGTTGTGTTACATGGGGCATGCTAGAAGAAGTGAATTGTTTCTAATGATTTTTTTTTGTTTTATCAGAAGACATTCTACAAAAACTAGCCCAAAGCGGACAGAAGGCAGCACAGATGGACACAGAGAAGCCATCGGGCTGCCTCATAAATCGTGAGTGAGCGTTAACCTGTGTGTATTTGCGACTTCATGGTTTTGTCATGTTAGTCTTTGAAGCGGTTTCTTGACCATTTGCAATATTTTCAAAAAACAGGTGCTTTGATGCCTCGATGTGGGAAGAATTTTTCCAGCACTATTTTTGGGGGAAAACTTTCTCATACAGCAGAACCCTTTCAAGCCATGTGCTGAGAAATCCCGTTATGGGACAAAAATAACTGACACATGATTGTTACTTCATGCTTTTACCACAGTTCTTGCTTCTTTGTCCACAAAATTTCATAGCTACGGTATCAAAATAACTTTTGTTTCAATTTACGCTAATGTTGGTCGTGAGGAAACATGGCAAAATGGAACTCGGCTGCTGACCCTCAGATCGCGGGATTGAGTCCCGGCTGCGGGAGCTGCATTTGCAATGGAGGCGGAAATGTTGTAGGCCCGTGTGATTAGATTTGGGTGCACGTTAAAGAACCCCAGGTGGTCGAAATTTACGGAGCCCTCCACTACAGCGTCTCTCATGATCATAGGGCGGTTTTAGGACGTCAAACCTCACATATCAGTCAAATCAAACACGGCAAAATACAGTGTTTTTGTGTATTTTTACAAGAGTGATTCTTTCCTGAAGAACAAAATTACATTGTTTCCAGGGCATTTACCAAGAGGTAAAATTACTTCTGACTATAAAAATTGAAGACGCCTTCACACATTTTTACCCTGTGTTCCTTGGCTGATAAGACAGTCATTAAAGCATAAACGTAAAGGGTGAGCAATAATTTGAGAAGGAAGGCTTACTGTCCATATCTTAAAATTCTATTAAACACTATATGCCAGTTGTCTTATTTTGGCAGAAGACAAGACGATGATAGGAGGGGGGGG
This sequence comes from Rhipicephalus annulatus, assembly GCA_013436015.1. NCBI lineage: Eukaryota > Metazoa > Arthropoda > Arachnida > Ixodida > Ixodidae > Rhipicephalus > Rhipicephalus annulatus. The sequence continues at coordinate 261,210 of WOVY01009918.1, read as the reverse complement.
GACTTGAATGAGGGTCAAATCATTAAAAATAGTTTGTTTCTGGAGCCGATCGAGATTTTTCAATATTAGGTTGTTTTGAATGTTTGAACAAAAATCGTTTGTTTAAGCCGTGGCAGTAACCTTGATATGGTTTGCTGCTCCGGTAAATGAATGTCCTCTTGTCGAATCACTCATTTTCAGCATCATGGGCATAGTGTTATAAAACTGTTGAGCAGCCAGACCCCGGATAAATACTTCGTCCTCTGCAGCTAAAGTTTTGCACCCAATATCATTACAATAGACGCATTTGTTAAAGTTGAGGATTTGTAATGAATGTGTTGAGATGTATACCTGGGTGAAAAAATCATTGAATGAATGTTAGAGCTTGTTATTCAACAACAGAACTTTTCTTTATGAGGCAGCAAACTGAATCACAGTTACTGCCAGAACTTGGACAAATTGTCTTATTCAAACATTGGCTCGAACAACACACCTAGTTCAGCGATATCAAACTCAATCAAGCCCCCATCTTCATGTTAGCTCCTGCCATAATAAGATGCACTACTGTCATGTAGTGTTTCTTTCATTTAAAAAAAACTATATATGCAAGCCTTCCTTCCTAATTTAACGCTCACCATTTATGTTGATGCATTATTCATTGTCTTCATTAGGCTAATACCTCCACCATGATGTTATGAATAAGGCGACGTGTACCTATCAAGCACTCTGTCACGTACAGTGCTGGATGGATTGAGGCTACTGAAACGACAACGAAGTTCTGATCCTCTTATCTCACAGCTCCTGTTTCTCGCTCCAAAGGTGCCCTTACAACATGTTTCCTGCCAAACGTAGGCCTTTGCAGTGGTCCACAATATGATTTGTCTTGTGTAAGATTTCATAATATAACGCAAAATTCTTTTGTTCACTCCACATAACTCTCCATAGTGATAGTAGCTACAGAAATTGTAACTGCCACACCATGGCACTAATTAAATGCTAGTCTATGAATTCTTTCGCAGTTTTAATATAGTGTATTTAACGTTGAGTTCTTGTCTACTGTAGCCATAGGTATTCGTAGCATCCTGCTGCTTGTCCTGCATGTGATCAGTTCTTGTCCAGAAATACCGCCTGCTTTTGTGATTCATGAACTAGTCGTGTGAACAGAGGTCACGTACGTAGTAGACACCATAGTGGTTTAAACACTGAATAATGCAGCTGCTACAATAGTTCTTTTTTTGTACTTCCTTTTTAGACATACAGAAGGGAGCCAAGTAGAGCCTTTCATGGGTCATGCACACAGTTTCATAAGCGGGCTTTCAGCCCTTTTGACAATTATGTTTCTGAATACATCTGCCAAAGTTGTGTGGAAAGAAGCATTTCATTGTTCAATTAGCATGCTGCAGCAGGTATGACTCACACGTCTGCAAGATAATGCAGCACAGTGCATACACACAAACTACCCCCACATACACTCTGGATGTGTGGCTTAACTGTAAATTGTTCACTCTGACCTGGCACAACAAATAATAAGAAAGTGACATGAAAACTTCGCTATCTATGCAGGTAGCGTTCTATGTATATGCTGGCAATAAGTGGGCAAAGCTCAACCAGTCCACTGGTCCCATATTTTCTTGTAAAAATTTGTAGATAGAAGGCCGGGGTTGTTGGAAGCTCATAAATGGTAACAAATAAACCACGACTCTAAATGTTTTCTGTTTTCTCACCTTTGTACACAAGGTGGCATAGTCAAATTGTTCAGGCAACAGCTAAGTCTTGTCACTCATCAGCGTTCAATAAGCTCTGTGTCAAGACATGTTGCATGAAAAACTTAAGCAACATCCTCTTTACCTTCTTTAAGTATCGGTGAAAATTTTTATTTGTTTTGCCTGTGGAAGTTGCGTCGCAATCTTTGCATTATACTTTACGGATGACCTCACTCAAATCTTCAGTGATTTTCGGTATACCTTGGGATATGCGTTCACGGACCGCACACCTGCGCATGATCGCAGGACGGTCTCCTACAAGGTACACTGGGGTATTGCAACGCCACTCATATTGGAAAAATGAGCAGAAAGAGTTCACAAGTATAAAGACTGCAAAAAAGGATGCTGCTGTTGCCACCAGTGCAGCTTGTTCAAAGACTGAGTTAAACTGCTGGACAATAAGGCATAGCTTCTATATAAACAGTGCTTGAAAAAGGCTTGTAGACAGATGGGGGGGGGAGACTTGAATGTTGGTTTATTTGTTTTCAACCATTACCTTCCAAGAACAACATGTTTACGAGGATGTATATTGCTGAAGAACTGGTCAACCTTCACTGAGTTATTGCCAACATATGCTGCAACTGCCACCTGCATAGGTGGGAACACTTCTGTGCAACTTCTTTCGTTGCAAGTGCAAGTAAACTTTTTACACTCATTAATTCACACATAGTTTAGAACATCTTTGGATGTACCGACTGGCTCAACAAAAAGAAATCTGCACAATGGGGGAAGGGAGGATGTCATGTGAACTTAGCACGGGTCAATTTTTGGCCTTGTTCGTGTAACATTTTCATAAAGTTCAGCGTAGCACTTCAAATCACAAGGATGGGACAGGCTAGCGTATGTTCGGCCTGTCCAATTTTTGTAATTTCAGTGCCGCAACTAGATCTATAAACATGTCATGTGCTCTTTGGGCCTTTGTTTGCTGCACACTCCATTCTTGTGTTCTTTGTGTAGAGTTTTGCTCAACTGGACTCCTGTTCAATTTGGTGCTGTGTACATAAAATCAGATACTTTAGGGAGCTAACCATGAATGACTGCATTCATTCCGCAAAATCGTGCTACCTGTGCAAAGCATATAATACGTTGTAATCATTATATAAGTCCTGTGTTCACTAGCAGATGAAGGTGTGTCCAGAAACTAAATTAACTGCGTGTCCAGCCAACAAAACGCTTCATCAAACAACACAAGTAACTCACATTTACGGGCACGCAGAACATAAATGAAATCCTCCAATGCTATATTTTGCAAGCAGGCTGCATGGCACAGCTGTGGTGCGGCATACTGTTGTGCGGAACAATACAGCTGACTATCGTGCAGAACAATACAGCAGACTGTCGTGCAGAACAATATAAACATATCATGTATTAGTTTCAATAACGTATAGAATACGTAAGAACGCCTTTTTCGAAGAAAAATCTGGTATTTTGATCACGGATTAAGATCTGTCTCTTAATAGAGTGGCGGGTTATTCTAGGGTAACTGTGCTGAAGCATGACTTCCGTGAAGAGACTACGTGTTAAGGAGATGGTTGTATTCTTGCTCATAGAACTGCTCGGCACCGCTATACCTTCAGCATTCTCCATGAAGGAGTGCCCTCATTTTTTACAGTGTAGTACGCCACTAGCGAATAGCGCGCTGTCGCGGATGCACAGAAACGAATGTTTAACGTAGCCATGGTTTGCAAATAAATTACACCATCGTTAGTTGCGCTGTAAGCGTCATGTAGCTGCTTCTTCAGCAAAAGACAAGCATTCAGTAAGAAGGTAAGTTGGGCCAGTTGGTTAGGATCGATCGTGAACTTACAGCGCAACACCAGAAAAATACAGGATAGGGAAGGAGCAAAAGAGAAAGAAAAGACGGCTCTGACTCACAACTGTTGTTTATTCTGTTGATATCGAATCAACAACAGTTGTGAGTCGACGCCGTCTTTTCTTTCTCATTTGCTCCTTCCCTATCCTGTATTTTTCTGGTGTTGCGCTGTAAGTTCACGATGGACAAGCATTTAACTTCCCATTAAGTAACGCTTGTGTCAAAGCCACGATCAGACTCAAACAGTGCGGAATTCCCTGCACTTGGATGTTTCAGCATTCATCAGCGTGATTGAAACGAGGATATCAAATCGAATACGCCTTTTTCAACGTCGAAATTACGAAACTTTGTCGCACAACAACGTCCTTCGGACGGCACCAGTGAAGTGCGGGATAAGTTAGCGTGAATTATGGCCGTAACTTCATATTTCGTCACTCTAACAATTTAGCTCGCTGGTCGAGCTCGAGCTTGTTGGCGGCATGCGCCGCTTTGTAATATCCACTGTAACTGGGGTACATTCAATGCACAAGAGAAAATATGCTTTTATTTTGAGCTGACTCAAGGATATTATACAATAAACACAATCAAATTGACTTAAAGGGTGAAAAAAATGGCAGCATATCCACGGAGTGAATGATGGAGAGTGGGGCGAAGCATTCGCCCGTCCGTCTTTGTGACCGTCCATGCGTCTGCTCGTGCGCCCGTCCCTGCGTTCCTTCATGCATCCGCCCCTGCGTCCGTTCATGCGTCCATTCATGCATCTGTGTGTGTGTCCGTTCGTCCATCTATTCAGCACTCCAAGCCCCACGATCTCGCATCTTTTTATTATATATTCCCCATATAGAAGAACCGCCATTCAGTGGACATTCCAAGGACTAAACGAGAGGTGGCACACGCACACTTTCTTACGGCTTGCGCTTCGGGTCTACTTTCCACCTTCAACCACCTTGAGTTCATGGTATATACTAGTTCACTGTATTCATGGCACTGCGGCCCAATGCTCGCTAAACCTTTCTAAAACCAAGGAGGTTACGCCCAGCGAGTATAACGTAGCAACCTTTTCCTGTCACATAGTGCTCAATGTACATGCCAGTGGCTGCTAATGTGAAATGAGAGACAGGAGGATTCAGCTTTTAATTGCTTACGGCTTGCGCTTCATATCTGCTTCCCCCCTTCAACCACCTCGAATTCATTCATGGTATATACTAGTTCATTGTATTCATGGCCCTGCGGCTCAACGCTCGCTAAACCTTTCTAAAACTAAGGAGGTTACACCCAGCGAGTATAATGTAGCAACCATTTCTTGTCCGATAGTGCTCAATGTATATGCCAATGGCTGCTAATGGGGATCGCACCGTGCGCGTTGACTAATAGCCGAATGCTCCTGTCTCTCATTACCCATTAGCAGCCATTGTCATGTACATTGAGCACTATTTTTTATTGTTAAACAACGCACAGAAGAAATCTCTCACTGGCACCACCTTGGAGGTCAAATGTTATACCTATTTCGGGTATGTGCCACTGGTGGTTACGTACTACGAGGGACGCACAAGCGACGCCATAAGAAGCTTCGCCCCTAAAACATTAGAGAGTTTTAGTACTGCGTACGCTGCGTACGTGGCGGCGTTGCGTACGTAAGGACGCCACGTTCTGCGTAGTGCGCATGTGCAGACCGCAACACGCACGTATCGCGTTACGTACGCAGCCGCTACGTACGCACGCATGAGATGCGTGCGTACGTACGTATGAGGTGATCGCGCCACTCTCGAACAAGTTCGCGACAGCGCGAGACTTCGTTTTGCAAAATGGCGGCATCGAGGGCAAGCACCGACCGGCTCTGTGGCTTAAAATATGGCCATAATCTGGCTATAACACTTAGATTGGCTCACATTGGCTGTCAACAACACGTGCTTCTATTTTGATCTACCAGATGGCGCAACACGCTTCACGCTCGTTACGTACGTGGGTACTACGGCGTACTAAAAGCCGATTAGTGGCAAACGATGCCACGTAACGCAAGGCGCTTGCGTGATGCGTACGTAGCACCATTCCGCAGTACTAAAACTCTCTATTAACGCACGACGGGACGTGAAGTTCATCTCTCTGCTCTTGAGCTAGCGGTTGATTATTCACCGTCGCTGTCACTCTTAGCGCGTTGACAACTATCTACGTCCAGTGAGAAATTCTCGATGTCAAGATGGTTTCTTTAAACAATACTGCTGAAAGTATTCTGAGAAATTCTCTCCGCCAAATGACTGCGATAGCACCAACAATGGGGCAATCATCACGCACAACACCCACATTGCGTCACTCATAACGTTTATCTGAGGCTGTGGAGATCATTTCACTTCGACACCCGACAAGGAAGAAATCGCTTGCATTGTGCTGCCATCTATCAACGAACGTAAAAAAAGAAAGCGGCACAGCGTAGGCCAAGGTTTGAAAGTGGAAATCGCGAGCTTGCGCTTCTTTCCGCATAAATTGAATGTTATGGAATTCATGCACCACAAAAGCACTGACGATTGCTATACGCACGTAAAACAAGGTATGTTGAAACTAAAATGGTCAGACGTTAACATTTACCTACCCAAAGCGTCTCCAGAAAATCTCATGAAGCTGATATATATGTACTCTGCGGGCAATAATCGAAAGCGCGAGTTGCCACGTATTTAAAACTTCGCGTCTCAAAAGAACGTATCAGATCTATCATGTCACGGATGGTCCGGTATATTCACCGATGCACCAAATATACAAAGAACTTTGTGTTCGTTTCGTGCTAACGCGTTAACACTGAAGCTTGCACCGCCGAACAAGTCAGCATTAGAACCGTCTGCCTACTGATCATCCCAGAGAGGATGCTACTGAATTCTGCTACGCGATGTGACAGTCTATGAACATTGCGAATTCACTGACTGGTTTTCCCTTTCTTGCTTTTTTTCCTTGTCGTTCCTCCTATCTATTTCTCACCCATCTATTCCCCTTCCCAAATCTCCGGTGTAGGCTTGTCGTTCCTCCTATTTCTCACCTATTTAATCCCCTTCCCAAATCTCCAGTGTAGGGTAGCCAGCCGGAAGTCTGTGTAGTGAACCATCCTAATTTCTCCCTTTTTTTGCTTTCTTCCTTCTGAAAGTGGTCATGTGATTCCCCCCTCCCCCGTCAATTCTCGCATCGTTTTTGAAGTGTGCGACACATCGGGGCTGCAAGCAGACGTCACAGTTCCACGTGCAAGGCCTTGAGCCACGGCGTGGGCAACCCCGTGGCTCAACCCCGTGGCTCCGCTCACAGGGAGGGTCCCTGTGAGCGGAGGTCCATACGAGGAAACAGTTCTTTTTGCAAAAATGCTGCTGTCACTAATTTCGAGGATGGGTGCCGCTTTGCGGAAGGTCAGGCCGCTGGCGTAGGTACGTATATGGACGCCTGAAAGTCACCCTTTATTACTTCGGCCCCCGCGGTAGCTATCGCGAATAGAGCACTGCATGGTCCCGTGCGGGCAGGGTGAGACATTTTTTAATTGGGCCCTAGCCGGGCTCGGGCCCTTGAACTTCAGGTTCGGGTCGTGTCCGGGCCAGAATCAGGCCTGTATTGTGCCCGAGTCTCATATACAGGGTGTTTCAAGAAATGTGTCCAATATTATTTCAAAATAAAAAGAAAGAAGTCTATCAGCTGCCGCATTTCCGAATTTTCAAAGTGGCTATAGGCTATTCAAAAGAAAAAAATTAAATTCATCAATTTGACTAGACTAGCAATATCCACTAGTTAAAAAAGTCAATTGTTTTAATTTCTGTAGTTACTGGCGTAATAGAAGCTGCCCTCGTTCCTTTAATCTGCTGCGAGACCATCAATATTCAAACATGAATCAACTTCACGAAGTCATCATTGCAGAAGACAAACTATTGGCAGATGCCGTTGTTTCAGCAAGCGTTACCGCTGAACCTGGAGTTAGTTTTTGTGATGGGGTTAGACCGATTGCCGAAAGCAGTGCGAACTGCCAGTGAAGTCCATTGGGTGTCGGGTAACAGAGCGTTAATTACCATCAACACGAAAACAAAATGGACTCTCCAACGACTACCATACATCGAGGAGCATAGTCTACAGTATTCGAGCAGTCATATCTGCGTCCTGCGAACACATGCCTAGGAGGAAGAGAATTTTGCTGAGTCGTCACAACGGGTTCCGGAGCTCCTTACCAGTGGTATTGCGAGAGAGACATTTCTGAAGCAAGGTATTGATAAGATAAGGTTAAACAAAGTCATCAATTTTCGAAATGGTTGCAATGAAGTTGCGCTACTAAGGACATCAGTAAACGATTATGACAGTATTATTTTTTTTTGAAGAAAGATCTATTTGAACCCTGTGAAAAGTATAGGGTCACACAAGAAAAACGGATATGCGGAGAAGATTGCCACTGATAAAATGTTTGATATAATCTGAGAAACAGGTACGGCTGGAACGCCAGATGTAATTGACGCCTCTTTGAACGGAGCAGAAGAATACCTTTCTATGTCCAACTTGAAGCGGAAGTTGCAGATATATTCTTGGCGTCAACTCTACCTTCGACAACGGGACAACTCCAGAAGGCAGCAACTGGCCTGAATGGCTGCCGAAGTATGAGCATAATGCACACATCAATTCGAATGACATGCAAAGACATCGTCGGCCTTCACGGCACTTTCGCTGAGCTATGTGAATTGTTCTGGTCGCTAAGACTACACCTACGTGCTAAACAACTCCGCAGTAATTGTGATGCATGCGAGTGGTTAACACTCAATGCTCACTTAAAAACTACACCTTTCCAAATGACAGTGTGTCCCTATCGAAGCTGTTACAACTCGAGTCCTGGGGCTGCAGGAGAAGGCTTTACCGTGTGAGGGTATATTGTCATTTTTAAAAGTGTGCCAGTTAGAACAGTGCACATATTTGAAGTGCCTTTGAGTCTATAACGCACCTCTGAACGGTTTCCGTCCTTTTATCGCGCAGAGTTTCATATTACGATAAGGAGGTAATGCTCAAGACAGTCGTGAGCTGAAGTCGAGGTTTTAAAACACTTTATTATAGGACTTCACTAAACTCGTGCGAGTAAGGTGAAAATTGTACCATAATGCGTTGTGGTGAGAAATTCTGGAAGGATCACACGGACTTAAAAGGCTGCCTGCGCGGAATATTAAGAAATATTTAGCGAAACTGTCGGGGTTAGAGAATGTGTATAGTAAATTGCGCGTGACACAGACTGAAGAGACGAAGAAGGGCAGCTGTGCAGAGTAACACACACTAGAATGATGTGTGAGTGTTTGTGTGAGTATTTGCGAAGTGAAGGTTGTGTCAAATATCTTACAATATGACGAATAACCGATTAGCCAAACAACAAGTTTTATTGGGCAGAGGCTTGTTTGTTTTTGGAGTGTCGAATGCACGCCATGTTGTGGACGGCACTAGAACGAGCGGTAATAAATTCTTCAGAGAGATTTCCCCACAAATGCATAACACTAAAAACTTGAAGGCAGTCGCGAGAAGACGGCAAAATAGGCATCTTCAGGAAACAACGAGGACGGTGGCTTGCTTGCTAATAGGTGTGGGCCTCTTTGCCAAATTATGGAACTGTGGTAGTGGTAACTTGATAAGGAAAGGTGGGAAAATAACCTTGGTTTGAGCTAAAATACACAGTGTACGTTAAACACAGCCCAGAAGTCGACGCGATAGCTTTAGTTTATGTAACGCTGCCCATCCTAGTGTATTCCTACTAGAAGTAGCTTAAGCGTGTTTCTTTTTTTCAAGAAGAAAGTCTTCCTGGGGGACCTTCGACGCAAAATATTTGATCTGTCTCTCTGTCTGTCTGTCTGTCTGTCTGTACATTTGTCTGTTTGTCCGACCTTGACAGTATTCTAAACGGCACCAAAGAGGCCAAACGATACTCCAAACGGCTGACCCCATCCGCAGCGCCCACCAGTATTGCTCAAGATGCAGCGTTCAAACTTGTGCGATTGTATATAAAAAGCAACTATTGCGCTAATCCGAGGCACCATAACAACGCGTTAGTATTCTGTATGTGTGTCTCTTACTAGAAAAGCCATACATAAGTAATTTTAAGGACCATAGCGCTTATCACGTTTCGCTGACCATGCAACGCTTGTACGAAACGGCTAGTGTTTCTAACACTTTGCTAAGAGACATGGTGGTGGCACCTACCCGTCGTCTTGCGTTCTACACCTTAACTCCTCCGACATTGGCGCTCAGGAGGCGCGAGCTTTGTTCTCCAAGATAACTGCCAGATAGCGCTCACGTCTCACGAGTGAGGTGACTTGATGCGCTCGTTCAACTCCGCTACACGCTAGAAACGCTCTAACGCAGCGCCTCCAGAATACCATTCGCCAATTTTGTGCGCTGAATATCCAATAAACGTTTTGTTCACTCTCTCCAGCCGCAAGACTACCATCTTCCGACGACATTCGCAGTGTAACCTGCAGATACGGTGTCAATATTTTTTTCATTTCATGGCCTAATAAATTACGTGCGCAAGAGATGTGTTACTTTTACTCAACAGCCCTGGCTCGCATGAAATATATGTAGACTCCAGCTATAAATGTGTGCCATTTTTCCGACTTCATGGGGCATTACATTTTATAGTCATTTTTCGCAATGCAAAATTAAGATTGTGTGGTTAGCAGTACGTGTATGAGACAGCCAGCAATGACTACAATTATTTTTTGCATTATTTCCCAAAAATACTAGGAGCATCATTAACCAAAAATACACAGAGTATACCAATGAAAAGTCAAGCACCGAAATAAGTTCAAAAACAGTCACAAGAATTGATCTTGAGTGAGGAAGGCAGCTTCAAAACAACCGAAGAGGGACAGTGCCTCGTTTATGTTCAACGCATAACCGCTTGAAACGGGCTGGGCCAGACTCAAGCCTTTTGGGCCCGGGCCGGGTGCGGGCCGTATTTCAAAACATCGGGCTGGGCTCGGGTGGGCTGGAGCATAAATTTTTGAGCCGGGCTGGGGCCAGAAATATCGGCCCTTGCAGTGCTCGCGAGGACTATCGTCACTTCTTCGCCGGCCTCCGTTTTTTTCTTGCGTATCGTTGATTTGATTGATATATGGGGTTTAACGTCCTAAAACCACCATATGATTATGAGAGACGCCGTAGTGGAGGGCTCCGGAAATTTCGACCACCTGGGGTTTTTTGACGTGCACCCAAATCTGGGCATATGGGCCTACAGCATTTCCTCCTCCATTGGAAATACAGCCGCCGCAGCCGGGATTCGATCCCGCGACGTGCGTGTCAGCAGCCTAGTATACCTTAGCCACTAGACCACGGTGGTAGAGCAGATCCCGTGCGTATCGTATTGCTCGCGTTTTGAGTTTCAAAATGATTCGTGATCGCGACTGCGAAAACGCGTTGGCACTCGTAACCGGCCGCGTCTACGGAAACGGTGCTTTTCCGTTGTCGAATTTCCTTTCCTGCTCTCCGCACGTCTGTTGTACCGACCGATGGGATGTCTCGGGTGTAAGTTTTTTAGGCAACGGCAGGACGACGATGCGCTCGTAAATATGACTCTGTATGCCGACCTTCTGGCCATTCTGCTTATGGTAGTTTATGCCCAGCATCTCGAGGAATTGTCGCCTGGCTCTCGTTTTTGCCAAACGTTTGTACTCGGCGATGTTGTGTGCTTGGATCGACTCACTTAGGGCATTGCACAACCCTAGTTAGAGAAATTTTTCCGCGCCAGTATTTATTGGTCTTCCCATTTAGAGTTTGTATGCCTTGAAAACGGTGTAGCTTATCTCGTTCAATCACCTGCCACTTGCGATAGGAGGCCACGTACGTTATGTGGGTCACAGTGGAAGCTTGTGCTAGACGGATGGTACCATTATCCTTCATTCTGCTACGGTGACTTATGCGTTTCAGCAACTGCAGCGTTCCATTCACAGCACCTTCCATTTTGCGTATGGTTTTGGCGTTGCGGCCATCGGCCGACTGATGCAAGCCCAGTACCCCAATGTTGTAAACATTCAGCATGATGGCACCACCCAATATTGCAATTTTAATATATCTGTCTACGTGCTCGGTGGCGGAATCGGCGTTCTGTATAGAAGGAGCACCGATGTAGTCACGTAACATTCAAAGTTTGTTTCGAAGAGGTAGTCCTGCACACCGTCGACAGCCTCCTGCCACGTTTTCTTGACCTGTACATGAAGATTTAGCTGCTTGCTTTACTTCGTATAAGGTTAAAATTTTGCTATCACAATCAGTGCTTTGTGCTTGCGGCGAAGCTTACTTTCAATTCATGCGTAGGTAAATATTTGCTCATCAGGCTGATGCATTTGTACCAAGGGCTGGTGCCTATTTCACTTTAACTTAAAGACAGAATATATGAGTAGGAGATTAAACACTTATTTTTATTGAAAAGAAATCCTGCCTATTAATCTCAAAAGGGTGCAGCCAGCGAGTTGCTATTTGCGTTTTTTTTTGCCTAGTTTACCAGCTCGCGGTAGTCCTTTAGGCGAGTGCAGTGGCCCCACCGTCTTCCACAATGCTTGAACGTCCTCTTCGGCGAGAGAGTTCATTATGTAGTGCTCGAGCTATTCCCTATCTTCATTCGTTGCGAAAATCGGGGCGCACGTGGCATGTTGCTTGTGACACTTAGATCAATTATTTAGATTAATTACCATGCGTGTGTCGGGAGTATTCATCTGTCGTTTGATCTGGCACTAATTTCAGCGTCGTAAATATGACAAGTAGCAAGACCTACTGCTGCTGAAAGTCAGCACAAAGGTATCCATTCGAACAACTGCGCGCGGCTGTGACTTGCTCTACCCCTAGCATGTTGTGAAGGCAGTTTTCATGCTGCAGATGCTTTTTCGGCAATCAAGAATACAAGCTTTGCTTTTGTCTTCCTTATTTTTAGTTCATCAGCGTCCCCGATCTTCAGGGCCAGACAGAGTGCCATTCACGATTCGTGTTGTGGTGAGAACGTGCACTACCGGTGGTCATCACGAGCCGTGTTTTGTGAAAGTGTCTTCGGCTGCCAGCTCTTTTATTGACGTGCTGCACTCCGGTCAGCGATGCTTCAAGTTTGGGGCGTGGAGCGGCTGCCGTCACGTCTTTATGTATGACAATTCTGAGGACTTTCACTGAGGTGCAGTCGGCCTCGAGCTCTCGCCTTGAGCGCCAAAGGTTCCCATTTTCGGGGGTGGCAGCGGTAACAACTTTATTATAAACTCCGGCAAATTCATGGCCTGGGCTTCGGACGCCCCCGAGTAGGGCCAGAGACCATGTCTCCTCGCCACCTCATGGACTTCACGGATGGCTCATATTTTATTCTGGAGATCCCCCCCCCCTCTCGCACTGCAGGTTCATCTGAAAAGACAGCATTTTCTTTGCGCATAACTCTTTTCCCCTTAAACTTAAAGCTCCATTAAATACGTAGACTTAGCGGACACCAAAAAAGCGTATTTTTTTGTTTATAAAAGCCTCTGCCAGTAAAAAGATGCCTTGCAATTGCTTTTGAGCATCACACGGTAAGAAATTAACTTGCTTTGCTGTATCCGCCTTGCTCTACATAGAGTTGGCGGAACCTTCAAGCTCGATTAAGAAAACAGAAAAAAATAGTGCTGTTGAATATAGGTGGACAAAGTCAAGCAAGAAAACAAATCCGTATTCTTTACAGAACGCATTGTGAGATAGGTCTTGAAATGATACAGTGCAACACGAGGTATGTCATTTATAGCAAACGCCCTCGATTTCTTCGGGAACTTTCGGTTCTTCAACGTGTGTCAATGCACGTCACATCAGTGCTTGTTCCTCTAAACTTTTCATCAATAGAATGCGACTGCCGCAGGTAAGATTGAATTTGAACCCGTGATGTGCGCAGCAGAGCAACGCTAGTTTCGGACTAAATATTCACTTATTGAACAACAGCGTGACTCGTCAGCATCAATTTAGGGCTAGCACGTTGGTTGATTTGTGGGTTTTCACGTCCCAAAACCACCTCATGATTATGAGAGACGCCGTAGTGGAGGGCTCCGGAAATTTCGACCACCTGGGGGCTGTGGCTAGCACGTTCTTGTATGCTAACCATGTATGGCGGAACGGTTAACTATAAGCTTTAAAACCTTTTCCGCAGTGAGTAGTTGGTGAACTTTGGAGTGAGCGCATCCGACAACTAAAAGTGGCATCACAAAAAGAATGTGGTTAGTTAGGCGCCTGTTGTTCCGGTGGATTGAATAGGTGAGGCGTAAACTCGCAAAGGATCATGGGATGCATGCGGTCTGCACCGGCTTCCGATTTAACGGCTCTCAGGCTGCTGCCTCACTCCTTGGGTGTCGCTCGCTTTATTTAGGGCAACCTAACGAGTATGCTGCGAATTTTCAGCGCGTGTTAGCATAGGAATATCTACGTCTGACTATGAAAAAATGATGTGCTGTCATTGCAAAGTGATATTTTCACTTAAAGTGGCAAAGAATGAACCGTACGTGCTATCGCATTTCTGCGTTTTTTGGGAATATTAAGTGGCATAAATTTAGTTGTCATGTCGTTCAAGTAATTTCACACTTACATATTAACGCAGGTCGCCTACTAACGTGCTTATCTTTACGTGTTTGGAAGGGTGTTCAGGTATTTTCGCATTCACAGTTGCACCGAAGATTTTCCATTGTTCACCGTGTACAAGGGGGATCCAATGTTTTTATAACCACGCGCTCAGCGGTAACGGCCGGGCAAAACGTTTAATTGTTCATTCTTGAATGAAATTGACTATATAGAATGCAGCACTGACAAAGCTTTCAAAGTGAAAGAAGTCAGTTGTAACTTCTTTTGATCGAACTCGAGTCAAGTTTTCTGTTTACGCATTGCATTGGTGAACAGTCTCCCTGTGTTTGTTATTCGTAGTTACCTGTTCTGCCCGCATGTGCACCAGATCAGGTATGAATAAATTGACTATTGTATACGAAAGAAATGCTTAAAGAAGCACTTCCGAATTACCAGCCACATATTGTATACCTGTTCTGTAAGGAGAATAGTGGAGCGTTTTCTCGTGTTACTGACACATCATTTTCTCTCACTGGTGCGAGGTAGTTGCCTTCAGAAGCACTGGCTGACTGTGTATACTTCGCTGCAGTTGATGTCATTGATGAATGTTGTGTCCATGGATTCCGCGGTATCACCGCTGGCCTGATGTCGTGCGGCTGTTGGCTGCTGTGTCACACTGTTTTCGTTATCAGGGTCAGAGCTGGCTCCACCTTGCGTGGCGGCCGTGCGTTTTAGCGTCAACGCCGTATGCTTGTCGTATACGTTCGTAGATAGTTCGGTGCTGATGAAAACCTACACATCCAAATTTGTTGCTTTGTTGTTTCCGTCTTGACATCTCAGTTTCTTTTTCGTAGTGCCATATTGTCGATGGCACATAGTCAACCTGCCGTGGATCCTTGCGGGGAGTGCCCGTACGTAAATAATGAATGTGTCATACAAATGAAACCAATCATTCAGCGTTTGCAAAAAATAGCATCCATGTCACACTAGGCATAAAAAAGGCTATATATCACTCACTGTAGCTTTTGTTATTATCACAAAACGCACTTCAAGTTTTTTTTGTTTTCGTTAAAAGGAATCGGAACATCTTTTTCTCTTTCGTGGTCGAACTCGAGCAACCGACAGCTGCACAACACACTATGATTGCTTGAGCGAATAGGTTTCAACACCACCTAAAGAAACGACGTGTTTACAGCTCCAAAAACGTGGCCAGTGAAAACGTGCACCAGGAATAAATTGAACCGGAAGCCGATGCAGACAGCACCTCCCATGATCCTTTCCCGGTTTACGCCTCACCTATTGAAGATGGCAGCTACCTCATATCGAGAGTAAGCGGATTTTGTGCAAAGGGCAACTTCCGCAAAAGGAGGGTGATAGGGTTTTCAAGGCTCTCGCTTGGATACAGCCGTCGGAGGAGAAGTGTCGATCTTTGGGTCATGAAAACAGCGCCGAATGGAAATATGAACATCAGCGGTGCGCACTGAAAGAGAACAGAAGAAATATGAAGGTCATAGCGCAGATATGAAAGGCACAAAAATAAGACGCAAATGAAGGGAGAGTTGCTGGGTTGCTTTTGATAGAATAATACGTATTTACATTTAAATACCATGTTGCATCATGCGGATGTTATGCTGCAGTAGATAGAATTGTACCGTATGAACCATGTAATTATCATTGTAGGCTGCTCACTTTTCTTTTGTTTTACAAGTTTATGTAGTCTAATTTCTTTTATTATCTTGGTAGCTTTCACCTAAAGCTCTTTCGTTGCAGATATTTTTGGGCAGTTGGTGTTCACAGGTGGTGCACATCAATGTCGCAGGCTTGCTCTTAAATTAAGCTGACAGTCTTTATCCCAAAGATTTCTGTGGGATAAGCACAAGTGAACTATTGAGAAAGAGTTCTGTGATAGTTGGTATATTGCAAGAGAAGTGACAATAAGGCAAGTGAAGTAATACCTAAATTTTTGTTATTTATTAAGACGGAGACACAGGTTATGTGGTTTAAAAGATAATCATGACAAAATATACCTATTTTTGTTATTATTAAATGCAAATAGGATCTACAAGCTGCATAGTACCTTTTTTTACATAACAGCACTGATTTAAGGTCACAACGCACTAATAATCCTACTAATATCCCTAATTGTTAGGTATGCGTGCTTGTATATATGGTCACAATTATGTGAAAAGCGAAGGAAACCTATCGCAAAGGTATTTGTCCTATTTAGGTGGAATCATCATAAATAATGAAGGAGAAACGAATGCGAATATTAAAGAAAGAAAGAAAACTTGTCTCTGGTTCTTTGTGTCTTCTCTCAACATACTTCCAAACTACCAACCTCTCCACTATGTTCTAAATAAGAAGTACTTGTTAGACGTTTTTTTACCTTCCTGGCTGCTTTCAGAAAAAAAATACCTGCAGGAGCCTTCACTTAGTTGCCATAAGGACACGAGCCCTCTTCGCAGCCCCGTAACACGAAATTGTGCATCAATACATCTGTGCAATGCCTAACCCCAACTCGAGTATGCCCAACGACATTCTGCATTGATATTAATATATTCTTTGTGCTAGCAAAACAAAATAAAATGACCATTTTATTTATCCGATCAGGGTGATCACGGTGTATCGATGCGTTCAGATGAAGTTAGTGTGCAACAAATGTTTCATACTTTCAGGGAACCATTTCTTCAATGCGTGGGAGACCATGCAGCCGTCTTTTCGCAAAGTTTCTTTTTTGTTATGGGAGGTGGAGCTGGGAACAAAGTTTTTCATTTCTAGTAAAAACGTGCGCATGGGAGAAACTGGAAAAAAGGAAAAAATTATGTGCCAATACAGAGACCCCTAGTATAGATAGTGCAATTTCATCAAGGCTAATTTTGTTTATTCTCTATAGGGTTGATTCAATTTGTACAAGAACAAACGTGAATAAACAGAGTACACCCGTGTGGGCTGCAAAAATAATAAAGAAACCTTCGTAATTTGTGAATGAGTTGAAGTAAGCTTGTAAGCAACTGCGTTATTGGTTCCTAAAGTGAAAAAAAATACAAAAAAGGTGGCACTGCGTTAGAGGCGACAGTCACAGCAACAATATTGTTAAGCTTCGCCGGATAACTTCCGTTAATTTCGAAATTCGTGAATAACAGTTTCTCCAGCCAAATGAACACAATCACATGAACCTTAAATGTGCAAGGCATATTCAAAACCGACAGCCACTCCCACTAAGTGAACCGCCAGCCTTGGTAGCATATACTGTGATGGATGTTGTCTGCTGTATCTCCGTAGCCCCATATACGTTCTCGAGACCATTGCTCACCGATAGTGCTTGTTACATGTCGATCAGATGCTACATGTCGACAGTGCTTGCTACATGTCACATGGTACACGTCAAACGGTAGAGCGCTAAGGCCGATCTTACTATAGAAAGATAGCCCTCAGTGCTTCACTGTTTTAACAGTAATATCACTTTTGTCATCAAATACAAGGATGTTATAAATAAGTGTCAAAAAGTTATGTGATTTGCATTAGCCTTTGCGAACGACTAATGCCACTTTACGTATGTACGTAAAATCTCCACTTTACGTATGCGTGGGGTGCCCAGTAGTAAACAGTCCTAATTATATATAGCACCGTGCAGTAGCGTACCATCTATAAACTCTAAATGATCTGACGTTTTTCTATGCCAGTCACATTCACCGCATCATCATGGGAGAACCGAGAAGGGGCATGCATGGACTAGCAGCGCACCTGAATGCTAGTGCCTCAGAATAGAAGTGCGCGAAGGTTTCGGTCGTAGCGAATACAGGCTGAAGCAGTCGCGACAACAAGAAAAGAACATCGCGCATTGCCCTCCTGCAGATATAGAGAAATTTGCTGCAGTAGAATCATGAGTCTGGTAATCTAAAACTTGATTACAAAGCAACGGAAATAAATTATACCGTACCGCATAAAGGTCGCGACGCCGACACTATGCTTTCTGTGTGGTCATGCTTACGCTATACATTCTCCTCACTGCAGTTTCAGATGGCTTGCCAAGCCCAAAATTTTGACCCACCCGAAAAGTGTGGTAATAACAAATTTAAACTCGACACACCAAATAAGGAGAGACTACAGCAGTGAAGTAGTCAACAAGCTACTCAGGACAGTTGGAGGTCCCCTCGGCGCTCGGTCTTTACTGCAGAATTGCAGCACTTTCGCCGTCTGGGCAGGATACAAAAAAGGATAAATCTGACTAACCGTCATCATGACCATTAAAATTAACTGATGCCTCAAGTGGTGATAGCAAAGCCATTTAATTAAAATTACATTTGTAAACGAAGGTGCACCTTCGCTGAAACGCATATCACAATAAAAAAACCAACAAAAATGAACCAGTCAACTTGCAAAACTCTTCTATTGCATATGTTAACAGAAATTTGTAAAAATAAGCATCGTGTTCATGATTGCTCCTCAGCGAGACTTCGCCGAGGAGAAGGTGCGAACTTTCCCGCGAGAAACATTCTTTGGCCCTCAAGTTTAATACTTAGTAGAGAGTTTTGTGCTGGGTACCCAAGCTCTTGGGGCGCTGCGGGCTTGGGGGCGCATGGCGTTGCGTACCAAACCCATACCCAACTGGAATGCCTATAGAGGCGCACACGCAAGCGCAAGCCGCATGAAGGTCACACACGCTCTCAGCGCCATAGCATTTTGTCGCATAAGTATTATTTAATTATTTTTACGATTTAAAATTTGAATTTATACATACATAGAGACATGAAGTAAACTAATTTCAATTAATCATTTTAGAATAATATGACAGTTATCAACACGAAACAAAAAAAAAGCTTTTCTGTATGCGCCACACTTGCGACTGAAGCCGGCACCATCGATGCTAAGCAATCCAGTCGACCGGTCGTAGTCCGACAAGCGGTGTAACGTGTAACGGTGTATATTTTTTAGCTTGTACGTACACTTTTTTACGTTAACGTGTTACCGGATACCAGTTTGCGTTTACCGTCTTACCGAAACGCGCCTCTTCCAACGTTTTGAGCTCCTCATACGTAAACACATATGCCCTTACGTTTTCGCAAACCATAAAGAGCGATGCTAACTGCATTTAAACTGCAATTAACTTACGTAGAAATGAATCACCGTTGCGGCAAAATCACGAGACTTTTTTTAACGTGTACAGTATCCTGGTATACGCAAAAAAGTGAAAAATACAAGGTTACTGTAACGATAGTGTCGACATTTTGTGACACTTCGTGCAACTACAGTCATGAACGTGTTGGCTTACGCGTAATGTTTTTGAGGTCAAATGAATAAAAAGGTTACTCATTTGTAATGTTGTCGCTGCACGATTTTTGCACCAGACATACAATGCACAATGTTTCTGCAATAACAATGTTGTGATTGTCTGGTTCACTAAGACCACGCTAGATGGCGCCAGCTATTCTGTTCCAGGTGATTCTAGCTTTGGTAATCTGGCTGAAAAAATGTAATCGCTATTGGTGCTCACACTTTGGCTTGTTTTAACTCGACGGCTAGAGTATCCGCAGTGCGGATACCATGAGTTCTTGTGAAGGTGGACCTCACAAGGCGGCCGATCCATGGTGTCTGAGATTTCGCGCTTTTGTGCCATACTATTTGTATAGTGCCTAGCCACTATAATATTTGCGCTTAAAGCTTAAAAGTCAAAGTGGTGGCTCTGGCCAGCCTCGGCTTTGCTCGCCGTCAAGGTAACATGATGGGCCAGCATGTGCGCCGGGGCAGCTTATCTACGCCAAGAGGCCAGTGGTGGCAGCGTTGTTTATGGCCGCACGGACGCATGGCCCCATCGCCCCAGCGATCTTGCGACGCATCTGTTTGGGGTTTCGCGCATGCGCAATACCGCCGCCCCAACGTCCTGGGTATGCAAGCCGCTTGGGTACCCAGCACTAAAACTCCATAGTGATTTCGCCTTCAGCTGCCACAACGGCACCCATTCTTCGGCGAAGACTGTTGAAGAGCTGTGTCACACGATCACTTGCGCGCAGGTACTCCCATTCCTCGTTTATGGCAGGCCACAGCGCGTCTTGAGAGCGGCGCTGAATTGGCTGCCTTGAGAGTGCCTTCTTCATTGCGCCCCACTTATTCTCACATAAGTTCATGTCGGTGTCCAATGAAGGCCACTGCAACATCATCACTCCCAGATGTTCCGGCAAGCGTTTTGTTGATTTCGTCATGCGAATTGGGCTGTGGTCATTTTGAAAGAAGTACATCCCATCAGGGAACGGTCCATCGAGACCATAAGTCACCACGAATCTTTCGATGAAATCGCAGTATACTACAGCGTTGAACCTGTCCTCTATGCGAACTATTGGTCCAAGGCATTCCTTGGAGAACGCACCCTACACGCTGATGGAGCAGCAGCTGCTGCTTGCTACGCACTGTAGGTTTCGGAACTAAAATCTGCAGAATGAATGTAAACTGTTATTTCAAGCCTTTCTGCCACTTTTGTCATCATCAAAGATTGCGAAAATAGCTTTCTGAATAACAGCACCACAAAATATACCAAATCATAATGGTTTTGCCAAAGCGCAGGCTTGTTTCGGAGTCGCCATAACAACAAAGTATTGAATTATAGCAATCACTCAAGAAACTAGCCAGCTCACGTACTAAATTGAAAAAAAAATATCAGACCTGGCGTTGTCAGTTCTCCGAATTCTCTGACGCTTGACACAGCGAGTGAAGAACGTTGACTCGTCGGTGAATATTACACACCACCAGTCTTCCGCAGTCCATGCTGCGTGTTTTTGGGCATAGGCAAGTCTTGCTATCTTATTGGCCTCTGAAAGTGCAGGCTTTTGGGCTTGCATACAACTCTGCAGGCCTTTCTCATGCAGTCAACGTCTGATGGTTGATATGATGGTCGAGTGGTTCCAGCTGTCTTTCATCAGTCGATCTGTGATGAACGAAGCTTCCTTTGCAGCTTATCCAATAAGTGTAGGTCCTTCGCACTGTTCGTGGCCCGCTGCCTGTGTCCATGTGGAAGGTTCCAGATGCGTCCACTATGAATGTCTGGCGATTTCAATTATGGTAGACAAAGGTCATTTCATAATTCTGGAAATTTAATGCTGTTTTATTTCGTGCCGGTAAAGTGAAACAATATGCGCTCTTTCTTCCAAAGAGACGCTCGGCATTCTCAGTTAAAGTTAAGGCTTTTCGGATACGTCTCTGAAAAAAAAAAGCCCCGCCACAGTGGTCTAGTGGCTAAGGTACTCGGCTGCTAACCCGCAGGTTGCGGGATCAAATCCTGGCTTTGGCGGCTGCATTTAAGATGGAGGCGGAAGTGTTGTAGGCCCGTGTACTCAGATTTGGGTGCACGTTAAAAAACCCCAGCTGGTCGAAATTTCCGGAGCCCTCCACTACGGCGTCTCTCATAATCATATGGTGGTTTCGGGACTTTAAACCCCACAAATCAATCAATTAACGTCTCTGAAAAAAGGGTGCAGGTAAAGCAGCGCTGGCGAACGAGACACGACGATCATTCAAAGATAACCACAAACCGATTACATTTATCTTTTCTTTGTAACAAGCCTAGACAACAATTGCACTGTTACGCTGAAGTAAAAGCAAGGAATTGCGACTGATACGATCAAAAGCGTTTGGCACGCCCGCGACGGTCACCATAATCACCATACGAAATCTAGTGCAAAAATGAAGATGACGCACAGTAAGGGGATCGCGCAGTGCTGCCAAACCAGATGTGTACGCCTGTAAATGGTGATGACTGTATGGCGAACACTACACTTTTTGAATTTTTGAAACACGTGCTTCATTGTTCGCGTTTCATTTGATGCCGACATTACATGGTGCGTGCAAACAGCTTGCCGGTAACATTGTGAGCAAGGCACGCTGTGTGGCATAGTCATTAGCATAGCGCGCTGCGGACCAAGAGGTCGCTGGTACGACGACTAGCTTATGTAATTTGCATTCATGTTTTTAAATGTGAAACACTACTTAGCAATTTTCAGTGAATTTGAATATATCTATCTAGCCGCCTACAATTTTTAGCTTTGTTGACCGTTTCGATCATGAGATCTGAACCCGAATTGATGTGGCCGAACAATGCTGTATGGCGAGCATAGGTCAAGACATGTATGTCGTGATTTACATGTCATAGTATGGTTATTTTGTTCATGTGACATATTGCAAAACTGGTACGGTATGACATGAATACACGTTGAACATAAGTGCTAGGCCGTAGCGTTGAGTTGTCATGTATGCATGTGATGTACGCATGCGCGTGATGTAAGTAATTTCAGACTATACGCTTATGCTGTGCTCGTGGTAGTTTTGCTAGCTTCACATTTACCAAATTTGGAATTACGTGATGTGAATGGTTGACGAAGATGTGTAACTGGTGCAAACACAATAATCATGACGTGTGTCATATAAAAACATAACTACATACAGCGCTCATGATTTGCTCGTGGCTGTTTTGCTAGCTTCACATACACCAAATTTGGTATTACGTGACGCGAACGGGTGCTGAAGGTAAATGACATATCCAAACCTGATAATCATGAAATGCATGTCATGTAAAATATGACTACGTGCCACGCTCATAGTGCACTCACGGCCGTTTCGATAGCTTCACTTATACCAAATTCGGTGTTATGTGATGTGAATGAATGACGAACAGTATGACTAGTACAGGCATGATAATCATGACATGCGTGTCATAAAGCACATGACTGCTTATCACGCTCATGATGCGCTCGCGGTCGTTTTGCTAGCTTCAAATATACCGAATTAAGAATTATGTGACGCGAACGGACGATGAATATAAACGACATGTCCAAACACGATAATCATGAAATGCATGTCATGTAAAATATGACTACATGCTAAGCTCATAGTGCGCTCACGGCCCTTTCACTAGCTTCACTTATATCTCCGCCGCGGTGGTCTAGTGGCTAAGGTACTCGGCTGCTGACCCGTAGGTCACGGGTTCGTATCCTGGCTGCAGCGGCTGCATTTCCGATGGAGGCGGAATTGTTGGGGGCCCGTGTGCCCAGATTTGGGCGCACGTTAAAGAACCCTAGGTGGTCGAAATTTCTGGAGCGCTCCACTACGACATCTCTCATATTCATATGGTAGTTTTGGGACGTTAAACCCTACATATCAATCAATCAAATTTGCTTCACTTATACCGAATCCGGTGTTACGTATTGTGAATGGATGACGAATAATATGACTAGTACAAACATGATGGTCATGACATGCGTGTCATATAAGCACATCACTGCTTATCACGCTCATGATGCGCCGTGGCCGTTTCGCTAGGTTGTCATATACCAAATTTGGTATTACGTGACATGAATGGACGACGAAGGTAAGTTACATGCCCAACTATGTTAATCATAATATGCGTGTGATGCAGAGCATGACCAGAGGTTACGCTCACAGTATGCTGGCGGCTGTATCGCTAGCTTCAGATATAACATATTAGATATAAGGTGACGTGAATGGACGCGAACACAAATGCCAGGCACAAATATTATTATCATGATGGAAGTCGTGTACGGCATAATTTACATGTCTACCAGTGCTGTTACTGGTATTGCAAGCGTTAGTGGTGCCATGGTTACGCGACAATTAACAACATACTTGCATCTTATCTAGATACCCGAGTGTGCATATGATTTCTACTTGTGCTTAGCTGTGCACTACATCCGTGTGTTTCGTAACGTCGTCTTCATTTTAAAGTGATTAACTTTCCTCATTCGTGCTTCGCATATAATCTATTTCCACTGTATGTGGGATCTGCCAAATTTTCTGTGAACGCGTGCGGCCAGGCTGAACACCACAGACACCCTCCTTTTTCCTCTCTCTTTCACATTCTTTTCTCTCCCCCGCTACCCATACCCCGTGTGGCGTTGTTGAGGTGACCTTCTGAGAGAGACAGTCATGACGACACACTTTTCTCTTCGCTTTTTTTTTGTTTCAAGTCCACTTCGAGGACACGAGCGCGGGAGCAATACAAAACGAACGGATGTATGAATTCTATGAGCGTCGCCTTTATAACGAGGTGGCGAGATGTGTGCCACTAGGCTTGCAAGAAAAAAAAAACGAAAAGAAATCCTTCTTTATATTTTGGCCAAATGACTCCGTTATTTCAAATGAATCAATCCTAATATAACAAAGAAAAATGTGAATTTGTGTTCCATTTCTCTGTCTCTTCAGGCAGAATGACCGAATTTTCTCACTCTTTCTGTCTTCATCTGTACTTTTCTGCCACCAGTGCTCTAACCATCTCTTACTTGCTTCTGTCGCGGACGTGTTTATCGTTTAATGTGTTTCCCTGACATCCAAAGCCTCATGTAGGCTTGTACCCACACGTATACCGGGGGGGGGGGGGGTATCACCGCATTCAATCAGAACATGTCCCCCCTCCGCATGTACATTGCTCTTTTTAATGAATCTCGCTTTATGACTACTTGGTCTAAGGTAACCGGGCCTCACTTCGAACAATAAAGCGCTTCTTCCTAAATTATAATAAAACCCATCCCGTCCTATTCAGTTCTTGCCCCTTCGTTAGTTACTTAGAGGTGTCTTCTTTTCCATCGCTGTCAACCATTAAATCGTCTCCGCCTCTCTGTCTTTTCGCTTAATGATAGTTCTTGCTATATCACCCACACTACCAGCCGTATATTTACTGGTGAGCCTACTAGTTCTTTTTCTTCACTTTGTGTCTACGCCCTTCCTATACAAATACCTCAACGCCTTCCCTGGCCATCTCTTCCCCTTCATTTCTCTGAGCCTCCCTTCAAATCTCAATTTGCTCGGAGCTTCTCTTACTTCAAATCTTGTTCATCTCATATCACCCTTTTAAAGCCTCATTCGTCATTTTCACGTGAGTGGCTAACGCCAGACGTCCCACAGTCATTTGATCTAGATGAAATCTTGATTGCACCCACTGACCTCATGCACCCCGCTGATTTCCCAAATGTAAGCCCTGGTGCCATTACGCCTTTCCACAAGTTTCGAAGCACTACATACCTATTATACCCCCATAACGCTGTGTGCTTCCTTATTGCTGCCTACCCCCATTTTTTTTGCTGCCAGTGTTTTTTTTGTACCTCCAAATAACTATCTCCCTCATTTACTCATACTGCGAGTTGCTTCTACTCACTTACCCTCTGTATTTCTTGGCCCTCTATTGAGGCCGCCTGGTCTTTGTGATCATTGAATACCATCGATTCACATTTTGTTGCACTAAATCCTAGTTCTAGAGCCTCGCCTTCCTTTCCACATATATCTACCAGCCGCTGTATATCGTCTCGACTGTCTGCAAATAGGACAATATCATCTACATAAAATATACCTGGAAGATTTTGCTAAAGCATGGCACCAGCCTGTTTGGAAGACAAATTCAACCCAACGTTGCTACCTTCCAGCGCTCTTTCTATCCTGATTATGCACATCAGCATCAATAACAGCAGCGACTAAGGACATCCCTGTCTTAGCCCCTCATTAAACTCAACGCTGTCATTGCTACCTGTTTCTTCCCATTCTATGCAAACTTTATTTTTTGGTATATACCTCTAAAAAGCCGTATACAGTCGTCACCTATGCACACTTCTCCCAATATATCTTACGAAATTTTTTTATTAACGTCGGCATACACCCCACTAATGTCCAGGTAAACTGCGTATAAGGGCATCTTTTCTACTTTAGATATTTCAATACACTGACTAAGAACAAACAGTTTATCGTCAAACCACCTGTCAAATTGGAATCCATTCTGAAGTTCTCCCAAAATACTATTTTGCTCTGCCCACGTTTCTTGGGTGGCGGCGCGTCACCCAAGAAACGCTTTGGTGGACGGGGCGCCATTTAGTCAGAACTGTTTGAAACACCAGAGAGGTGACCAGACCGCCACCGCCGAAGTGTACAGGCACGATACTGGTGTACATGCCACCGGTCGACATAGGACAAACCACCACAAAAAGGAGAATGCTCCTAAAAAGTTGAACAAATGAAGTACTGATACTAGTAGACATTGCACAAGACGCCACCAGCCATCTGCACTCACAAAGCATTAACGCAGGCTGCCGTTTCCTGAAAGGCAGGGCGCAACAATAATCTACGCTCTCCAGCCAACTATCAGTCGCGCAGATAGAGTATCAGACGTCGTAACTGCGAAAAGGAAGCGAACTTTTTCGTACAAGCTATATCTACTTTGAAATGTACAAAAGAGCGCAAGGTGAGCAATCAGCATTTGGCGGCTCCGCCAGCGTCGAGCGGTGCCAGTGATACCACGCCAGCCGCATGGCTGGCTGCCTGTCTCTCGGTGATGTAAACGGTAACGTATTCTCGAAGAGTGCGGCCATATGCCCACTCGAACTGCTGCTGATTTTGCTTTCCCACTCCGAAAGCGGAACTTGTGTGCTTCGGGCTGGTAATTTCCTGTTCTGAGATCTTGGAGGTAATTAGAGCTTGCTCAGAGTAAGTGAGTATAAACTAGGAACGTGAAGTGGGACACGGATGACGGAAGACGACGAGACGAACGTTGCACTGACGAGTTGACCAAACGTCATGAAGGTATGATGGCCCCGTACTCAAAAAAAATGGCGCCGTATCTGCATGTGATCTGCAAGTGTCGTCGAAAGACGATAGTCTTGAGTGTGGAGAGAGTGAACAAAACATTTGTTTGATGTTCTGCGCAAGAAAATTGGTGAATGGTATTCCGGAGGCGCTGCGTTAGAGTGCCTGGAGCGTGCAATGGAAACGAACGAGCGCATCGAGTCACGTTATCCACGAGCGCCACATGGCAGTTATCTCCAAAAACAAAGGAAGGCCTGCATGCCTGCGGAGAAAGATGCAGGCATTCTCGGAGGCGATAAGCTGTCGAAGGCGAAGCGACTGGCAGGTGCCACCACCGTGTCGTTTTAACGAAGCGTTGGTAAAATTTGCCTTTTTGAGCCCCGCGTCACCCTCTCAGCGCAGCGTGTTTAACGCTGCGGTACTTAGAATTACTTGTGTGTGCATTCTCTAGTATAAAGGCACACATATAAAACATCGACGTGTTGTTTTGGTACCTCAGATATGCGCAATGATTGCTTTTTAATTGACAATCGCACACGTAAGAACGCTGATACTTGAGCAACATTGGTGGACGATGCGGATGGGGTCGGCCATTCGGGCTATCGGTTGTTGCTGTTTAAAATAACCGATTCGCGGTAACCGTGAACGAACAGACAAATGTACAGACTGACAGACAGACCGAAGGTTTTGAGACTATCGTCTTAAAAAAAAACTTGCGACTGAAACAGCAGAGTGACTTGTAAACCCAAGTGATCATGTGCTACTATATTTGTGAATGGCCATGTTTCCACTATGTTGCGTCATTTTCATAAAGGGTGCCCAACTGCGGCGGCGTTGTAGCTATGGGGATCGGCTGCTAACCCTCCAGTCGCGGTACCGAATTGCGGCAGCGGTGGCTGCATTTTAGATGAAGGCGAAAATGCTGTAGGCACGTGTGCTCAGATTTGGGTGCATCTTAACCCCTGTTGGTGTCATTTTCCGGAGCTCTCCCCTACATGTCTCTCATAATCATATCGTGGTTTTGGGCCGCTAATCCACACATATCAATCGTTTTTGTAAGGTGCCGGAGTGGATTATTCCTTGTTTTGCTGCGACATTTGGTATTTCGACAAAACGTTGACCTTCGACCGCTGCGAACATTATGAGCCTCAAGACTTTGGATAGGTGGCACCTGTTTGGAGACCTGGGTGACGTCACGGTAAGAATTTTCTGACATCCGCCGTTGCGCACCGTTATAACAATTGCCCAAATCGTACGCTGTTCCACTGTTTACGATCACTTTTTGCTTGACTCAAGCTTCAGATGAATGATGAAAGCAGCATCAATAATGCTTCCTGTAAAATGACGAAAAACATTTGTGCAGTACAATCTCAAACGGTTACGGTGCCCCACGGCACTCACATTGACCGGGTTTGTACAATGCATTGCTGCAACTCGGGAATGGGTTAGATCCTCGGCCGCGGGAGCCACGTTCCGAAGGCAGTGAAGAGCAAGAACAAGCCAGGTGGTCGAAATTATACTACAGCGTGTCACGTATTCAAGTCGTGGTTTTTACAAGACAGCATACTTACCGTAACGTTTAGTTGCTTTCTTCACGATGGGTTTTTCTTTTTTTCAGATATATCTTCTCACTTCGCCAAAACGGACACATTTTTTTCTGCCTGTGTGCCATGCTCGATGCGCAGTTGCGAAAGCTGAGGCAGTATTGAGGCTAGCAACGTATCTTCAAAGCGCTTGGCAGAAAACGCCAGCACAACTGTTGTGTTTGTTTTTCTTATTTATATACTCTCTAACTCGTCATTTATTTTCATTTCACGCTTTCCAAGAGGTAATTTTGGGGCTTGATCTCACTAAAAGTTGTCGAGGTTAATTGCGTCAACTTTATACTGCATCTTAGCAACGATGCTGTTACACAATCAAGTACTGGTTCAAAAAGCCCACTCGAGAATTAGTTTTCCTTGCAGTTGACTATCTCCACGTTTCATCAACTTGTACTTGGATATGACGTGAGAGACCAGACACTGACTCATTGAGGCGAAGTACGTTGAGAAATATCACGGGGGCTACATCGGTGAGAGCGCCATCAAAACTGTTCACAACGCTGATTGTGACCCTCAGGCCTTGCTTTGCAAACAATTGCAATAAATAGTGCTCCCGCACGAACTAAACATTACCGCTTCTGACGTGACGTTTTATTGGATGACCAGTTCCTGTAAATCGGAATATGCGTCCACATAATTGCAGGGGACAAGCTGTTTGGGAAAAAAAATATTTACGTACTTAAAGTATAGATAACATGTCAGCATTTTCCTGAGCAATTTTTATGGGACCGTATTATTTTGTTCAACATTTTGGATAGTGACTTGTTTTTCTGTAATATCATCTAATGTCTCTTTTAGTAGAAAGCACTACTTTTTTCAAATCACCCGTAAAATTTGCATAAAAACTGCAATGAATGTAGCGAATTGAAAGCATATTACTTTTGTTTGTAATTATTGGGGACACTTTCTAACTCCGCAGTCTAGACCAAGTTGTCAAGAAAGTTAGAACCATCACCGTAAAGACTTCAAGGACCGAATTTTCGGCGTAATTGGTGAAAACGAATGCTTGCTGTCATGCACCCTCATTGTAACAGTGAATCTATCATTTGGAGGAAAACTTGTCCTTCAGTATATCGCATGTTTCTGCTGTTCACGTAACTTTCGCTAGCAGTGCAAACAGCCGCCTTTTACTTTGTTAGAGTTGCATCGCAACAAAGAGCAAATATCATTACCGTATCGCGTAAAAGCGGGCGCGTGGTCGTCGCAAAAAAAAAAAAGACGATACTCGGCCGTTGAGCAAACGAGTCTTTGCCGAGACGTCCCTTCGCCGCGACTGCCAGCCGTTAGTGTTCGTTCACGGGGCTAAAAGACGGAGGATATTGTATATTTTGGCTCCTTTGCAACTGCATGCTCAGGTGATTTAAGATAATTTATTCTCTGGCGCGTGTCATTTCGAGGCACATGTGGGGAGAGCAGTGCTTTTCATTTCGTTTCTTCAAGACAAGGTTGGCGGTGGTGGCTACTTTCTGACCCTGTCTCGTGACAACAAATGCAGGATGATACCTTGGCCACTCTCTAGCTACGTTAACTTTCTATTTCACATATCATAAAAATAAAACAGTGCAAGTTTGATGAACAACCCTTGTTAGTAAACTTTTCTCTTGCGCATGCGTGCACATTTTCTTCCGCCGAAATCAGGTTAGGGCGCACCGAGGCACAAATGAGTGACCCTTGGTCCGAAAATTAAGGGGCCGGCATGCACGTTTGCAAAAGCGTAACGTTGAGGCCAGAATCTCATGCTGAGACACAGGCCGTTAATGTGATATTTGCAATGAAATGAAGCTGGAGCGCTATGCTGGATCACCCGAGCTAGGCGGAACTTGGGATCTTTCCGAGGTCTGGCGACACCCTTTTTTTGAAGGAGCCAACCGTGCGAAAAAGTTAAATTCAACCCTCAGCACGATGCCTTTTCTTAGTTACGATGGAACTCGGCATCGCGTCAAGGACAGTCATCTGATTCATGTGGATTTTAAAACCAAAGGCATCTTCTTTCATTTATTTGTCGTTCCACTACGTCCTAAAATGCACCCATGCAATAACAGTGCCAGAATCTTTTTCTGGTGCTGTTTTCTAAAGGAACGAGCAGTTTAAATTCATTTTAAAGCATTGATTGCTTGCACTAAGTCGGATATAGAACAATAAACATGGCGGCCTTTGTTCTGGCCGGGCGCCTCACAACACCGCGACCACTAAACCTGGGGGCACGTGGTAATCCTCATGGTTAGCCAGTACATTCTAGCACGCTGCTCAGCCAGTGAGTGCCTTCTTTGTCGTCTTCATAATCCTATAGCACTCTAGCACACGTGCATAGCTATAGTTAAGCCAGGACATCCTGAAACCAAGGTAATTAGGTTGATTGATATCTGGAGTTTAACGTCCCAAAACCACCATATGATTATGAGAGACGCCGTAGTGGAGGGCTCCGGAAATTTAGACCACCTGGGGTTCTTCAACGTGCACCCAAATCTGAGCACACGGGCCTATAACATTTCCGCCTCCATCGGAAATGCAGCCGCCGCAGCCGGGATTCGAACCCGCGCCTTGCGGGTCAGCAGCCGAGTACCTTAGCCACTAGACCACCGCGGCAGGGCTAAGGTAATTAGGTGAAGTTGTGCTAAAACCGAGGTAATTACACCAATATTAGGACCATGACAATCAGCCATATGTAGCTAGAACCGTGCTAACTAAAGCACGCTAGATTACGTGCTAACTAAACCAGGGTGATTAACGCGGCGGTAATCCTGAGCACACAAAGTAAATCTATCCTAGCTAGACCTTACTAATATGATGACAGTTAGTATCCTGCTAATAAGAATTACGGTAATAGATTCATAGTAATGATGAATTTGCTAATTCCGCTCGAAATATACATTGCCGCTGTAATTTTAACTTTATCAATTAACACTAAACTGGTAAGTGTTTCGGTCATCAGGCACTAGGTAATTAGCATGATCAAAATTAAGACAGAGCTGATGCAGCCTTCACTTTGAAGCAGATCAAAGAGATCAGTAGATGATCGAATTGAAATGTTGCACGAAGCTAGGTTATCATAGCTCCTTATGGCAGTGCATGATGACTAAATTATTTATGCGCAAAGACGTAACTGCTCAGCGTTCACCACATCAAACGCTTGACAGTTACACAGGCACCATGATTGAACTGGGGCCTTTTCAGAATCAATGAGTTATCCTAGTTCACGCGTCAATCAATTTGATTTACAAACACCCGCGGCAAACGGTCCGCCCCCCTCCTTTGCTCTTGTCGAGAAGTAGTGCTCACGCCACAACGCCAGCGAGCAACATCATTCATGTCTCAGCGTTTTCGAGCTGACTATGAACAAAAGCACGTAGAACTAAAAGTTATATCATGACGTAGCTACTACGTATCGTTCTCAACTTCACCGTGTTCACGACGTTTTCAGTCGTAGCCGCGTTGCCGCCATGATGCAAGTGCCCCAGTTGAAAATCTGACATTATATTCATGTGCAATTTTTGATAAAAGCGAAATGAGCCGCAGGAGAGTGCTGCATGTGCACCCTTGCTGCCTTCGAGAGTGGAAATTTCCTTGTTGGAAGTGGAACAAAAGAACCTACTTGAAAAATGAACACGCCTGTGGAAGGCACGTGTTGAGTTGGCAAAAAGATACAGCGACAATCAAGCTGACGGTTCTGCACTGCTGAAATGTTGACTGAGTGGACGTGCTGACGTGAACGCACGCACGCGCTGTTATTTTGATAACCACTTCAATGCCCAACATGTGTTCCTATCACCACACGTGTTGTTTAGCCGTATTTATCAGCGCTGCTATCACGCGCTTCACACTGTCTTGAAGCCATGTCCGCCGTAGGGCGAGCTCGGAGCAATCTTGTTTTCCCGAGAAGCTCGAACCATCCTGTATAACACCCATATAGTGTTCAGCTCTGATCATATTTCGATACTGGACGCTGGTCTATAGTAATCGTGAAACTTTGTACCACTTTAGTTCTAGTCTATGGTTTGAATAACAAACAGCTTCAACACTTATTGTTATGCTGAGCTATTAACCGAAAATTACTTTTACAATCATTTCATGAATTGTGCGCGAACTCTAGAAGGGTGAAGTTAAAGTATAAAAATTTACTCCTTAATTCGCCCTTGGAGACCAAGCCAGAGGGCAAAATATTGTGCTCAATATGCACGAATTTCCTTTGGTCATACAAAATCATACTTTTCTTGTAGAATACTGACAACTATTCACACATCACCTTTTTCACTTTGGCTGCAAATTTAGCGCTAAAAATGGCGTGAATACTTTGGCCTTTATTTTAGTGTGAGTTTCGGCTCCTTTTTAAACTTACCCAAGGGAAACCGGCTTCAAGGTGGCTGCTGCTTAGCTGCGTCTTTAGTTAACTGGCTGGTGCTGGCAAACTGACGATACTGCCATACGAGAAAGTGCTGTTGTGAGTTGCAAGGAAACTGCTATATATAATTTGGTACCGTAATCTTAAAATATTTACTGCGAGTTCCTGGCTCGCTTTTGTGTTAAAGGCAGTACCCCTGCTTTGGTTTTACTGACACACCACTGCATGTTATTGCTTTTTAGTGATGACATTTCCTGCCTTGGTTTCGTGGGTCAGCCATCTTGACGAGTACCCAATAAAATGGGAGCAAAAATCATGATCGTAATGCGAAAAAGGCGTGACACCTTGCATCCAGTTGGAATACACAAGGCTTCGTAGAATATTCCCGGAGCAGCTTGTAATGAGGGTGGACAAAATTTAAAATTTAAGGGTGAACCAGGCAGGAAAAAATGAGGAAGGAACACTTATAACCTGGCCATTCTCAACATATCAGTATCGTTCCCATTACATGTAATTTTGGCAGCATTAAAATATTCCCTGTGGTATTAGAGAAACAGAAGTGGTGTGCGAAAAAAAATGTGACGGCATTGGCACAATTGATTTTTCAAAAGTTTTGTGTACACTCGAGCTTTGAACATTGAACCACCCGCTATATGAATGAGACGTCTCACCACAAGTGGTAATCCACGTTAAATATAATTATGTGCTGTGCTCACGCATGATTGCTCGTTGCACCACACAAGGTGTCATATATACTGCGGTATTGGTGCGTTTATGGTGTAATGATTACTACCACATCATCATCATCCACACCATCATCATCAGGAGCTGAAGCAGCAGTAGGTGCCACCTGTTCTGTCTCGACTGCATGACGAAGACCTTCCACAATGATTTCCAAGTTTATCCTTGCCTAAGAGTATTCCAATATGATTCTGTGAATTTCGTAATTTAAACAACCATTTAACTTTCTTTCGGCCTCGACTGCATTTCCCATTTCCTGCTTCTCAATACATCGTTCTCAACGACAGTCAGTTACCTGCCTTGTGAGCTAAGAGGTTCACCCATGTCCTTTTTATTCCTCTTAGTGTGAACAAAGACTACCAGCTACCCTTTTTTGTAGTCCCATCCACTCTGTTATCTTCCTTTTTCTCAAGTTCACGCCCACCTTAATTCGTTCAATCGCACCCTACGTGGTCAATAATTATTTCTTTAGAGTAGTTGTTATCTTATATTTGTTATCTCTTCGTTTAGAACTGGTATAATGTAAGGGGACAAACAGGGGTTAAGGTTATGATAGTTGAAATAAAGAAGAGGAAATGAGCGTGGGCCGGGCATGTAGCGCGTAGACAGGATAACCGCTGGTCATTAAGGGTAACTAACTGGATTGCCAGAGAAGGGAAGCGGGTTAGGGGGAGACAGAAGGTTAGGTGGGCAGATGAGATTAAGAAGTTTGCGGGTATAAATTGGCAGCAGCAAGCACAGGACTGGGTTAACTGGCGGAACATGGGAGAGGCCTTTGTACTGCAGTGGACGTAGTCAGGCTGATGATGATGATGATGAATAGCAGTATACCTTTCTCTTTAAGGACAGTGACGAAATGTCTGTTGTGACCTGTATTTTATGCCGCATATGCTGCAGGTCACTTTTATTACCCAGTGGGTCAAGTTTTTGTGAGCAGGCATGTACATATACAATCACAGTCTCATAGCAGGGGCGTGAGCAGACATTTTTTGGGCGGAGGGGTACCTGCTTGATTTTGGGTGGGGGGGGGCACCGTTTGATAGTCAGTATTTGCTCTCTATACCATGGCGAAAATTCTTGAGAGAAGGGGCATGAGCCCGGAGTGCTACCCCCCGGCTATGGCTCTGCTTCACACGCACTTTAGGAGGGGTTCTTGTTGTTTCACCACGTTTATGACATTACCGCGTATCGGCGTTCATCTTCAACCTTATATATAGTTTTTTATTTCTCTATTTACCTCATCAATCACTTTTTGCACTTTGTCGCCATCGTAGCTGCAGAGAATTATGTTAACTACAAGTTGCTGAAACATTTTTTATAAACCTTTATTTCTAATCATGTCCAATATGACTGGTTAAATCAGGCAATTGTAAAATGCGACAGACCTCTTCGTAAGGCTTTCATAGACTACGAAAATACAAACGACTCAGAAGAAATACAATCAATTTGGGAGGAAATGTGCAACCAAAGAGTAGTTGAGTCATATGCAAACACCATTGTTCACATCTACCAGGATTTCACGATGCACTGCTAAAAATTAGGTTGATCCCATGTACAGTGGGAATCGATGATATGCGCAGCACGGATGAGGAAGGTTTCTATGTCACTTTAAAATCAGGACAATGTTACGAAGCACAAGGATGTAGCACACAGTAAACACATAATAGATGTCATGCACACTCAGGTATCTGAAGAAGATGCAAGTATATGTTGTTTACAGTCGCGTAACGACGGAACCACTAACAACGGTTGCAATACCAGTCGCAGGAGTGGTAGCTGTGTATAGGAAGCCGTGAATGAATTTCATGTCAAGATTATCATATTTGCGACTGGCATTAGTGTTCGTCGTCCAGTTACGTCACGTAATACCAAACTTCGTATATGTGAAGCTAGCGAAACGGCCGCGTGCGCGCTATGAGCGTAGCATGTGGTCATGTTTTACATGACACGTATATCATGATTATCATGTTTCCACGTGTGTATTACCTTCGTCATCTATTAACATCCCGCAACACTGAATTTGATATATGTTAAGCTCGCGAAATGGCCGCGAGTGCACTATGTGCTTAGCATGCAGCCATGTTTTACATGAAAGGCATGTCATGGTTATCATGTTTCGACATGCCATTTACCTTCGTCGTTCATTTGCGTCACGTCATACCAAATTTAGTATATGTGAAGTAGCGAAACGGCCGCAAGCACATCACGAGTGCTGTATGTAGTCTTGTTTCATTACACGCATTTCATGATTATCGTGTTTGCGCCAGTCATATACTTTTATCATCCACTCACATCTCGTAGTACCAAATTTGGTAAATGTGAAGCTAGCAAAATGAGCCTCAGCGCACCATCAGCGTAGAGCTTGTAATCATGATTTACATGACATGCATGTGTACATGTCATGACATGCATACATGAAATTTCAACGTTTGGGCCTGTCACTTATGTTCGCTATGCATTCATGTCATACCATATCAGTTTTCTAATATATCATGTGAAAGAAACTACAACAACGGCAGCAAGACCATGGCATGTAAATCATGACATACATGTCACGACTAGTCACTCGTCATACAGTCATGTTACGCCAACCAACGTTGGTTCATCGCATCATCGAAATAGCCAGGAGAGCTATAAGTTGTAGGCAGCTAGGTTAATAGATAGACAGATGTGGTGAAGGACCACGAAGTTCTCTAAGAAATGGTTTGTGTTAAAAAATGCTTGGCCTGCGTAGAAGACGCAGCACAGTAACAGCAAAAGCTAAAAGAGACTTAAGCTTTTCAGAGCCTTTTCTGAACACTCAATACTTCACTGCATCAAGCGCAGTTGCTCAACACCCACTACAGCAATATTAATTATAATTTAGCGTAGTAGGCCGCCATTTGCTATACTATCATTTGTCATTCTTCAGAGAAGCGCAGTGTCCGCGAAACACTAGCTATGAACTTTTTGCCAATTGTTCATGCAGTGGCTGACGACGATGAGGAATTATGCCCTAACTGGGTATGCGCCAGAGTTAATAGGTGATCAAGAACAAGCTTGTGTAATGAGTTGGAGCATTGGATGAACCCCTCGTTATACGCTATTGGCAATATGGGACGACTGGTTGTTATGTTGCTAATCTAAAAGAATTGATCACTCGTATTAACGCGATTCGTTTCCCGATAACAAGCCCGCCAAAGGCAACATTTTGAACAAGTCCCAAGCACTGGCGTGGCTCAGTGTAGTATACTGGGCTGGCACGCAGGGGGCATGGGTGTGAGCCCTAGTGTTTTCTTGGTGTTTTTACTTGAATTTGTATTCTTTCAATACTAGTTAAGGACACCGGCGGTGGCAGTGGTGGACAACTACGGCGCTGCGTGTGACCAGTGTTCTGATCTCATGAGAGTTTTCGCTGTAAAAGTTAGCATTGTGATAAAAGAATGTCAGGTAGAAAATGCAATCTTTGTCCTGTTGACTGCATTCTTATCAGAAGTATTTAAAAGACTAGATTGGGAATAAGTACGATTGAGATGCCTTTGTTGTTCCCGTTAATTGCATCAACGCATGTTATATAAATCTCACTCCGAATCGAACTCTATTCTGAATCCAGTTATGTAGGTTTAGTGAGCTATTTTGTACTAGTTCGGCTGAGTTAGAAGTCTTCGAATCTCATTTTCGAGAAATTCAGTGGTCGCGTAGTTAAAGTATGAGTCTAAACCCTTGATTCAGTGAGTTTAAATGAGTTCGCGTTTCTGTAAAGCTGGGTGAGCCCAGTACATGAGTCCGCAAGCTGAAGTGTCACCTTGGATTGAATATGGTTGTGTTTATTTGAGTAGGACGACTTAGAGTGAGTTGCTTGATTGATTTAGGGGTTTAGTGTCCCAAAATTACGATATAATTATGAGAGACGCCGTAGTGGAGGGCTCCGGAAATTTCGACCACCTGGGGTTCTTTAACGTGCACCCAAATCTGAGCACACGGGCTTACATTTCCGCCTCCATCGAAATGCAGCTGCCTCAGCCGGGATTTGATCCCACGACCTGCGGGTCAGTCGCCGAGTACCTTAGCTACTAGACCACAGCGCCGGGGTAGAGTGAGCTGCCAGCTGGACGTACACGTTATGAATTCCGTGATTATCAGTGGGGATTCGCACAAATCCGCCTCGACAGAAATTTGGTTAACACTCTTTTGATTAGTTCAGGTGCTCGATCCAGCTGGTTTGTGTCTTGTTATGAGAAGCGTAAGACTTAACAACAAAAAAACAGGGACTTCTATGACTCATTTCATCTTTGACATGGCCTTTATGAAAGCCAGCAGATAGTGAAGTCAGGCAAGGTGCCCTACACCTTGTTTGGCTTAATTCTCTTTTTAGTTTAATTAAGTATATGAATGAGCAGCTAAAAATTCATTACGTGAATGGGTCGAACCAAGTTTCTCTTACTTTATTTTACAGTTAAATTAGATACAACTGCCTTAATATTATGGGTGTGCGCGTGTTCGTGCACACACATACACGCACACATCACATGCAATACCAATCCAGAGAGCGTAGGTGAATTCTCAACACATACCTAAACTTGATATGGAAACTCCGTAAGGTGCACAGCAGCGTCGAGAAGGTGCTGTTTTTTGCGCAAACACATCTCGTTTGCTAGCAGAAGTGAAGCATCCGCTACTTTTACCCTCTGCGAATTGATGTTTTCTCATGCAACGCCCTAAAATATTCGAACAGCGCACTTAATTTTATTCATGCTGCTATGTCTTCATTCGATTCCAGTTGTGCAACAACGTTTAGTTTGTGCACTTCTGTATCCTTGGTTTACGTTGTATTGCACAAATACTCCTAGACTCTGTACTTTTTTTCTGTTCCTGATTATAGTTGATATATTCAATATAATTACCTGGCTGCAAAATTTAACATTATGACCCATTTCTCCTTGCAATGTTGTCGCATCCTATATCACTCCTGCTTTTCTTGCGACCGCGTCCGCGTTTGCCTTGTTGGCGTCAATAATCTCTCTCCATATTTCCACGTTTCGTGGCCTCATTTAAAAGCGTTTATTCTAACGTTATAACACCGAAGTTGAATTTTTGTGCTTGGCCCTGCATCCCCTCGAGGGCTGTGCATCAGAACCGGAATGAAATTGCCTTTAAAGATTATCACTTGCGTGGAAAACTCACGCCTCAGCTTTACAGCAATAATGAGGTACTAGGTGAAAACTGCTTGTTCAGATAGCCCAGGAAATCACCTCTTTAAAAGAAAGGAAAAGACTAATTTGTGGTTTGATAGCAGCGCCACTAAATTTCGCGGGTTCACCCATCTCACAGAGTACGATAGCTACCAACGTCCACTGGCGCAGGTCCGCCAAATCTCCAGTTCTGTCCAATCAAGACGAGTATAAGTGGAGAGCCCACTTAGTGAACTCTTACAAAACTGCCCCCTGCGTGGGTCACGTCAACTGGTAGACTTCTCATACGCCCTCCATGATTCAGATAGTGATTAACTTTAAATGTTACTGATGAGGGCAGCTTCGTGGCACCCCCGGCTGAGTGAAAGCATGGCGTTGTGGAATTGCTCGCTTACGTTTTTCCTTCTTTAATTATTTTAGTCTTTTTAGGACAATGGGCTTGCGCCAATGCCTCTTACTTGTGAAGCATTCCCACTGATGTGCCTTCCCTGCCACCACTCTTTACCCGTTTGTTTCCGTTGTTCTTCTCTTCCCTCCTCTCTCTTTCTCACTTTTTTATTCCCCTTCCCATATCTCCCAGTATAAATTAGGCAACCTGAAGTTTTCTTGGGTAGCCTGTCTGCGTTTTCGCTTTCTGTTTTCTTTAATTCATTATTCTTCTCCAACACTCTCACACCTGCCAGTCCTGCTAAATTTCAGTGCTTTTAGAATGTTTGCTTTGTATATTGCATGGAAATGTTCCTGTATGTGTTATCATACACTCTTATTAGAAAAATAATTATTGAAAAGGTAATTAATAATTGGCAGGTTTCACGTACCTTGGAAATCGACGTTATGCAAAGCAGGCGGAGGGAAACTGACCGTGTTGTAATATTGTCATTGAGCAGTTCGTCGCTTAATGACGCTAAATATATGTAAAAATATTGCACGCGCTAATATATGTTGAACAGTCGCAGTTGTTTATATAACCAGTTGTATGCACTTGCAGAGCGTTGACAACAGCCACAAGCAAATGAGTTCGGCGGAATCCGCAAGGTGGTGGAAGAGTCAAGAAAGGTAAAGGAAACACCCACTTAATTGTAGCACGAAGCCATAAGGATGTCTCTACAGACTTCTCTGTGAAAAAAAGCCTCTTAGTAGCCGAGAAATTCCTCCTGGTCTGGAACTCGAAACCGGGACCGACTCTTTTTATTGGAAGAGCGACAACCCCGGAAAGCTCTTGGCCCGGGTTCAAACCCGAGACCACAAAGAATTTTTCAGCAACTACGAGGCTTTTATGCTGAGATATTCGTACGAAGTTCCTTGTGACTTCTTACAAAAAACGAGTGGTTGTCTTTTTCTTTTGTCAACAGGAACATGATAGAGAGACAGGTCTATTCAAAGAAAGGCAGAGAGGTCAGCCTAAACGATAGCCCGGTCTAACCTGCTGTTCTACACTAGGGGAGGGGAAAAGGGAAGAAAATAAGTAATGTATGACTACGATGAGATAGAGGGGTGAGTATATACCATTCTTTCCACCTAAGAAAAATCTTACAGCCATGCAAATAGTGCAGTTGCTTTCACAAAGGCCATAACCGCTCTTATGACCACATTGCACTGTTAAGAATCATGAGTATTATCAACACCAGAAGTGATAAGCTGATATGAAGCACTGGTGCTCGCGAAGATGACAGCCCTGGACAACATAATCATTAACATCATCATCAGCCTGACTACGTCCATGGCAGGACAAAGTCCTTTCCCATGTTACACCATTAAACTTGGTCCTGTGCTTGCTGCTGCCACTTTATACCCGCAAACCTCTTAGTCTCATCAGCCCACCTAACCTTCTATCTCCCCTAACTCGCTTGCCTTCCCTGAGTTTGTCATGTGAATGAAACCGCCACAAAAGCAGCAAGATCATGACACGTAAATTGTGACATTCATGACGCAAATATCATTATTCTCATTATATGACTAGTCACTTATACTCGTCATACACTCATGTTATGCCATACCAATTTTAGTATAGATCCCACCACCGAAATGGCCAGGAGAGCCAAACGTCATAAGCGGCTAGATAGATAGATAGATAGATAGATAGATAGATAGATAGATAGATAGATAGATAGATAGATAGATAGATAGATAGATAGATAGATAGATAGATTGATTGATAGATAGATAGATAGATAGATAGATACGCATATACACGCCAAACGTGCTTGTGTACGCGACGAAATGTGTTGCAATAAAAAAAAACCTTACAACCTATTCTACAACCTGTGCTGCGCACGTTTCAAACGCGATATTTCACAATATGCACTGTTAAAATTAAATCAAGACAAGATTCTCGATGATGTGGCGCATACCCACGCTGGGGGCTTAGCCAATAACCGGATAGTTTTCATAAGTTTCTTCCTTAATAACAGGTTAAAATATAATCTATTTACGGGAAATAAAAGAAAGATGCAACAAGACGAATTTGATGTTGTATTGCAAATAGTATATAGTGTAATGCAATAAAGCATCGTATCTGATTTATTATGAATTTTGAAATTTCAAAATCTACAGAAGAATGATTTCAACGCTTAAACCTCTTTAAACATTTGACGAACTCCTGCAATGCGTCAACAATCTTCCCGTCACTGTGGCCTAGAGACAAATCCCCGAAAGAAAGCACAATTTGAACATTTATATGTATTACGAGAAGGTGGCAAACGGCACCTAAAGTGCTTTTTACGTAAAGCAGAGAATCTATTACGATAAATGAAGTAATATTCTGTTGACTCATTTAATCCACAGACAGGACAACGAGGGGAGGCTGCCAGGCCAGCTCTGTGTAAATATAAATTTAGGTGTGTATATTGACAGCGCAGTATTGTGATTGCGACTTTCGGTCCTCACGTTTGACATATTTTACTATTCCAATGGTATAACAAGTGCTTGAATTTTGGTGTGGCTATTAGTGAAGGTGTAGAAAATTCCTCTATCTGCAGTGTCCTTCTTAATGTAACGACTATCGAGAATTTCGATGCCGGTAATGTCTTAATAACAGGCCCATTTAAAGACTTGGCCAGCGCATCTGCCATTTCATTCATATAGCCCTCATGTCCTCGAATCCAGACCAATTTGATCAGATTGAGATGCGAGGGAACTAATGCTTTGAAAGCACTCTGAGCATGCGAGTTTTCATCTGCAGTAAGGGAGACACATACTGATAGTGAATCCATTAAAATTATTGCGAACCTTGCTGAAGCAGTTATTTTACGAAGAGCTAGAATTATCGCGAAAAATTCTGTTTCAAATATGGGCACAAAATCGGGAAGGCGAAGCGAAAAGGACCAGTCTATGGCATGAGAAAAAATACCAATTCTACATTTTTCTTTCTTTTGTGACGCATAAGTTGCTATGACTGCTTGTATTTGCGTATGTGCCAGGAAATCCCTAATATAGCTTCTAAAAAACTGGCCAGCATCAATTTTGAAATTTTCGGAAATATATCATCAAAGTGTAATTGAATAGCATTGTTAATGGTACTGATTAAAAAAACAGCATCAATTTGAACATCTAAATCATCTAGAAAGCGCTGTATAACCAGAATTTGGGATATACAAAATCTGAGCCATTATTGTCCAAAAAACAAGTCACGATGGTCAATAAACACTGTTTCTAAGCGCCTTACCGGCGATTCATAGAGCCTAAGAAATGCCTGTGTAGCTAACAATTTAAAACGGGTCGCAAGTGAGGGAAGCCTAGCTTCGAAATACAAGATCTTGATTGAAACAAACTTAGGGAGACCTAAGTATTGTCTCAAGGCTTGTCTCTCTATGACTACCAGAGTATGTATCTTGTAAGCAGGTGCCCCTGCGTATAATACACACCCAAACTCAAGCACCGGGCCAATATGCATACAATGCACTGAGATAAGAGTATTTTTACACATACCTAAGCGACTATTACTAATTTTGCTTAATATTCCCATCGCACGACCTCCCTTTGCTGCAATCTATTCAATGCGTGTCTTCCAAGACATTGATTGGTCATAGATCACCCCCAGATATTTCACATTCACTACTTGAGGGATAGGATCCAGGTGATAGGAGAGCGAAATGTGAAAAGGGTCTTTGAGTGGAAATGTTAAAACAGAACATTTCTTGACAATTAAATACAGATTTAATCTGTCAAGCCACATTTCTATGGCCGATAGGTATGTCTGTAATATTTTGAATAGCCTATGAATGTCCTCTGCTGCTGAAAAGAATGCGATGTCGTCCGCATACACATGAGTGTAGACGTCCTGATGCCGCGGTACAGAGCTCATCAAGATATTGAACAACACTGGGGAAAGGACGGCCTCTTCGGGACACCTCTTGTTTGCACATATTTAGAAGACGAGAGGCCGCTTTTGTAACAGTAAAACGTTTTACTGCGTAAAAACTCTGCTATCCGTGACTGCATATAGTTTGGGAAGTTAAGGTTGTGCAGCTGGTTGATTAACACTATATGCTCAACGCTGTTGTACGCTTTTGCTATATCGAGAGTGACGAGCGCAGTATATTTTCCTTCACGCTTAGCTAATTTTATGCGACTTGCAAGGTCTATATGGGCCTGTCATATGAAGCATCTGGATCTGAAGCCGATTTGGGATGGATTCAGAATTTCTCTCTCATTGATGAAAATTGTTATTTGAACGTTTAGGATTCTTTCAATTACTTTTACAAAGTTTGAGTGTTAACGCAATGGGCCTAATGTTTTCCAAAATGTATCCTTTACCCGGAACTTTCAGTATTGGTATTACCTTTGCTATTTTCCACTCCAATGGGAGCCATGCCGTTCCTAAAGAATAGTTGATTACATCCAATAGGTATTCTTGGCACTTTTTATGCATCATTTTCAACATGAACGACGTAACTTCGTCAGGGCCTGGTGCCGCTGCTGGCAAGTTAGCTAACACCTGCAACAATTCATACCTGGAAACTTCTGTGAAGTCCTCGTCCCTTAGCGCATATGAAGAAGGTGGTGATAGTTGGCAGAAAAAAACGGTGCTCCAATCCCTTACCAAACACTTCAAATGAAGCTTTTATTTATTTGGCCGACAAAATTATAGAGTCTGCATTTATTGATTGCGGAATCATTTTCTTTTTACGTAGGAATCTAAATAATGCTTTATTATTCTTGAATTTCAAAAGATAATCGAACTTCCACTTTTTTAATCTTTTGACTTGGCAACTGTACGTTTTAAAACACCTGCAACGAACTGGTAGTCTTTCCAGTTTTGAGGGCACTGATTGTACAAAAGCTTTTTCCATGCTGCCTTCCTGCGTCTATAGTCCCTCGAGCAATAGTCATTCCACCAAGGAGATTTCGAGTTATGATTAGCTCACGACACCACGAATTCAGATTTCTCACGGGAATTCTTTAAAGAATATGAGCTCCGAGCCTTTGGCATCACGCTATTATATGACAAAGAAGATAGTGAAGAAAGGAAGGAATCCTTAAATTTTTAGTAGTTTATGTGCGTACGAGTAATAGCGATTGATTAGGCTATCTGAATTTCTATTTCGAAAGTTATCGGTAAGTGGTCGCTGTTTGTTGCGCAATCAACGACTGACCAAGATGAAACATTAAGGTTGGAGCTTGTAAAAGTTAAATCTAGCGCTGAAGAAGTATGACTGCACACGTATGTTAGGCTTCCTGAATTCTGACATGAAAAATTATTATTTTGGGCCCAATGCCACAACCGGCTGCCACACGTATCAGCTTTTACTCCCCATGTAACATGGTGAGAGCTGAAGTCACCTGATGGTAAAATATTTCCTTCACACGTGGTTATTAAAGTATCTAATGGCTGAGTGTCATATACGTCTGAAAGGAAAGTAAGCATTTACTACTGACAAAACCTACCCGGTATATGGAGAGTTAAGCCTACAACTAAGATTTCGTATGCCGGGGAGAGGAACTTTAACATCAGTTTGGCTTTGTGGCAAAAATTGTTCGAAATCATTGTCACTATTGCACCAACTCTCGTAGGGTGGTCTAGTCTGAACAAACGGTAATTCTTAAAATGAATGTTAGTATCATAAGCAATCCAAGATTCTTGAAGAATAAATGGGGATTTACTTTATCATACAGTAAGAGCAGCTAATAGAGAACGACAATTCCACTGCAGAACTGTCAGGGACGCTACTTCGGTGTAAGAATCGTTGCGGGGATAACTTTCTTCAAAAATACTTTTTCAAAGTATTTAACTATACGGAGTATTTTTGGGATTTGACGGAAGGGAACTTGAAACGTCATGATTCAACGGGGACCGGCTGCGTTTCTGTGCCCGAGCATGAAGCTCGAC
The DNA here is from genome assembly GCA_013436015.1 of Rhipicephalus annulatus. Classification (NCBI taxonomy): domain Eukaryota; kingdom Metazoa; phylum Arthropoda; class Arachnida; order Ixodida; family Ixodidae; genus Rhipicephalus; species Rhipicephalus annulatus. The sequence goes on along the minus strand of WOVY01009918.1, from coordinate 216,375 downwards.
ATCAGTAGACCCATTTAGCTCTAACACTTGTTCTTGTTCAATGTTTGTCATGTACTCTAAGGAGCCCTGGGTGTTATCCGCGTTATTCACCTCATCATTACATACTGCAGTAGCATCATTGGCAGTCGGTATTTTATTTCGCTCAGGATTACCCTAAGCAGTTGGAATCAACAGCTTAGTAATTTGATGACTGAAAACTTGTGCTATGCATTTGGAAATGCTAGCTACCAATTGGTCCATCACTGTAGTCATAGCCCTTCCTACCGCAACCTCAACTGCCTGCACGATATTAGTATTCTGACATGAATGACGTGCTTTAACCCCAGCATAGCCATGGGCTCTTTCCTTAACAGCTGCAATGACTTCCTTTTTAGAGCATTGGCTTTTCTCTAGGATTTCTAGAATTTGTACTTCTTCAGGGCGCATTGGGCACTCTGCGAAATCAGCTGAGTGATGTCCACTGCACATGCAACACAAGTCATCTTGGGCCTTACAATATTGATCTGAGTGGCGTTCACCACATCTACGACATCGACCCTCCGATTTGCAGCCACGAGAGGTATGTCCAAACTTCCAGCAGTTCTGACATTGCAATGGGCGGGACGCTAACTGATCTACTCCAAATACTAATGGCCATGCTTTAATTTCTGAAGGGCACGACGTACCTGCAAAAGTCGCAATCATTGACTCTGTGGGATGTCGTTTGTTGTCAACCAGTCGATTGCATCAGTAAACTGCAACTACACCTGCCACCGACAGCTTCTCGAGCGTCTCCGTAGGACTTTCGTGTGCGTCAAACCCACGCACAATGCCTTTGGTGCATGCGAGATATTGCGGTATATACGCACTTACCAGGATCGAAGCAAAGAATGCTTAAGGAGATCCTTTACACATTGCTGATCTGGTGTTCGACATACAATAGCACAGCCACAAAACTGCCACACGTTGGTTATGGTCTGGTAGTTTAGGGTCACGGCATGGAGATGTTCTTGTGCCACTTTGGTGTTATTTAGCTTGATGAAATTTCCACCCAAAGGTACCAGAGCGACGGGAATATTTCTCACGCCACTGCGGAGAAACTAGTCAAGAGGTAAGTCATAGTTGTGTAGCGAGACCGTCTTCAGGGAACGATCCTGACCCGAAGAATTCCTCGACATCAGTACAGCCTCAAGACTAGATGAAGAAAACAAAAATGATCCTGCATGAAATATTTAAAAACACACCAAATACTTGGCAGAAAATAAAAACTATCTGGTACTTGGCCACCCAACCAGCACTGAGAACCACCTAACCAGATCGAACGCCACTTGCAGACCAGTGCTACCTCCACAAGGCACTGCTGCCGTTCTTCGATCGGCCGCTGATCGTGACAATCCTCATCATGCACTGTTAGTTTTTACTATGGTCATCATCGTCGTTGGCCTAATTTATAGCTGGACGAAGGCCTTCCTCATGTATATATATCCAGTGCGGTCATGGCCACAGAAGACACGGTTCAATCTTCGACATCTGTTCAGATTTATATGCGTGTTGTTGAGTTCAAAATGGCTAAAATTATCCAAACTTGTCATTTTACGGCGTTTTTCATAATCATCATAATGGTTTATCTCGCAACACCATCTGAATTGTAATACTTTCAGTGAAATAAAATCAAACATTTTTAGCTGGAATGGTGTGCATAATTTTAAATTTAAAAGTCACAACGTACGTAAACTACGCACTACAGGCCATCACATAGATAAAATGATCGGTTTCTCTCACTTGTATAGATGCTGCCAATAAAGACCTTGCACCAATATGAAAAATATGCGTGATTAGCCACACAGCATTTTCCAACGTAGTTAGACTAAATATTGGCAGCACGTGCTCTAAGACAAATAAGCAGTCTAACGATTATTCAAACACCTTGTCAAGTTTGGAACAAAAAGCTTTCTATTATTTGTCTTGTTAAGTAGTCAAAATTAATACAGGTATAATACCGGCAGTACATATATTCCTTAAGCTACCCCCAAACTAAAACTACACGCAGCCCAACAGAGCATTGTAGAATGTATGATTGCAAAGCTTACAAACATCCAGAAGCATTGGCTCAGCAATGAAAATGCGAAGTACATTTTTTTTTTTGCGCTAAGACTACTTAACACGCTCGCAGAAGTGTCAGGGGCACGCGCGCTGGCACAGTATGAAAAGCTGACAGCTCGACGGGCAAGTATATCTGGGGTACAGTTAAGGTTACGTATAACGTACAACGTGGGGTCCGCTGGAAGTGAGGAGACATACCTCACCAATATGCGTCCTGATTAATATGCGTTTCTACAGACAGGCGTCACAAGCACCACCACGATAAAAGAATGAAAAATATAACGACAATACACAGAGAATTAGCAAGGCTCGGTACGGGTCCAATGTACACGCAGAGGAATGCTGAGTTATCCTAGGCATGGTGATAGCAGCATTGTATATTCAAAGTGACTCCTAGGTCAGTGGCACTGTACACACAGGGAATGCGAAAGGGGTGGGGGAGGTGGCTATAGTAGTAGGGTAAGCCTTCACAAAAGCAAATATCAGAATCAGGGACCACACAACCACCGAAGGAATTACGTAGAGGTAACGACTTCACCGGAATATCTAAGAATCAGGTGCGAGAGAGGTTTAATCGGATCCTGGCCCTGGCCAGGCCGACCAACGAATAACTTATGCGAATAGCGTGTTGTTCTGTCTAATCTCACCATGTCACAATATTATACGTGCCTATGCTCTCTCCTCTCTGCCTATAAATGAAATCGCGCACAACCTTGCTCGCGAATTGGCAGGCTGAACAGGAGAAACACGTAGCCAAGGGAACGGGAGAAAGTGCATGGTTCACAAAACACTACAAGCTGGGAAGTGCCCGCATTCTCGCAGAACACTCCTCGTTAAGCAAGCATCAGGCGATGGCATGGCGCCTCTCACAGACAAACACTTTTCGGAATCCGGTCGCATACTACCAAACTACCCGGAGTGAGACAGGGGTAAGTTTTGTATTGAAACGGCGGACCTAAATTATATGTGTTGCGGTTTCGGCAAAGTGGCATGGCAAACTAGAGCACACAGCAACGGATAGCAGTGGAGGGCCACACTACTTAGCTCAGACCAATAAATGTTCCTACAAGTACTCCGCCAAGCCGAAGATGTCGCCAGGACACAAAGATTCATGGCTGCCACTTAAGGAAGGAGCCAACTTCCTCTAAATCCTAATGTTTTATATTGAAAGGTATTTCCTCCTCCCAATTTTCGAAATACTTTTTGCCTTCCATTAAGATGAGTCGTGCAATTACTTTGGAACGTGCACTGACTTTAACGACAAGTCCATTCAGAAGCTGGCCAATTGTCGACATGAGCTTGTGAACAGGACGTCTTGATGAAGAATGTGTCACGTCTAAACTCAAAGTGCTGTAGCATTCATGTATTGTAACTGTACTTATATGTACACTTATATGTATGAATACCAATAAGTATTTGTTGCTAACTAATATAAGCTAATTACAATTTCCATGCGGAACAATAAGGACACAATCGTGACCGCAAGATTGTGGAAAGACATTGTAGTCGTGTCTGTTTAACACAAATTTTTACGTTCGCTTCTCAATACCGCTGTGCAACTACACAAACTGAGGAAATGGTTTCCTCAGAGTCTTCCACTGGCCATGATAGGCAAGTTAATACGAAATACCCAGGCGTCTTCTCGAAGAATTGTTATCAAAAACTGAAATTTGGCAATCGTAGGGAACAATTTATAACTGTGGTTTAAGCGCACGAAGAAACGCAAAAGAGCACAGGACAAACGCTTTTCCAGTGTAGCTTTCTGTTTCTTCGTGCGCCTAAACCACAGTTATACCATGCATATCCAACACGCCGAACTTTCAATTCTGTTGCCAAAGTTAACATTGCCTGACTACAACGCGGGTTCAATATTGCGCTGAAATCACATGTAGTTAATGTAGTAGCGAAAAAAAAGAAAACTTCACTTACTTAGTTGTATTACCTTTAACATTTTTTAAAATATAAAGTCGCCTTTACTCACATACGCTAAGGAAAAACTATAGGGGTGTTTCTACGACAATTTTCTCAGAAAGTATTCCGCATGAATACAAGCACTTAGTATATAAAGACAAAAAAGCCTAAAAAAAGCTTCACATGAGTATCCACCGCAGCAGCGGTTACAATGTGGTAAATAGTCTGCTTCCATACCGAGTTCGTTTTCTATCGGGGACTGGACGCTCCCCTGTTTTCGCAGCTGATTGGCTGGTCGTTGACGAAGTCTGTTTTGTTACATTTTAAATACCCGCCTCAGCAATCGAGTTGCTGGCTTTCAAGCCAGAAAGCAAAGACATCTGGAAGCCTGAGGTCTTCACGATTTTAGACAGCATCTGCGACGGACCGGTGTCTCAACTTACGCGGGCCGTATCTCCCGCCATGTGGCCATCGTGACTGCTACCTTGCGCACCTTCAAGCGCAAGCGCTGTCATCACTGAGCTCAGCGCCCTCCCATTAGCCTTAAGAAGTGTCGTCAACATCTGAGCGGGATTTGCAGCCAACTGCTTGTCACTAACCAAGCCTGTTTTGTTATCTTTTAGGTGTTATGTCAGTGTTAACTGCTATCAAAACTCTTGTAGATTTTTTTGCGGCTGCAAATCCCAAGTGTGTCTCTTTTTGATGGGTATAGACATATGCACGTATCACGTTCTCGTTGGCTGCTTCACCTGTAACCCCAGCGTAAAGCAAACGTGGGCCGTGGAGTGGTTGCGTACGGCTACCATCCTTGCTGATTTTCGCGTGCCAGGGCGGCTATATCTTGGGTTATTTTGTGTGGTGCACCAGATGCTTCGTGTTGGGGAGGTCGAATTGCATTCTGGCCCTGGCAAGGCCAACCAACTGTTAACTAAAGTTAAGGATAGTATTGTGTATAACGAAAAGTTTTGAAAATACTTCTTAAGATGGGTAAAAAATGTCTAAACTAACATATTCGAAACAAAAAGACTTATTTCTAAGCTATAAGGATCCTCTGGATTTGACGACGTTGTTCAGATGATCAGGGACACTCACAACAAACTAGAAAGCACAGAATCCAGATTCGCCACACTTCACTTTGGCCCCACCGCAGTTGTCTAGTGGCCAAGGTATTCGGCTGCTGACCCGCAGGTGGCGGGAACGAATTCCGGTTGCGGTGAGCGCATTTTCGATAGAAGGGAAATTACTGTAGGCCCATGTGCTCAGATTGCGGTGTGCGTTAAAGGAACACTATAGTCAACAAACAAATTATGCCAAAGTGAAAGATCAATCTGTGACAACGTCTAAAACGACGATATTATCAACAGCAGTACCCTGCTCACCAATAAATTAGGGTAAATGCTCTAGAATACATGCGCTGCGGCAGAACATACTCAAAATGAAACGGATGACGTCAAACGAACTGCCAACAACTTTCGCTGCATCAATAGACGCAATAAAATGCTGCCTCTTTGTTTCTGTTTCAATCATGCAAAAACAACCGCCGGACGTTACAATGTGGATGGCGCGAGTGGTTCGAAACTTTAATTTTTTTTTCGTAGTTAAACTTCACAGGTCGTGCTATCTAGCGGGGCGCAGTTGAACCAAAACACGTCTGTCATTACAGAGCCAATGACAGGAAATCCATCAAAGGCCGTTGTTCCTGCTGTGGCTCTCCCCCTATTCGTTCTCTCTACTAGTGTCGCCAATCACGCAGTCAAGCCGGGAAACGTTGTGCACGGCCACAATGACGTGAGTCGGTCCGCATCTAGAGGCAGGTTTTTTCAGGTGCGCTGACTCGATGCAGACCGCTGAAACGCAGTGTTATGCCAAACAAGCCCTTCTTGGTAAAAAAAAAAACACTACAAGGTTTCTGGACCGCTATTTAAACAATAAATGTTGCCTTTAGTGTACTTTTAAAGAACCACTGATGGTGAAAAATTGCGGAGCCCTCTTTCACAGCGTCTATCATATTCATATGATGATTTCGGCAGGTTACACCTCACATATATACCAATCAACAATCTACTATGGTTGTAGACAACCTCAACAACAGAATGCGCTTAAATATTCTTATCTCTAAAAGAATCATTGAGAAGAAATTAAAGACAAGGCGGGAAACATAAATATTTCTAACGGAGTTCGTTTCTAAAAACTTCAAAATCAGAGCTGGTGAAATATAACGTGCTCACCAGATACGACAGAGAAACTGCGCCATACTCTGCCAATAATGATGAAAAAACTACTTAAAAAAGCTACTTAAAAACTAACATACTGAAAAATGCATTTAGGCTCAACAAGTTAGAGTTGTTTTTTGTGTGAATGGAAGATTTTTCACCCAGGTTGCAGATCATTTGAAAAAAGGTCAGAGATTTCGCTAAATCCAAACAAAACGCTGGTGAAAAATTCAAACATCTGTTTGACAAGCTTCTTCTAGACAACAAGATTTATGTCATAGACCATACCTCTAACGAAGTAACTGCCCCGCCGAAGCATCAAGTTCCCATGAAAACCAAACGATGGAAGCATGAACACTCTGACACTCACCTATCTATTATAGTGTCGAACTTCCACACTATCATTCAAAATCAAGGTAACCCATGTTCGTATGTAGAATCATGTTCAGCAGACTTAGTTCACGGCCATGGAATGTGGTTGTCACTTGACATTTCTGATCATGAATTTTCTTTGCCTCACGACTTTTCATTGTTTAGAAAAGGTAGGGTTGAAACGAGAGGGGGTGGCGGGTTGCTCACGGTAAAAGCTGGTTAAAAGCTTGTGTTATTGAGACTAACCCCGTATTCAGAAACGCTCACTGACTTGAACTTGATTTGAAACCGCTTTCAATGCAGCGTGTTTGATACGCGTCTGTGCATTTGTGCTGCCTTAGCACCACCTGAGGACAGCGCTTCCAAACGCGTTTTTCGCTGCATTGAAGTCAGTGGCAAGTCAAGTTTAGGTGCAGCAGCCTTTCTGAATACGGGGTAAGTCTTGCCTTGAAATTTATCTACCCACGCAAAATACGTGTGAAATTAGGGTCTGCTACCACCCACCCAATTCATCTCAAGAATTTTTCCGATTATCTAAATGATTTTACGCTTTGTTCAAAATAAATAACCAACGTCACCGACATTTCTTGATGGTTACTTCAATTATCTTATTAATGACTGGCGATCATGCAGAAGTTTGAAGGCACGGAAAAACGTGAATGTCAAGATTTTCTCGACGTGCTCGCGTCGTTTGATTGGTGCCAAGTGGTTGCTGTTCTAAATCGGGGCGATTCATCTTTAGGCCTTATATCAAATACGGAACGAAATAATATTTTGTTAACGGTTCTGGATAGTGTCAGTGGCCATAATATCTTGCATTGTGAAGTCTGGCAAAATTGTGAAATAAAAAAATGAAGTAATATTTCATTATGACCGAGCAAATGAAGACGGGCTTATCACTGACCTCTGTATTTTCTATCGACTTTTTACACTAATTTTAATCAACGCGACCTCAATGCAAACTGAACACTGTCTCGTGACAAAATGATCGCATTTCACGGAAAGCATATTTATAGAGTGAAGCTAACAGCTAACACGCAAATTGCTCGGTTTTCGAGCATGTGTAATGCACCATTCACAAAAGAAAACGTTTATATTCGAAACCTAGACTTTCAGAGTCTGAGGAATATTGGAGACTTTACTGCGAGCACGCGCATTATGCAGAATGGAAATAACAACTGGCAATGATAATTTTTAACCATGCGTTTTGAAACGTTCTTTGCAGTTTATTGATTTATTTATTGATTGATAATTGAAGCCTAACGTCTCAAAATTACTATATAATTATGAAAGATGCCGTAGTTAAGAGCTCCGGAAATTTCGCCAGCCTCGGGTTTCTTACCATGCACCCAAATCTGAGCACATGGGCCTGCAGCTTTTTAACCTCCATCATGCTTTACAGTAACACAAGAAAAGTTTGGAAAGTTCTTGACTCAAGTTACGCATCAATTTTGGCGTGTAGCTGCAGAATTGATTTAATATTTGTCTCTTTTCATGAATTAGACATCTGTTTCAAGTTATCTTCAGGTACGTCTTCCACATTCCAGCATGCGTGACATTGTTATCACTCTTGAAGGGATACAGTGCTGCATCGATCGTCTTCCAACTAACTCTGCTTCTGGTCATGATGGCGTCAGCCCTAAGCTTGTCAAAATGTTGAAATCTACAATACGTAACATTTTAGCCGCACTTTTTCAGCATGATATTGACCCGGGATGCGTCCCTAATGATTGCACGGAAGCTCACGAATTTCCCACATTTATGTCTGGTGACCAGTCTATCCTAGCATATTACAGACCAATTTGCTTAACAAGCACGTGTTCAAAACTGTTAGAACAATAGATTTTATTTGTTGTCATAAAATTTCCTACGGTACATAGTTTCTGCTTTATGAATGAACACAGTTTTCTCCATGGTTGCTCTTGAGAAACGCAACTGTTTGAATTATTTATGATATGCATCACTGTGTTCATTCCTTGCATCAAACTCACGCAATATTTATTGACTTAGCGAAGGCCTTTGATAAGGTTACTCATTCGCGGCGTGTTCATAAACTTACAAGTCTTGACATAATTACAAACATTGTGATTATACCTTTATAGCACGCAAAAACAGTACAAGGAAGAGACATACAAGCGCTAACCCTCGAATAATTTATTTTTGAAAGGAACAAAACATACAAGCAGGTTAGATAAAAGCTCTATCCAGAACCAGCTTTCCACATTGAAAGCGTCTGAGTCAATGGTAATCGGTAATTTTGAAGCGGTTGTCCAATATTTGAGAGAAGAAAACCAAAAGGAATGTGGAGCCTTCAGTATTGACGTACAATATTTATTTTACTCCATTCCTACTCCAGAGTTGTTATTAAGTGCAAAACAGTGCATTCGTGAAACTAATATTAAAATCAAGTTCAGAAATGAATGCGGAATTCCAGTGGGAAGTTTCACCGAAATACTGCTGTTTTATATGAATTCTACTTGTGTAGGGTGGAATGAAGCAATATACGTGCAAAAATATGGCATATATATAAGTTCTAAAGTAGCGCCTTTACTCAGAGATATTATTCTTGCAAGAGCGGACCAAAAAAATTAACATGACGGCGTGACTAAAAGAAAGCTGTGCTTTTTTGACAATTTTTTAAGTATACTTTATGGGGCTGGCATGAGTTTAATGCTTTGAATGTACTGAAAATGTTTAGTGAATGTGACCTGGGATTAAAGTTAACCGATTATATGGCAAACGACAACCAGCTACAGTTCTGACACCTATCAATAACATTTTCGCCTAACCACTTGTGCTGGATGTACAGCCCTAGATCGGAAAATTCTCTGCTCCGCCGCATGCCGAGTAACTCCAAAATTGTTAAAAACGGAATAGCAGTATAATTTATCCAAGGGGCTATGGTAAAGTCTTGCTACCACGCAATGAAAGAAAGATTTTTAAAACAAGTGGCATGACTATCCTCTGTAGGTTTTTCGAAACAGGTTATCACCAGAGCTGTTCACAAAGTTATAAAGATGGTAAAATACGTGCTGCATTCACCTTCAAAGAACCATTTTAGTAAAGAAAACAAGGAATGCGCAGTTCTGCCATACATTTACATGTTTTCGCACGGATTAAAAAAAACTTGGCCGGGAGATAAGGCATTGATGTTGTTTTCAGCGCCCCTATATTGAGCTGCAACATTTGTGTCAGGCCGTTTGCAAAAAGTCGTAAATAGAAGGAAGAAAATGTAGCTGTCGCCTAAAATAACAATTGAAGTTCAGAAAAGACTAACAAGAGTTTGTAAATCTGATACCACTTACCTGCGAAAATGTTTACATAGGACAGATTGGACGTTAATGCACGTCAAATCAAGCGTACCTCAAGGTGCCGTTCTTGGGCCTCTCTTGTTTTTAGTTTTTATTAACGATATCAGTAATTGTATGCATTCCACAGTTGGATTATTTGTGAAAAGTTGTGTGGTTTGCACACAAAGTACTAACCCTCAGGATGCTTGCAACCTTCAGTCTGAACTAGCAAGTTTCAGTAAATGGTGTTATGAGTGGCAAATGCAATATAAAGTAATTAAAACATAGGGTGTCGGATGTGGAAGAACTGTCAACATGGTGTTATACGACAAGACGTTGAACATCATAGCCATAAATCCTGTATTCACAATTAAGTACCTTGGGATTCATTTATCATCATACCTGTCATCAAACGCTTGTATAGACGCAATGGATAGTCGAGATGCTTTATCCCGGTCAATTGGCTACTAAGGCGAAATTTGCATCCAGCAGACTTCGAGACAAAACATCTTGCTGCTAAGACCCTAGTTCGCTCACAAATTGAATGCGCCGCCTTAATCTTAAATCCGCATCAAGCCCACGTCATACAGAAGCTGGATTCTGTACAAAATAAAGCTGCTCACTTCATAAAAAACTTTTTTGCGCACATCAAGCATAACTGACATCAAATCTTCAATCACCTTAGCTCCTCTTGAATACGCAGGGTGCTGAAACTGTTGTCCTACTTTTATAAGTTACAATACAACCAGTCATGTCACGATGCTTTCAATATCAGGCCACCTCATCATATATCTTCACGGCTATATCACCACAATAAAATTGAACCTATTTTCGCTTGTACAATCTGTTCTATCACTAGCCACTTCTTAACACCATTTGGGCATAGAACCTTCTGCTTACTGACTTCGCTCACATTGTCGATCATGAGTCATTTGTTAATCACGTAAAGTTATTCCTAAAACTGTAAGAAAATTGTTATCAAGAATTTTGTTCCCCTTCGAAGAAAATATTAGTTATTGTTAGGTGCTCAAATTATTGGTTTTCTTGCTATGACTGCTTTTCATAAGCCATTGTTTGACGTTCATATGTCTTGTTTTTACCTACTCTTGTTCATGTATTTTCTTACATTGCTTAGTGCTTTTGTCGAATATTGTCCCATTCAATGTCTCTCCCCACCTCCTTATGTAATGCCTGCTGGGTTTTCAGGGTATCTGAATAAAATAATAGGGACAAGTGAGTGTGAGTACCAACCTTGAAAGAGGAGCCCTATAAATATCTGTGTAAGAATCTGAGCCCTGCTCATCCAACAACCAACTTCGTGATATCGATAATCCGCCGCTGCCTTGGTAAGCAGAGAATCGCTGCCACTAGGTCCCTTACAAGCCAAGCGTGCTTCCGGCTTTGTGCCGGGTAGAAGAAAGTTCATATTCTCTTTTGAGACCACCTACCCTCTGGGAAATCGGGATTGTGGAACTATCAGACCTAAAATTAGGTCCTCTTTTTATTCATTTCCTGTGACAGTTAGGAAACTGAACTCTATATAGGTTTACAGAAAGTTTCAGGGCGTAAATGTAAGAAAAAGTTTGCTGATACTTCTAAAGGAACAAATAGAGAAAGTGCTTACTCTTGAGCTTAGGCGTAACAACTACTGCTCCGCATACCATTGGCCCGTATTTACTTTAAAACCATTCCAGGCACATCGAATTCTTTTGTCGTCTCAGAAGGTGCCTATCACAACAACTTGGTGTTTGTCACCATTGTTTGGATGAAGTGAACCGGGAGATAGGCTCTGGTAAGCAGCGTATGACAGTTGTTCTGATAACTTATATAGAACAGCGAAAGGCCAAAAACATTATTCACATCTTAACGCAAAGAACATTTCTGTGGATGACCTTGATAACAAAGCAACTTTTCTGATCAATTCCGTCTGAAAAAAAAAAGAAACGAACACACAAGTAGTCTCTAGAAGAACTCGCTTTCTGCGTTATTCTATTATTTTCGGGGTGCAAATATATTCTTTTATGTATATGCGCAACACATCTGTATTATATACTTGCGGGTGTTCGGACACTTAGTTTGGAATCACAGAAATTTCATTAGTTTTTGTTGCTAGTTAGTTTGTGCAACCTCACTGCTTGAACACGTCACGTGGCAACGATTGTAATATTATGGTACTTAGTGCATACTAATTGTGTGGTAAAGTACGTGGCTAGAAGGTAGTCGTTTTTTTTCTTTTAATTTCCTAGTCTTCGTCCAGCGTTTCACCGATAAATAGTATATAGTCATGATGTGTAGTGATTGATGGCGCAAGGCACAAGATTGGCCAAAGGTTGCCAATGCTTACATTCCTTAACGATGTTTCTCTATGGATAAAATGGCAAACGTCAGAGATTCAGCTTGTCAACTTATTCGCAGTTGTCGATGTTGGAGTTGATGCCTAAGGGTGCATAACATGAAGGGGGGGTGGTGCCACATTATTCAATATGTCTTAATCTCCTTCCTTCAGTATAGGCAGGCCCCGGAAACTCAGTTCTAGTTTCGTTTTCAGGGAACATGTGTGCTCGTAGTGGTTGCCAGCCATCCTAATATATGGTTGAACAAAATAGTGTTAAAGTGGATGTTCGCATTTGTTGCCTTTCACCAGTTTTTATGTTAAAAAATTGAATCAACTGCAGAGAAAGCATCGTCTGTTCATTTGTCTTTTTACTGCCTTCTTTATGAATTTTGAATCCCGCGAATTGCGAAAGACTTACGCTTAGCACTTGCCACCACTCCCCCTCTCTACTTGCTTAGCGATATCACATATTTCATCGCACTCGGTTGCCTCGCTCAGTTAGCGTGCCAAGCATGAATACGGCAAAAATAAGACATTTGATAGGGCGCGCAGTGAACGGAAGACGCAATAGACCAGGTGAATAAGGTCAACCATGCATGCATTACACGAAGATTTCTGAATAGGGAAATCAAATGTTTTGCGTGGTGGTAAAGGGTGTTAAACCCGGCATTTCGAGATCCCTGAAGGTTTTCGGAGTTTCCAAGTGGCAACAGGTGAGCAGAAGTATTTGGACTCATTATTTAAGCAAGTACTGCTTTTGCATGAGTACATGAGTATAACAGTTCTCTGCAAGCCTGACTGGACTGACAGAAGCGCAGTGTCGCAGGAGTAATTGGTAAACATGGCGGCTAAGTAGCTGTCAGCAAATGCATTTAATGAAATGCCTAAATTCATGTTGGCTCGACTGAATAGTTTTTGCTTCTTTTGTGTTGTCATATATTACAATTGATATCAAATAATTATGGGCTACTTCATATAATTCATGTAGCCAAGGTTTGAGTTTTCGGTCCTAATACTAACAAAAAATTCATCAGATAGACTAAAGGCTTCTGAAAATCATTACAGCAGATGCCGCTTGGGCCAACGTTTTGAGAAGGGAACTTTTCTTGTGAAGGCATCGCTGTTGCCCTGACGAGCACTAGTTAACTTGCCGAAAAACTGTTTCCACCGACGTTCTCTAATCGAAAACTTCTGATCGCTGAAGTCTCTTTGTGCCTCTGAACTTCAGTCTCGTTTGGTTCTGAATTTCGTTAAGAAAACTATGTGCACCACCATAAGAAACGTGACTGCGTAAAATTCCATGTGTCACACTCGTGATAGTTGATATTTTTCTCATTGGTTCGAATATGCGGGGATAACTGTTTGCTCATTATGTGCATGTGTCAGTTGTAAATTAAAGCTTCTTTTGTAGACTGACACTTTCACATTACGTGCGTTGCTCTGTTTTTTTAGGAATGATGCTCCTGAAGGCGTGAGTCTTTCCATCTCTTGTATATATTGCAACGTGGTCTTTTACACGTCTTTATTAGGTCTGGAAGACGTGGTCGAAAACAGTCACCTCCGAGGCACAGAAAAGACTCAAGGGCTATCTCCATTAACGATGAAGGTGAGGAACACTGTGAGATGATAATTATGTAAAGGTAATTAAGAAGCATTTTGCAAATGCCCACACTAATTTATGTGCATGATAGCGGCCATCCTGGCCGCAACTAATAGATGCGGCGAACGCCTTTGCAAAAGGCTTCATACGCGAGACATGCACTATCTCTGTACCGGGACAGCGCCGGTCACTTGGAGCAATCACAAGTTGAACGCGATAATTAACGGGAGAGGTCTGCTCTAAGACTGCGAAAGGGCCGAGGAACCGAAACTGAAATTTGTCGCACAAGCCAGGAGTGCGAACTGATGTCCGGAGTAGCACCTTGTTTGTCACTAGGGCGGGAAATCACAGTAGTGTGGGATGTTTTATGCAGATTTTTGCGGGATTGCTGTCTCTCCTCAGTGTTGAGTCTGGCGAGCTGGTGACAGTGATAAAGGTGAGACAAGTATTGTTCACAGGAGGAGGCAGATGATGTAACAGGGGCTGATAAGAACGAAACCTAAACAAAGGAAGATGGCGATTGGCCGTAGGCAAGGTAGAATGGCGAGTAGCCAGTTTTGCGTTGTACAGCGTTATTATCGCGAACGTTGCATCAGAGTTGGTGTAGTATGGCTCAATGTTATTGGCTATCATGTCGGACAGATTGCGATAAAAGCACTTAATGAGCCAGTTGGTTTGGGGTTGATAGCTGGAGGTTGCTTGCGGCTGGTGCTTGAGGCTTTGGGTGATTCCTCTACAATTTGCGAAAAGAGAGCTTTTCCACGGTCACTCAGGATGACACGAAGAGCACAGTGACGCAAGATTAAGGCTTTAAGCATAAATGTAGCCACATCAGACGCGGAGGCCAAGTTCACGCAGGACGTTTCAGCGTAACGTGTCAAGTGGTCGACAGCTGTCACTATTCATCGATGGCCACTGGGAGTCATGGCAAGGGGACCATATAGATCGATGCCAACGACATCGAATGGTGCCGACGGACACGGAAGTGGTTGCAGCTCTCCGCATTTTGGTGATGTCGGAAGCTTTCGGCGTTGACAAAGATTGTAGGAAGCGACGTACTTTGCTATGCTGGCTGACATCCCTGGCCAGTAGAAATTACCTTTAATGCGATTATACGTTTTTCTAAAACCAAAGTGACCAGCAGTCGGGTCGTCGCGATAGGACTTAAATATATCGGTTCGAAGAGAGCGAGGCGAAACGAGCACCCAGCGTCGAGCATCCGGGTGATAGATGTGACGGTAAAGAACGCGGTTATCGAGCTTGAACTGCCTGAGCTGTCGCCGAAGGCGGGTATTAGGCGGTCTAGATTTCCTCTGAAGGCAAATTGATGCGTCTACAGTAAGTGTCAGTGAGTTGATGCGTTAAAACGAAGCCGTGGTCGTCAGGAGGGATTTTGTCAATAGCAGCTAAGGACGAAACAGATGTGGAAGGACTATGCAAGCGTTCATTGCTCGAGTTAGTAGCGGAACCAGTAAACGGTGTGTAGGAGGTGGGCAGCGAGAAAGGGCATTGGCGTCCTGGTGCTTTTTACCGCACTTGTAGCTAAAAGTAAAGTCGTATTCTTCAAGACGTATAATTCATCGACCAAGGCATCCTGATAAATTCTTGAGCGTGGAAAGCCAACATAAAGCTTGATGATCTGCAACCATAGTAAAATGATGACTATGTAAAAAAGGTTGAAACTTCTGCATGACCACGCGACAGCCAAAAACTCTTGTTCAGTAATCGTGTAGTTTTTCTCGGCGGTAGTCTGGACGTGTCTTGCATGCGCAACAACCCTTTCTCGATCGTGATGATTCATCGCACTGCTGTAGAATACCTCCAATTCCGTGACCGCTAACGTCAGTATGCAGGAGTGTGGGTGCTGTTTCATCAAAATGGCGAAGTACTGGTTCAGATGTGAGGGCGTTTTTCAGATGGCTAAATGCTGATTCGCTGGTAAAAGGCCACTCGAAGCAAGGACCGGAACCGAGTAATTTGTGCAAAGGTGCCGCTACCGAGGCAATGTCTTGTATGAATCGGCGAAAGTATGAATTCAGGCCAAGAAAACTGCGTTAGGTCCTTGGTCTTTTCAGAACGAGCAAAATGATGAACAGCCGATAATTTATTGGAGTCAGGACGAATGTCGTCCTTACTTACAATGTTGGCCAAGACCTTAATTGTCGTGTAAGCAAATATGCGGTATCGTTCATGTTGACAACACGTTACCGGCAGCAGATGGACATGGATGCCGTTAGAAGAAGGTCCGATCCTAATATTAGCTGTTGAGTACACTAACTAAGCAAGGCAAATTGTACATAATGCAGAAGTCCATCAATGTAGACACGAGCAGTGAACATGGCGGAAGATCGGATGTCGTTCCTTGACGAGCGAGCAACGTTGGTCCATCGTAGGGCGTAGTAACTTTGCGGAGACGCGCACACAAATCTCTGTGAATGACTCAGAAACTAGCACTGGTGTCTATAATTGCCGCCACTTTTATGCCCTCCATGAAAACTGATATCATATTATGAGGATGTTCTGGAGCAATTTTTCTAATTTCGCTAAATGCAGCTCTTCCCCCCAAAGCTGCGTAATTTAGTCTTTCGGGTGATCGTTGGCGAACTCAGAGACTGGTCGATGTGGCGACGTAGAGTGACGAAGAGGAGACGGCGAGCGCCGCCTGGCATCACGGTAGTGAGGAGCCATTTCTGGAGGTACTGATGGCGAGGAGGAGCGACCGTGAAATGTAGCGTAAGGACGGTGCTGGAAAGTGGTCGCAGTGGAAAAGTCGTCTCGGTCGTAAGTGTCAAACCCACGGCTCTTGTCTCCCTGACGCTTGCCACAGACACGTGCGATGTGTCCATGATATCCGCAATAGTAGCAAGTAGGTCTTGTTGGCCGCCATGGTTGATAGTAAGGTTGGGTGTTTGGGCTGGGGATTATGGAAGCTAGGTGTGCTGGCGCTGGTCGTGCATAGTAAGACTGGGTAAGTGTTAGGTGCCAGGTACGCCAGGTGGGCTGGCGTTATCGTCATTGGCATCGATAGAACGAAGGCTAGAGTCAGTTCGGTGACTTGCGCGTAGTTAGTGGGTTTTTAGAGACGTGAGGGGCTGTGTACGCATTACAAGTCATTGCCGCCAACTCCTCTTAACGGCGTCCCGTAAATTTGTACTGGGGATGTCCAAAGGAAGCTGTCGTGCTGGGAAACCGAGCGACTGCAGTTTTTCTCTTATCATTGCGCGGATCATGGCTCGTAACGAGAGGTCGACAGTTGGATGGTCAGGGATAATCGCAGGAGATTTGTCCAGCTGCAGCCGTGCGGATTCGAGCTCGTCCAGGCGCTGGCACATAGCTACAATGTCAGCAACGATAGTTAGGTCCTTTGCGACCAAAGCATCGAAGGCAACAGGCCCCAAGCCTTTGAGAGATGGCACGATTTGTCTGTCTCGGTCATAGAGGCGTTGACACGTCGACAGAGAGAGAACATCCTCAATATACGAGATATAAGACTCGCCTAGTTGTTGTTTGCGGCCATCAAGGATTCTCTTCGTCAGGCTGGCTCGAACTGCCGGAGTAGCGAAGACTTGTATAAGATGCTCTCTGCAGACATTCCAGTTGTGAAAGTCAATTTGGTGATTAAAAAACAAAGTCTTCGTCACGCCGGTAAGATAAAAGGAGACGTGGCGGAGCTTGCGCGTATCGTTCAAACGGTTTGATGCACTCACTATATTGGTGTAGCCAGTCGTCCACGTCCTCAATTCGGTGTTCAGCAAGCAGAGGGGGCTCGCGATTGGGTCCACTGACAATCGAAGAGCGAGTAGCTGCGGCAGTTATAGCCGGGGGTGTAAAGGAAGAAGCGCCTGAGGGTTCGTGCTGCGGCATGCTGGTGGACACGTAGCCCGAACGGTGACCTGAGCGAAGCTCCAGGAGGTAAAGTGGGTGATCAGGGATGGGGAATCAAGGAGCATTCTCTACCACTTGCGACGTAGTACTTTAAACGCCTTTATTAGTTCTGAAAGACGTGGCAAAAACAGTCACCTCCGAGGCTCAGAACAGACTCAAAAGCTACCTCAATTTACGAAGAAAATGAGGAACACTATGTGATTATGGTTATGTACAGGTAATAAAGAAGCGTGTTGTAAAAGCCAACAATATGTACGGGACCGTCTATAGGAGGTATTCACACGACTGTTCCAGCCACGTGGCATTAGCGAGTGCACCGCCATTGCCATGGTCCATCAGCGATCCGGCAGAAGACAGCCGGGTTTCTGGCAGCCCTACAGATACCCAACACTGCTTCTTTTCAAAATAGCAACATAACAAGTGCTTCCGAGAACTTGGGTTAGCGTTCGACGATAATTATCGAGCACGAGACCAGACGTTTGGCAACTGACGCGCTAGCGCCTCTCGCGGATGACGTCTCCTGAATACATCCTATAGTTCCACTTTTGCCGACTGCCCATTACTTCGTCTTTGCAAACATCCCACTACACCTCATTACCGATCCACCGCTTCACCGACGATAAAGTAAATACTGTTGCGAAGTAGTGAATATGAAATGCAAGAAGGTTGTGTACTTCTCCGCAGGTGTGCGTTGAAAAACCTTTAATTGTGCCACTTTGTGCATCCTTTGTCTGTACGTGACCGCCTATATTTCCACCTTTGCAAACTGCCCAGTGCCCACTAATTCATCCTTGAAGATATTTCACTACACCCCATCACCAGTCCACCAATTCACTGAGCATAAAGCCGTTAAAATGAAGGTGGAACGGCAGCGACTTATAGCTACCACGAAAAAAAATAAAAATGTATTCAGTAATTATATACAGTGTTTGTCACGTTTTTGATGATGTAGTGGGCAATATTCGCGCATGGTTCACGGTTTAGCAATGAAACCCTTCATCGCTTCGCCCCACTTATCACCATTCACTTCGTGGGTATGCTGTTAGTGTTTTTATAAAGAACGTTCAATAAACGAAAATTGGCAGATCTCACGTACAGTGGGAATCGATGATATGCTTCGCACGAGACAAGAAGTTTGATAGGTCAATTTAGAATAAGTACATTGTTACAAGACATTCGAATCTAGTACGCAGCACACAAGTAGAAATATTATGCACACTCAGGTATCTGATAAGATGCAAGTATGTTGTTTATAGTCGCGTAATGACGGCGCCACTAACGTTTGCAATTCCAGCACTGCAGACATGTGAATAATGACGTACACGACTTACATGTGATGATTATCATGTTTGCACCCGGCATTAGTGTTTGCCATCGGGTACGTCACGTAATACCAAATTTGTTATGTGTGAAGATAGCAAAACAGCCGTGAACGCACTATAAGCGTAGCGTGTATTCAGGTTTTACATCACATGCATGTCATGATTATTGTGCTTGGAGGTGTCATTTACCTTTGACGTCAGATCAAGTCACGTAATACCAAATTTGTTATTTAGGAAGATAGCGAAACGGCCGCGAGTACATCAAGAGCGTTGTAGTAGTCATATCCTTACGTGACACGCGTGTCATCAATACCTTGTTTGGATGTGTCATTTACCTTCGTCGTCCATTTGCGTCAAGTAATAATAAATTTGGTGTATATGAAGCAAGCAAAACAGCCGCGAGCGCATCATAAGCGTGGCATGAAGTCATGTTCTTACATGACACGCATGCCTTGATTATCGTGTTTCCACCGGTCATATACCTTCATCATCTATTCACGTCATGAAATACCAAAAGAGCTGCATGGGAACCTAGCGAAAACGAACGCGAGCACAACATGAGCATACGGCGTGTAGTCATGAATTATATAACATGCATGTCATGATTTCAGGTCATGTCACGTCGTATAATTCATGACATTCATTCATGACATTCATGTCATGTCATGACCCGTCACTTATGTTTGCCATGCAGTCATGTCATACCACGAGAGTTATGCAGAATGTCATGTTAAAGAAACCACTGAAAAAGCAGCAAGACTATGACATGTAAATCCTCACACTCATGAAATTTGTATGTTATGACTCGTCAATTATGTTCGTCGTACAGTTGTTATTGATCTTGTCATCTAAACGACCAGGAGGGCTAAAAGCCGTAGGCGGATAGATCGATCAATCGATAGATAGATAGATAGATAGATAGATAGATAGATAGATAGATAGATAGATAGATAGATAGATAGATAGATACGCTCAATGTCGCTGAAGTTCGAAACTATAAAATGCTTTGCATTTAAAAGCTCAATATATTTGAGCCAATCGAGCTTAATTTTATTAAACAAACCAGTGAGTTTCACTTTTGAAACTTCAGAACACACGAACAACAAGATTTTAAAAGACATGTTTAACAAATTTTTACGAATAGCCGCATCGTCTAAGCAGCCAGCGGATCTGGAAGAAGGAATGAGCGCATTCCGTTTGCATGCAAATAGGGTAAGCAGGGCTTCCATGGCAACTTTTCTTTTCTCAATATTTCGTACTTTCCGTGTATTTCGTGACCTCACCAGTGAAGTTATGAAAAAAATGTTGTATTCGTGATTTACTTTTGGTATGACGCCCGGCAGCCACCAGTGATAAAAGCGGTGCTGCCACTGCACACTTGCATGTGTGAGCGAATACATGCGAGGTATAGGCTCCCTGGTATAGGTTCGAGTAAACATTCACAAGTGCGTGAGCCGTAGTCCATGTGGATAGGAACACCTCAATTATTACCGAGAAGGTTCACTCTGTTTGTAAACTCGTGTGTTAGTTTTTTTTATCCGAAGCAATTTTTTGCGTACTGCAGGCACTTTGAGCATCTATCTATCTATCTATCTATCTATCTGCATATAACTTTTAGCTCTTCTGGTCATTTGGATAATCAGATCCATATTAAAATTCTAGTTACATAACATCATTTCAAAACAAAAATAAGTGACTGGTCATACCATAAAAATTATGACATGTATGTCATGAATGTCAGAATTCACATGTCATGATCTTGCTGCTCCTGTCATATTTTCATTCACAAGACATATATCGCAAAACCTGTATGGTATGACGTGAATGCATGGCGAACATAAATGGCAGGCTCTCACGTGGAAATCAAGACATGCGAGTAATGTAAATCATTTCACTATCTTGACAAATATCAAATTTGGTATTACGTGACGTGAATATATGGCGAAGGTGTACGACTGGTAAAAACATGATAATCATGTTATGAGTGTCATGTAAGAGCAAGACTACATACCACAATTATGATGCGCTCGCGTTCGTTTTGCTAGGTTCACATACAGAAAATTTGGTATTACGTGACGTGAATGGATTATGAAGGTATATGACTGGTGCAAACATGATAATCACGTCATGCGTGTCATGTAAGAACGTGACTACATACCACGCTCTTGACGCGCTCGTGGGTGTTTCGCTTGCTTCACATATACTAAATTTGGCATTACATGACGTGAATGGACGACAAGCACAATTGCCAGGTGCAAACATGATAATCATGACATGGAAGTCACGTAGGTGCAATTGAGAGTCACCTCTTAACGTTGTGCTGATTTCAATGCCACTATTCAACCGTGAGAGCAATTGTGCTTCGCATATCATTGATTCCCGGTGTACGTCTGGTCTGCGAATTTGTTTTAATTGCTGAGTTTTGTTCTATTTCTTGTGATACTTGTTATGGACACTGCCAACGGCGGTCGTGGTGGGGAAGAACAACTACGGCACTGCACGTGATCTGTGTTCATATATCATAACGGCTTTGACTCTAAATGTTACACCACCTCCCACTAAAGATACTATGTGGTGATGCGAAGCAGCGCTGGGTGTCTCACTCCAGTCGACTTTAGTAACTCTCGCTTGAATCGAGCAGTTGCTCTGTCAGTTTCCTAATGTTGTAGTTGTCTCTAGCGCCTTGATGCCCTGGCCGCTGACTGTGTTATTCAGTCGCTTCTGGACTTGCAGCTTGGCGTTTTCCTTGCGTTTCGGCTGCGCGTTGCCTCACAGTTTGTGAGTTCTTGGCTAGGCGTTTCCGTTTAGATCCGGCTTCGTTTCGCCTCACCACCTCGTCGTCTCCAGCTCGATGTTTCCGTAGCACTACGGCTTCTCTCGCAGATTCAAGATTATCTTGCGGCTGTTGCCGCTTGGTTCTGCGTCGCGACCGTCTTCTGCTCAGCGGTGCTGCTTACGCTAATGCTTTCAAGTCATAGCGTACGTTACCGATGCCGTTAAAACTGGCACTAACGTCGACCTCCATAGTGTCGTTGCAAAGGAGAGTACAGTGAGAGAAAGCGCACTCAATTATATACGAGCGGACAGCTGTGGCATAGATTGAGAATTAGGAGAGGGGTGACGAAGCTGGAGCAGCTCCGTTTACGCCACCTGCGCCGGAAAAGGAGAGTGGGGAGAGTTGGCGCATGCACAGGGGGGCGAGTGGGCGCGTGAGGAAAGAATAGACACAGCCCCGAGCAAAAGCTGCTTTGCATCTAAAATGAACACTGTACAGAACAGTGCAAGTTTGGAACCTACCACCACCATGTGAACTTGGGCTCATTGGGGTAAACTCGCCTCTTGAAATTCAATGCCACTTATATTAGATGGTCTGAGCGCAGGAGACAAATAGAAGACCAAAATGAAAGATTTAGTCATTGGCGTAGCCGACCAACAAAGAACCCTGTCACTTTTTTTATGACCCTCTATTCGGTCCTTTCGGTACGATTATGAAGAGGATGTTTTTTATTAATAGTGAAGGTCCCGATGTGAGATTAAAAATTTTCGCGGCACCAACAACCGCGTATCCTAAACAAACGATGAACATAGGTTCGCTTTAACTTCTGGTCATCAAAATGCCTGTCTTTGTCATCGTATACAGATTCCAACGAAGAAGTCCACCATTGCTGCTCATGGTAGTATTACTGTATCAGGGGCGAGGAGTTACACATTCGTCCTCCACCGGGCACGCCTCTGTTGCGTGCTGGATAACGCGTCCTCTTATAAGTTGGGTTATCGGCTCTATGAAAGCACCATGCGGATGCCCTCCTGAACATTCCTGCGAATGCGTTCAAAACAAGGAAAGTTTTTGCAGTCAAAATAATAATCTTGGTGCAAAAGAAGCACAGAATTTTTCACCGGCGCTATTAGTGTATTAAACATGAATAAAATGAGTATACTTCACCAAGGTTGCTATTTAGGCCTGATAGGTTGCCGTTAGTAGGTATACCGTTGCGCTTAAAATACATGGACGCAAGAATAAACGATGTAACACACACGACACAAACTTTACGCAATTTATTTTGGAGCCGACATATCATTTTTATGTGCTTGACATCCATAAATGCGCATGTCCTAAAGACAACCATAAAACACGTGCACAGCCTCTTAAAAAGCAATTTCGTTTGCGAAAAATGCTATGGTAAACTCATTAATGCACCTATCTTTCAGTGTAAAGATACTAAGCACTTTCTTAGTCAATCGCGTGGTTTCATTTTTTTCTTGCATTATAATGCACTCTTCGAACATAGATGCACATCCGCAATATATGCAATGCATAGCTAACTAACCACCTGAATGATTCTCGACGTGATTCGCATGCTTGCGCAGGCTTTCGTTAATGCAACGACCTCACTGCCCTACATAAATTTGCCTGAAGGTTTATGGTATACTATGCACAGTACCTCCATTGCATCAAGCAAACTGGCTGTGAAGTAGCTGACCGCTACACTTCCTTTCTCTGCAGTCCTTATTGTTAAATTGACATAGGTTGGCGAGCTTACTCGGGAAGGAGAATAGCGCTTTGACATCCAATCATCAGGCTACCTTTAACTCGTTTGACAACTTCTGAATGCAAGGCATTATCGTTGATTTTCCCACTTGTTTTCATTTTTTTTTTGCTTGTTATGTCACCTTACTGGAAACCCTTACAATCCCGAGGAGCTCTTCAGCAACATAAATAAGAGCTGTCTCACTTAACCAACCTATTTGAGGTGAGTGCACTGTGCTGAAGCTGTTATCAATTTGATGGGTGCGTGATTTCTATAAAGCAATCTTGAAAATATAATTAGTGTCTAGGGTTGAGCGTCTCAAGGCCACAATATGATTATGAGAGGCGCTGTAGTGGAGGCCTCAAGAAATTTTGATTACCTAGCGCTCTTAACGAGCACTGGTATCGCACAGCACACGAGAATCAACCATTTTGCCTCCACCGACTTGCAAGTGCCTAGCCGGAATCCAACCTGCGACCTTCGGCTCTGCAGCAGAGCAACATAGCCAATCATCCACCATGGCCGGTAAAGGATACTTGAAGCAGATATTTATAACAACCTGCTTGACTAATTTCGAATACGTGGAGTTAAAAAAAAAGTCTGAGGTTGTTCACCTGGGGTTCTTATTTCCAACACAAATGATTGTCTTTGAAAAATAATTCAATATCCAAAACCGGATTTCTGAGTCTATGGACATCTTTTGGGTGACTTTTAATAGTTTGAGACACTTTTCTGCAATAGACCGCACCTTTAAGGCCTCTCGGTTAAAATGGGACAAACTACATTCTAAAACAAACATAAAATCACCAACGTATCTGAAACCGTTGCACATTTTATAGCAATTCTTCAGCTAATGTTTTTTCAATGTGCGATAAAAATAGATCCCCTAGAATTTGGAGAAGGCAGGATACGATACATATGCCCTACTTTTAAAAAAGTAGCTGTCGTCCCACTTACTATTTGCAGATGTGAGATAAAGCTTCAGAAGCACAAAAAATTCTCAGCTCGCAAGTCCAGTTTTATTTCAGGGTTATTATTCCTTCTCGGTCAATGGCTATTTCAACGCAGATGACAATATCATCATGAGGAAAGAAGTATACTATAGTAATGGTCTGTAATGGCCATGAAGAACGCTCTCATATTTTTACCTGGGGGCATGCTAAGAAAGCGGAATATATCATTTGAATTCTAATAAAGAAGCGGGTCATTAACTGGCAGAATTTCCCTTTTCTCGTGAAGTTCACGGGCTACGTGACGCCAAACTGACTCATAATAAGTGTGTCACACTCGCCTCCATTACTACAGGTGGCGCTGACTGACACTCCCCCGTTTAAATTTCACATATAAACGAAATAAAGTGGCTGGGGGGGGGGTGTAGCCGCCATGGAAGCTCAGCGGTAGAACATCGAATGGGTTATTGGAAGGTCGCAGGTTTGGTTCCTGCTCATGGCAAGTTATCTTTTCACCAACTTTTCTTTCTTCAAATTTACATTACAATAAGTCTAATATTTTCCCCTATACATTCCTTGGCAGTATTGTCTCTTAGATCTCATTATTTGTGTCAAACACGGGAAAACGAGCCTTTAAGTATACATTTCTTTCCCTTATTCAATAACGAGGGTCTCGTACTGGCATACTTGGTGCCGTTAGGTTGCATACGAGGGACTATTGCTCAGCTGCCAGCTCGTAATGGGTCCACGTGCTACATGATGCCAAACAGGCTCATAATGAGTGTGCCACACTCGCCTCGGTGACTACAGGTGGCGCTGACTGACACTCCCACGTTTAAAGTTCACATGTAAACCCAATAAGTGGCAGGGGGAATAGCCACAATGGTAGCTCAGCGGTAGAGAATCGAACGTGTTGTTCGAAGGTCGCAGGTTTGGTTCCTGCTCATGGTAAGTTATGTTTTCACCCACTTTTCTTTCTTCACATTTACATTACAATTGGTCTAATGACTTGTTCTATACACTCCTTGGCATTATTGTCTGTTAGATCTCATTATATTGTGTCAAAACACGAGAAAACGAGCTTTTAACTATACACTTCTTTCCTTTATTCATTAACGAGGGTCTCGTACTGGCAGACTTGGTGCCGTTAGGTTATATACGAGGGACTATTGTTCAGCTGACAGCTTGTAATAAGTTCACGTGCTACGAGACGCCAAACATGCTCATAATGAGTGTGGCACACTCTCCTCCATGGCTACAGGTGGCGCTGGCTGACACTCCCACGTTTAAACTTCACATATAAACCCAATGAAGTGGCAGGGGGATAGCCGCCGTGGTAGCTCAGCGGTATAGCATCGAACGCGTTACTCGAAGGTCGCAGGATCGGTTCCTGTTCACGGAAAGTTTTCTTTCACCCACTTTTCTTTCTTCGCATTTCCATTACACTTGCTATAACTAACCCTATACATTCAAAAACTATACTGTCTGTTATATCTCAATATTCTTGTGTGAAAACAGAGAAAAAACCACCCCTTAGGTATGCACTTCTTTCCCTTATTCATTAACGAGGGTCTAGTTCTGACGAATCACCGCAGGGAGCTGTGAAGTGCTGACTAGCTTCACATGGGCTTCTGCTTTTCTGGCTTTTCAACTAGCATCACGGTTCACGACCACCCTTCTTTTGGCATTCGTGTATCAGGAAAGATGTCAGCGATCGGCGGACACTAGCCACTGCCCCGCCGCGGCGGTCTAGTGGGTAAGGTACTCGGCTGCTGACCCGCAGGGCGCGGGTTCGAATCGCGGCTGCGGCGGCTGCATTTCCGATAGAGGCGGAATTGTTGTAGGCCCGCGTGCTCAGATTTGGGTGCACGTTAAAGAACCCCAGGTGGTCGAAATTTCCGGAGCCCTCCACTACGGCGTCTCTCATAATCATATGGTGGTTTTGGGACGTTAAAACCTCACATATCAATCATCAATCACTAGCCACCGCCAAGTGAATCCCTGATTTCTTTATTTTTGCGAGGCCGCACTCCAGCCCGGCTAAGCCTAACACACAGCACAAGCCTATCGAGAGACGCGCTGTTAGCGCGCAGCGCGTGCTGGCGACACTCGAGAGCTTCGAGGAGCACTGCACCGGCGACAGCCAGTTTGTAAGATGAGCCAAGAAGAAGAAAAAACAACCAAAACGCACAGTTATCAGCTGAACGACAATACGAACGCCATGCATTTGAACGCGACCGAAGTGCGGAACGCAGAGACTTTCTGGTGGTATGACAAGAGCAGTGGCAGAACACTTGAACGTGAAAGCATTTGGATCACGAGAGAAAGAAAAGGCAAGAAGAACGCGGGGGAAAACGTGACTCCAGAAGAAAAACTTTGCAAAGAAGAAACGACAACGCAGCAACGCCAATCGCACCGTCGCAAGCCTATGATGCCACCCCTACCGTTTCGCGATTGCAAGGTCGTCTACCACCCACAAACAGGCCTCGAGCAAGCAAAGTGGAACTGTCATGCAATCCATCTGCAGGGCCAGCGGTTTGTCACTGCAATATTTTGGCGAGAAAGTCTGTGTGCAAGTGCAACGCTAAGAAAACCTGATTAGAGCAAGCACGGCGGAATGGGAAGACGCGAAAAAACTTGGAGGCATTACCAGCATACAACTTGGCGGCACTTTCTTCACCATAAACGGCAAGACTAGAACGCCGGACGACGTCTCTCACGGTGTTATAAGCGGACTTCGGCCCGACACGACGGAAACATAACTCAAGAACAACAACAAAAAAGCCTTCTTGGCCCGAAACGAAGCACTGAAGTTTTTTGATACCAAGAACTTGACGATTGTTTCGAGTGACCAGTCCTTTTTTTTGTTGTTGCTGCTGTTCTCTGAAAAAAACGTTGGAACAGTCATACACAACTTGGCCTTTCTTCATTTAGCCTCATCAACACTTCCCTGCACATAGAAACCTTTTCAACAGCGTGAAGGAGATCCTCCACACTGAATATTGGCACAAGGCGTAGTCCTTTCTCGCATTGTTTCGGAAACGGTTCAACAATTGTATTCAAAAGACTCGGCTAAAAGCATGTCAACCGCAGACAGGGTTGGAGATGCCTAGCTTGGTGCCACCATTCAGAGCAAAAAATCTTTCACATGCTTTGAGACTGCCCGGGTGATGGTCGAAAAAAAACTACACAGAACTTGAACTTCTAGGTAGCACATAGACCGCCGAGCATACCAAGAAGCTGATGTTGCCTTGCAGACACATAAAGCGATCATGGGCGTTAAAACATCTGGATTAGCGAACGAGGGTTTAGTACATAAAAAGGAGCCCCGTGTACTAGAAATATCTAAGAGTAGTACTGTAAGCTGGGCAAGTTGGTAACGATTCATAGCTGGCTAAAGTGAATAACGAAAAAAAACGAAGGCAGAGTAAAAGACGGACACAACATGAGAAACGAGGCTCCTGTGAACCATCTTGTGGATCATAATCAGGTTTTGTGCAATGCCTTCAGTATTGGCGTGAAACAATTACTCAAAAGTGTGAATGAGTTTAGAGTGAATGGCAATGATGAGCAAGGTTTTAGAAATCATAGCGGAATTTTCTTGGAAGATTTTCTTGAACTTTTGGCATTTCACTTTAAGTCCACCTTCATTGGATGGGAAGGAGGCATCCATGTGTATCGTGCTGGGTCATGCTGACCATGACTCATGATGCGCACTCCGGTGCGCACCGACCGATTATGCCTAATATAAGCGGCGACAATAAACCCGGCAAGGCATTGCTGCATCCTGCTTCATCGGTGACCGTCTCAGTCTTTGATCAGCCTACCTGGGTCTGATACATGGTGTCAGAAGTGGGATCGACGGCGGATGCTACCACATCGCTTCGCCGGTGCCGACAATCATGGAACTACTGAAGCCACCGGACCGACTATGCCTGACAGGAAATGTTCAGAAGAACTGGCAGCTTTTTAAACAAAAGTTCGAATTGTTTCTACAAGCAACAGAGCCAGCTACACGACTGACAGAAGCTGCTAGAACAGCCAGGCTCCTGACTGCTGCTGGGGACGACGCTTTAGAAGTCTTCAATAACTTTACATTCGCAGAAGGCGAGAACAAGCAAGACTACCAGACTGTGGTAAAGAAATTTGAAGAGTACTGTGCAGAGCAGCAAAACGAAGTCTACGAAAGATATGTCTTCAGGACAAGGACGCAAGATGAAGCTGAACCAGTGGAACATTTCATAAGAGACCTGCGCAAGCAAGCAAGGTATTGCAACTTCGGTCCGCTTGCTGACTCGATGATACGCGACCAAATCGTATTTGGCTCCTGGAACACTAAACTGAGGGAAAAGATGCTACGCGAGAAGGACTTGACGCTCCAGAAGGCCGAACAAATCTGCAAAGCAGCAGAGCTCGCGAACAAGCAAAACGAAGCATGGCAAGGTAACGAAGCAAGAGTGGACGCCACCGAAAAACGTTACCTACATCGCACCCAAGGCCGGAAAGCTCCTGTCCAGTGCTGCAAGTGCAATCGAAGACATGAGCCTAGGAAATGTCCCGCCTTTGGCAAAATATGCCGCGCCTGCGCAGGCCGAAATCATTTTGCGGTTTGTTGCAGAAAGTATGAGGTCGACGAAGTACAAGAGGAAAAGGAAGACTTTGCAATCTTGGACGTCACCGTGTGCGGAATCCAGAAAACAGATTGGATTCTTAAGGCCCAAGTTGGACAGCAAGAAGTTGCATTCAAAGTAGACACTGGTTCCCAAGCCAATTTATTACCACTGTCAGTGTACAAAAGATTCCGAACGAATCCACCCCTCAGGGCAAGTAATTCCGTTTTACGATCCTATAGCGGAAACGCTATCATGCACTACGGAGTGACAACTCAGGTGATTACGATCAACGAGCGTCGGTGCCTTGCAGATTTCTTCGTTGTGAAGCGGGGCCAGAGTATATTAGGTCTCGAACTGGCTGAATCTCTAGCACTTGTCTCCAGGGTGGTTGATTTCGTAACCACTGAAGGGATGACTCCAATGACGCAACGGTCTCTCCCAACGACGCAGAAATTCAGCCACCTCTTCGAAGGCACTGGGTGCGTGAAGCGGCAATATCGTATGGTACTACATGACGATGCGGTTCCAGTGATCCATGCAGCGCGACGCGTTCCTTTGGCCTTACGGGAACCCCTACAGAAAGAGCTGGTGCGCATGGAACAGGCGAACATCATCTGCAAGGTGGACGAACCAACTGATTGGGTAAGCCCGCTTGTTATTGTAAGAAAAAAAGACGGTAGCCTCAGGGTATGCATGGATCCAAGAAGCGTAAACGCATGCTTGAAACGCGAACACTACCAGATGCCACAACGCGAAGACATTGAGGCGGAGCTGTCTGGTGCGAATTTCTTCAGTCGACTAGACGCTAACGCAGGGTTTCACCAAATTCCCCTTGATGAACCTACCTCAAAGATATGCACGTTCGCCACGCCGTTCGGGCGCTACCGATTTCTTAGACTTCCATTTGGCATTGCATCTGCCCCCGAAGTCTTCCAGAAAACACTGAGCGAGATTTTTGACCATTTACCCGGAGTTAGAGTGTACATTGATGACATTCTCGTGTGGGGAGCAACCAAGCAAGAGCATGACAGTCGCCTTCAAGCCGCTCTATGCGCAGCCCAACGCGCAGGGCTAACATTCAACAGGGCGAAGTGCCAGTTTGGAGTGCAGAAGATAGTTTTCTTGGGCGATGTTATCAGCTCAGCAGGAATTCGTCCAAATGCAGCTCTTGTAGACTGTTTGAGCAAAATGCCCGTACCAACTGAAAAACTTGCCGTACAACGTATGCTTGGAGTAATAAACTATTTTGGAAAATATGTGCCAACTCTCGCTGATAGAACGAAGCTTCTTCGAAGCCTGATACGGAAGGACACCGTATTTGACTGGACCGAAAAACACGCTCAGGAATGGCACGCAGTCTGCG
This sequence comes from Rhipicephalus annulatus, assembly GCA_013436015.1. Classification (NCBI taxonomy): domain Eukaryota; kingdom Metazoa; phylum Arthropoda; class Arachnida; order Ixodida; family Ixodidae; genus Rhipicephalus; species Rhipicephalus annulatus. Next base: position 185,910 of record WOVY01009918.1, on the reverse strand, counting down.
AAGCGCTGTGCACTGCCCCGCTCCTCGCTATATTCGACCCCGCGAAAGAGACAAAGATAACGGCAGACGCATCTAAGGATGGCATAGGGGCCGCACTGCTCCAGCGACACTCCAGTGGCTGGCGTCCTATCGCCTACGCGTCACGAGCCATGACCGACGTTGAAAAGCGTTATTCTCAAATAGAGAAAGAAGCGATGGGTATAGCATACGGTTGCGAGAAGTTCCACCAGTTTGTGTACGGTAGGAAAATTGTGATCGACACCGATCACAAACCGTTGCTAGCCATTTCGTCCAAAAATATCGGGAACATGCCCCCAAGACTTCAAAGATTTTTTCTGCGCTTATTAATATACGACTATGTTCTACAGTTTGTTCCAGGCAAAGAATTGGTCCTTGCTGACATGCTCTCAAGGGCCACACCGTCAGAGCGTGAAGACACAGTGGATTTTGGCGACATTCAAGTACACGCAGTGGCCGTTTTGTCATCTTTAGTGAGTGAAAGAACGAAACAGCTTTTGTCTCGGGAAACATCTAACGACCCGGAGCTACGTGCGGTAGTAGAAAGCTTGTCGTTAAACAAAGACTTCGAAGGAACACTCAAGCCGTTCGCCTCTGAACTTTCAGTTGTCGACGGAATTCTTCTGAAGGGCTGTAAAGTAGTTATACCAAAGAAACTGCGTCCAGAAACCCTAAGCCGCATTCACGAGGGCCATCTTGGTTTATATAAGTGCAAAGCTAGGGCACGGCGTTTAGTATTTTGGCCTGGTTTGAACTCTGACATTGCTGACGTTGTACGGAATTGTGCTGTCTGTAAAACCTATGCGTACAAACAACCGGACGAGCCCCTCTTGCTACGAACCCCTCCTGATCACCCTTGGTACCGAGTGGGCGTAGATCTTTTTTGTTATGCTGGAGCCACGTACCTTGCTGTTTTTGATGCCTATTCAAATTTTCCAGAAGTTGAAAAACTCGAGGAGACATCGGCAACTGCGGTTATCGACAAGCTGGCAGCCATCTTTGCAAGGTATGGAATACCGATGGAAGTCTGCACAGACAACGGCCCCCAGTTCGCAAGTCACCAATTCGCCACGTTCTCCAGACGGTACGATTTCAAACATATAACTTCGAGCCCAATGTTTCCACGTTCCAACGGGCTAGCAGAAAAGGGTGTCCAAATTATAAAGCGGCTGCTTAAGAAGACTGGGACCACACATGAAGATTTTTGGCTTGGGTTACTTGGTTACCGCTCTGCTCCCTTGCAGGATGGCCGGTCGCCGGCGGAACTTCTGCAGGGCAGGCCTCTACGCACTAGGATCCCCGACTTCAACCTGCAGCCCAAGAGTCCTGTAAAAAAGCGCCAGCAGACGTCGTCTGGACGACCGCTGAGACCACTCCTACCGGGAGACGTGGTTCGCGTGAAAGGCCAGGCTTGGTCTCAAAAGGCTAAGGTATTGGGAAAAGTAGCCCCGAGGTCCTACAACGTCACAACAGGAGAGGGGAGAACGCTGCGGCGTAACCGCCAACAGCTGCTGGCAACCTCGGAGCCATTTACGTACTCCAGCGACAGTGACACTGACGTCGGAGATGATGACGCAGAAGAGCCTCCACATCAGAGCCCGCCTCGCGTGACTTCGCCGGCACCTAGAAGATCCTCGCGCATTAGGGAGGAACCAAGACGTTTAGCATACGGCCCCAACTTTGCTCAAATAGTTTAGCGGCTAGTTCCGGCGGAATACTGTTGAATTTGTATTTTTTCTATCGCATTGCACTTCTTTTTTACGCCTTGTTAAAAAAAAAAGGATGGGAGATGTATCGTGCTGGGTCATGCTGACCATGACTCATGATGCGCACTCCGGTGCGCACCGACCGATTATGCCTAATATAAGCGGCGACAATAAACCCGGCAAGGCATTGCTGCATCCTGCTTCATCGGTGACCGTCTCAGTCTTTGATCAGCCTACCTGGGTCTGATACACCATGTACAGAATACATGGGTCTTGAACGGGTCAATAGTGGCTCCCGTTCTCAGCTATATCTTCTTTGCCAAGATTGATAGGGCTATTAAAGCTAACATGAACGGGCTCGCGAGAAATATTTACAGGTACGTAGACGACGGTATCATTTTTGTAGATAGGAGCAACTTCATGAACAACGTGATTAACATTCCTAAATTCTTCAGGGAGAAGGTTCTTGGTTTAGAATTCACATTTGGAGTGCCATTGCAAGGTGCAGTGCAAATCTTAGGCCTGAGCTCATACTTCCACGATAAGCAAGTATTGTGGTATTACCATCCTCGTTTTTTCAAACCCTTGCTTTCCTTCGCTTCTGTTCATTCTAAAACCATCCAAAACAAAATTGCATTTTTCACTTTGAAGTCTACAATAACTAAGCCATGTGATCAAAAAGTTCCAGTGAGCGCAAAATAACTAACCCTGAGGCTTAAAAAAGCTAAATATCGGAAAATTATTGCACGGCTGGCTCGCGATAAGCTTATGCGAAACTTGAAGATTGACCCGAAAGATAAGACAACACCAGCAAAATTAAAAAAAAAAGCTGAAGAAAAAAATTCGTCGTTTATACCTGACGTTCCCCAACTGTTAACGTGATGGTATTGAAGTGGTTTTTGCGGCCAATAATAGGGTCGGCAACGTTTCCACGGTGGTGCCAAAACGCGCCGAAAATGGCCTGCTAGTGAGAATTTCATGCCGCAATAAGCACAATATTATGTTTGTACGATGTTTCATTAACCTTTTATACAATCTACCATTCGCGTGTGGGAACGTTTACATTAGTTATACGGGGCGTTTTGTAAACTCGAGACTGAAGAAGCACCAAAAATCCCTCTCGAGTATAGTGCCCATGACACTGTGCACTGCCGTGCACTGCCGGGACTGCGGGCGCACTGCAGAGTTTCCGAGAATGGGGATTCTTTTCGCCCCCACGGCCAGCCGACAAGAGAAATATTCGAGGCCCACAGCATTCAAACTGAAGAGCAGAACATCGTCAATCAGCCGTCAAGGGGCCTTTTCCAGGTAGGTAGTCTTAGCATGCGCGCCGGCTTCGATGAGGCACGCGCCATGATTTTTGGTGGCCAAAACATTACGATACGTGTGAACCAAGTGACACCTGGTGCCACAAACATGCGAATGTTTGCCCCAAACAGAGGCGTCAGCGCAGGCCTCCGAGATTGTCTACCTGCATGTGGCGCACAATTTCGGAGTCGAAAAGCTACCAGTTTTCATTTCGGCGATCTTTACTTGGGGTGCTGTTCGGACTAAGAAAAGGCGACAATGCAGTATCATTTTTATATTGTTGTAACCACTAACGTTGTTAAGTTGCCTCGTGTCTACAGGAGTATTTTCAGTTTTCTTGCCTTGTGAGAGCTTGCGCAAAAAAATGGTATATGTTTGGTAAAAAAAAGAAATAGAGCGCTCGTGTTGTATTCTTGCTTTACTCTGCCTTTTTTTTGCGCTCTTCGACCAGCTTGCCCCGACGTGTTGGTCTCGTGATTATGGCGCTCGACGGCTTACCCGAAGGTCACCGGATTGAATCCTGCCTGCATTTTTTACGGAGGCAGAGGTGGCTGAGGCCCATGTGGTTTGACTTAGGTCATGTTAAAGAACACCGAGTGGCTTAATTTTCTGGAACCCTCCACCACGGCTTCTTCACCACGTCAAACTCCAGGTAATAATAATGTTATGAATATTTTTCATCTAACTTCGTACTGCTTTCTTCAAACCAGGCTGTGTGATAGCTGCACTCCCTGTATGTTGCAGAGAGGGAACAGGAACAGCTATCACAGTATTAAAACTATATATTGAGAATCAAGTTGAACGCAGATGGATATATAAAACACTGATATGAAGAAACTACAGATACATACAGTAAAATGGTCTTGCAGGTAACAGTACAAAACTTGTGAAGAATATAGAGCTATTAAAAATGAGTGAGTGATAATACATACAAAAGCAAGCCGTGTAAAACTGTATTATTCACCATCATTTACTGCATTCCATTCGTCACTGCCATTCATGCACCGCATTTGTCCATTGAAGTAATCTGGTGACTCTAAAGGGCGCATTGGTAAGACAATGCACCTCGGATGCCAGTGATGTTGGCGATGACGAAGGTGTTGAATGTGAGGAAAATCCCGCTTATGTTAGCCCCAATGAACGATGTTCTTGACCATGCTGAAGCAGAGCCGCCAGTAAACGCAGGTAGCATGACTGATTGATGTTGATGATATTGATAATGAAGTCATTGACTATGATATTTGGTGATGGTGATAGCGATTAACGTGTTGAAACAGAGGCGTTGGCATGTAAAATTGCTCTATAAAGAGAAGGGGAGCATTGGCCTTAGTGCACGCAGTATAGCCAGTGTGCACATATCTAGAGACTTGTTTTGTTCTGAAATAAAGGTGACAATTTGTGCTTTTTGGTATATCTCATATTTTGTGTATATTGTTATTAGACATGTGGAAAAAAATAGTTACAAGTCCAAGTAGATTGGCTATTCGATACACAGGTGTGAAGGATAACATTTAATCCTGCTCGAGGTTACATCTCCGCCTAATAGTAGAGCTTTAAAAAGAGGTGAAATGCGAGCACTCTGCTCAAGTTTTACAATCAACAGACTACGTCGTAAGATTCTTTATGTAAAGTTTTATGTATACAAAGGTGGTCGCACCACTCCCCCTACTTTTTCTTTTTGCGGAGTATGGGACAACACAGCACTCTCTCATTTCTTTTAAAAGGTACTCTAACCTAACTTGCCCAAAATTACGTCGGGTGCAATTTCCCGTCTCGTTAGATCATATCGCAAGGCAGAAAATGTACTGTCTTTCGGGGCCTTGTCTCTTGGCCAATGACGGAAAGATTGCTGATGCTTTGCAAGAATTTCTTAAACATTCAAAATGTTTAGGTTATAGAATCAAATTTTGCAAAATTGTATTCCCCTCATGATTTGAACTTATTGCTCTAACTTCATTGTATTTTCATTCTGTTCTTGTTTTTTTTTTCATTTATACTGCTTCTGCCCTGATTAGTCAAGGCTTCAACAATTATTCCATTTTTCGCTTTAAAAACAAACTGGTTATTGACCAATGACCCCGTGTGGGTATCAGCCACCATTCCAAGGGTCTACTCTACATAGCGCGTCTAGGAAAGCGGTCGTCGGCAGCTAGAAGGCAATTCGTCTGGTGCAGTCATTTTAAAGAGCCCTTCTTTCTGTACAAATATCAGTCCGTGAAACAGGGCTGTTTCACGTGCCCGTATACGGCGGGCATGAGGTTTAAAAAATTCTGGTAATCACCTGCCCCTCCGGCCACATCACGACGTCACGAAACGTTGGGTTACCGCGGCCCTCTAAGTCGCGGCTTGCGGCGCGGCTAGTTCTTGTGCCGGCTCACCGATGGCCCGGACCAGCACGTCTTCACCGGAGCAGCGAAATGCTCACGCTGCTCGCAGGACACGCAGTGCCTCAAGTCAACGTGCAACCAATGGTACAGAGTCAGAGGTGAGTGTAACACCTCGTGAAGCGTATGTGGCCAACCGTTTTATTCTAGGGACAGTTGTATCTGTCCTCCAAAACACACCACGACCGCAGAGCCCATTATTAGTACGTACTTTGACGTACCAGCAAACGCCGGTTGTAGCCTGCAGAAACATAGCCTAGAGATGAGAGGCAGAGCTTAGATAGGAAGAACATGGAAAAAAGTCAGTTTCACCGCAAGGGGGAAGCCATAAGCAGGATAGCAATAAACGCAAATTAAGAATAGCTGCTCACATGTTTAGCAAGCATGGCCACTGCAGTGAGCGAAGTGACCCTTCTGGTGTCCGTGGCTTCAACGCAAGCTTTCCGATGAGAGAACAAGTAGTGTTGCGCACACTATGAGCTACCTCTCATGAGCACGTGGCCGACCACACTCAAGGTTCAATGGCGCCTATCATCTCTTATATTCAAGTTATAGGGAGAGAGTGAATTTGGTTATCCGTGCAAGTGTGCATCGGCCCCACTTGCTTGCTTTCGCCCTTGAATTCATCATTTTCGAAGCTAGTATACCCGCAGGTCAAAGTGGGCGCGAGCGTGAAAGTAAATTGAGGTGATGTCCACTTGCAGGAACAGCCAGACCCTGCCAGATAACTTCAATACACGTCATGATCGGCGTCAATGTATAACCCAAAGTACGCTTGACCACGCACTGCCGTGGTGTAGCTCATACTAAGAGCTATAATACTCAGCTACATCTCCTGGTCAACTCTAAATATGCAAGATACGCCGTTCACAGCACGCTTTCCTAAGAGGCGAGCCCACCCCCCTACCAGCTCCTATCTCCACGCGCTTTTCGCGCCACAGAGGTAGCCAGCTCGTTCAACGCATATTGACCAAGGTATATATAGCCTGGTAGCGAAGGCTACATAGAAGCCCATACGTTCAAAAAATGGCGGCTTATCAGCTGCCCATGGGGCTTAGCGCCATCTGTGCGAGGAGGGAACACTTCCGGAGGAACAAAAATAGGTTGGGTTTGACACAATGGCTGGTAAACAAGTGACGTCATTTTGTAGCTCTAGCGTGTACTTTGATCTCAAATTACTCTTCATAGACCCTGACGCTAGTGATCACGCTCATCACGCAAGTCATCACGAGTGCACTTCAAGTCAACACCAGCTAATCTAATGCAGACTCATGACTAAATAGTAATGTTTAAGAGTCACTTCATCTCGCTTTTAGAACGAAACTTATTCTTTGAACTTTCTTTCGCCTTTTGTTGCCTTTTCCACAGATGGATTAAGGCAACAAACACTGTAGCAGCGTAAGCATGCGATATCTGCCGCGTGGCTTATTCGTTTCACACATACATAAGTTCTTTAGCATGCAGAATTCTTGTGATTTTCTGTTTTAACAGGAAGGTATGACGCCCGGTAAGACTAAAAATGATGTCATTTTAATTTTATTCAGTGGTCACAAATACTCAAATTTATTAATTTGCACAAAATGGTAATAAGAACAAAAAATATGAAGACACTCTCTGCGTTATGATTTTCTTTTTCTTGCATTACGTTTCGATAATTTACCGCTACGTATGCGAATGTAGACATGCGAATCGTACCGTGATAGATAAATTGGCAATCTGCTCACCGTAAACGCGAATAGTGTGCATTGTATGCTGAAAATGGAAACCAGGCTCCAAGAATATTCAGCAGTGTATTCCGAACCATTGTCCTTGTTTCTTATTTAAAGGACATGGGTGATCAGGCATACGTTTGTTGCTATTGCAGCCTTGCACAGCACATCGTTTCCGCAGCTACTGAAAAAATCCCTTGGCAATAAATATAATTCACATTGCTCTGCTGCCCGTTGGACACTGCACTGAAGACGTTCACTGACGGTAAAACGCACCTAACAATTTCGAGCACTAAAACGCTTAAACATGTGAGCTGGTGTGTCTTCTCAGACGAATAATACAAGTGGACTTTACCATGTGCACCCATATAGTGCAAGGGCTGCAATGAGTAATATTACCATGAGCAGGGGACGCTAAGGCTCTTCATAATAATAAAAACCATCATAAACTTTTTGTTCAATATATGTACATAATATTGTTGAGGAAAAGAAATCTCATTGGTAAAACCTATTGATTACTTCTAGTTTGAATCAATCTTGCTTATTCACTATTAGTGTTTGTTCCATCCACACATAGTCGCACTTCAATTGCTGCTTCCATAACTCCCTATGCTGATGTTGCTGGCGATAGCTTCTGAACCGCTTTTAGCCCGAGCCTTCACAACCTATTTAAATGAACCTTGTATTCACCCCGAGATTGAACAGAGTCGCCGCCTGGTGGTCACTGACTGAAGCGCGCCTAGTGTGGATTGATGCCTGTATCATCGGCTAGCCCCACAAGGCTACTAGCATGTGCGCATATTCCATGTTCATTCTCAAACGCTGGCTTGTCCCTCTCTGTTCGAGAAAGTTTAACTGCTTGTACATTTGCCTAGTGCTATCTACAGAGCTGTCTACAGTGAAATTTGGCCTGGCTCGGCTGTATATGAACTGCAATATGATCAGTTCGTGTACTTGCCCAGAATCCTGTGTACACTGTCGTATCTTCTTATCACCAGCATGGTTTTTGGTATAGGTGGCACTTCGCAGTTGAAGCACATTGTAATGTGCCCTTGGTATCGTCTCGAACATTGATTGATTGATATATAGGGTTTAGCGTTAAAAACCGCAATATACTTATGAGAGACGCCGTAGTGGAGGGCTCCGGAAATTTCGACACCTGGGCTTCTTTCAAATGCTCCCAAACCTCAACACAAAGGGTTAAAAGATTAATATTAAGACCGATCTTTTTGGTTTTCTTGTTTGACTCAGCAATCATTATTTGAAGTTTGTCCTTTAAGTTACAGATCAATGCAATTCCATAGGCGATGCGCAGGTTACTAAGGTACTCTTCATTAACTCTTATTTCAAAATTTCAAACTCATCCCAATTTAGGCGTCTGAAAATCTCTTGACGACGCGGTAAAGAGCATTACGGAGTTTGTATTCGTTTCTCTTACACCCTCATTTATTCGTAATTTTGATGGGAGCCGACGGATGAAAACAACGTAGTGGGATAATCATAAAACTAACAGTGGAAGTGCCTCAGACTGGCTGGCCGACGTTTCGATAAGATGACCTGTATTTTTCAAAGGTGCCTTTGAAAAAGATAGGTCTTCCTATCGCAACGTCCACCAGCCAGGCTAAGACACTTCCACTGTTCATCTTAAGGTTTACCCTCATTTATTAGTATCCTGTCACTTTCTTTATGGATCACTGTAGTGGCAGTTGATCCTGTGTAGATTTCATCCAGGATGCTTCTGTACGTTTCGTCGACGCCCTGATTCCGAAGTGTCTGCATGACTGCTGAATCAAATGCTTTCTCGTACTCTATAGAGGCTATTTGGTGGTTAGGTGTATTTTGAGAATTTATCTGTCACCTGATTGATAGTATCAATGTGATCCATTGTTAAGTAGCCTGTTCGAAATCATGCTTCTTCCTTTTGTTGATTGAACTCTAATGTCTTAATTCTGTTTGCAATTACCTTTCTAAATAGCTTGTATACGATGGCGGGCAAGTTTATTGGCCTCTAATTTTTCATTCAAGTCCTAGTTGTTTACTTTCTTACAGATTGAGATGATGTTCGCATTCTTAGAAAGTTTTAGTACCTTCCCCTTAAACCAACCACCCTTAAAATAAGTGGTTGGTTTTTTCTAACACAATCTGTCCTCCGTCTTTCAGCAGATCTGGGGTTACCTAATCCTCACTAGCACCTTTGCCTCTTTGGATTCCATGTAAAGCTTTCCTGACTTATTTTGTCATTACTGGTGGGAAGTAAAATGGGTTACCACTAGCTCTTATAATATGGTCGTGGTTGTGCCGGCTACTGTACAGAATTCTGTAAAAATCTTCCACTACTTCAACTATCCTCTTCATATTCGCAGTTGTTTTGTCTTCCTTGTCTCTTAGTGCATACATATATTTTTTGGCTACCCCTAGTTTCTTCTTCACCGCTTCGAAGCTTCTTGCGATAATTAGAGCATGTTTATTTCTATTCATGGTATACCTTCTTATATCGGACACATTACGCTCAATAATGAACTTCGAAAGGTCGGCCAGTTCTAATGTTCTGTTGTGTTTGAAGGTTTTAACGCTTTCATGTTTCTTAACAACGTTCTTTGTTTCCTGGGAGAGCTTGCTAATCTCCTGTATAACTACCGTACATCCAACTTGCATTGCACACTCCGTAATGATACTCATCAGATTATCCTTCATTGCGCCTACGCTAAGGCTGGTTTCCTCAATAAAATCCGAGTATATGTTCGAAAAAAAGAATCTGAAGTCCTACATTTTCCCTCTCAGATCTTGCTGATTGACTGACTTTTTGCGTATCTGTTTCTCTTGTTCGTTCTTCTAGTCTAGGTGAATTCGAGACCTTACCGTCCTATAGTCCCTGCATTGTACCTTGCCAAGCGCTTACACGTCCAGCACGATGCCTTGATGTGTACTCAATATAACGTCTATTTCTTGCTTACTTTCGCCATATAGGCTGCTCCATGTCTACTTACGGTTCACTCGTTTTCTGTGGAAGGTATACACGATCCGTAAATTATTGCGTTCTGCCGATTGTACGAATAAGTCCCCTCTGGCATTTATAGTAACGATGTCATAATTCAGTACTTTCTGGTCTCCAGCCTGCTTCTTTCCTACACTGGCACAGAAGTCACCCATCAGTAAAGTATACTTTGTTTTTACCTTACTCATTGCTGATTACACGTCTTTCTGAAAGCTTTCAACTAATACGTCATCATGACTTGATGTAGGTGCATAGGCCTGTACCACCTTCATCTTGTATCTTTTATTGAGTTTATTTACAATATATACCACCTTTTCATTATTGCAATAGTAATGATCGATATTACCAGCTGTATTTCTCCGCACAACCCCCCCCCCCCCAGTTCTCTTTTGTCAACCAAGCCACGATAGCAAATGACGTGCCCATTCTGTAGCACTGTATAGGCCGTTCATGTCCTCCTAACCTCACTGAGTGCTATTATTTGCTATTTTACACCCCCTAGCTTTTCAAATAGCACAGCTGGATTTGCCTCAATCGACAATGTTCAAGCGTTAAACCGTGCCTAGCTGAGGTACCTAGATTTGGGTGCACGTTAAAGAACCCCAGGTGGTCGAAATTTCCGCAGCACTCTACTGCGGCCTCTCATACTGATGCGACGTCTAACCCCAAATAATAATAATAATAATAATAATAATAATAATAATTCAGCCAACGTAAGTGTATTCGGAACTATTCAAAGATAGCTTACCATGGTATAACCTAATAATGCAAAGCATCTTAGGTTACCCTAAGATGATTTTTATTAAGCCTAGATCAGCTTGTTGTTTTCATGTTAAGCCAAGCTAAGCTTAAATGAGTTGAGATGGGCATAGCGAAAACAAATTAGGCTTAGGGTATTATGGCATCGCTTAGTTTAGCCGGGCATAATTACCATAAATAAGAGGCATCTAATCAGGGCCAATCATTCCACGTCGATTTCCCTATGATGCCAGAGAAGCCAAGCAGATACAAAATAATAATTACTTTTTACTGATGTGATACCAATTAGCATGTCCAGGTTAAAGTCGTCTTTATTCAGTTGCATACTGGCCATGCCTAAATAATTATCCTGAGAACTGACCGGCAAGCCCTAGATACTGTAGTCTCACGTGACATACTCTAATCGTGCATAATTAGGCTAAGGTAGGCATAATTTGATTTAGCGTGGTTGAAAGAGCATCACCTTACTAGTCGCAACACAATTAGGTCAATTTGAGCCGCATCTCAGAAAACCCAAATATTTATTTACCTGAAGTCGAATAGCCTGTAAGCATTGAAATTCCAAGCTCCGGGAAATACTCATCGTTGCTGACCGAGTTGAGTCTTCTTAGGTGTAATTATGGCTGATTATCCATAACAATAAATATAGGTATTGCTGAAAATAGCGTGTGACAATAAAGCGAGCCTACCTGAGATACTCGATGTCACAGTATTATGAAAATTACGACCAGTTAGGAATTTGTCGCTTAATGAGAAATCTCTGTGTCAACACTTCATATTTCTAAATAGGCTTACTTTGTATCGAGTAAGTGAGGTGTACTTAGTGTCTTCGTGTGCTTCTCCTTTCTGGACTGATGGCAGATATGACTTGGATTATTTATTCCTTATTAGGTTTGCCTTGTTTAGAGTAAATATGCTCAACTGAAAGAAGTGATCCCAAGCATCTGTTCATAATTATAGTTGGCTATACATACCCCAATTCACGGGTGTTTTAACATGAAGTCAGCAAGTTGGACTTAACCTCGTAAAAATCACTCTAATTAAACCAATTTATCTGTGACTTTATTTGATGAAACCGTGCCTAACTTGATTTGGTCAGTTTATGTAAGACTTTATTTGATGATACCATGCCCAGTTACGTTTGATTACTTTCGGATACGCTTACTTTGGCTTAAATATAGTAAAAAAAATATGACTTGGCCTAACGCTACACAGGCAAGTTGGGCTGAGAGCAGATAATTTGTACACTTTCCTTCATTAAAGGCGGACCGACATTAGGTTTGCTCATGTCAAGACTTTTGCGTCTACGGATAACTATCGACACCCTAGTAGCTAATTGCGACCTAAAACACAGCTGATATACGAATAACTATAACGTTTATCAAGTCATAACTCTGGTGTGTAGAAGGCCTCGAAACGGCCAGAAAGCTCGCCATTTTTAGCGGTGTGTCTCTTCTTCGCGGTCGCCTCCAGATTGCGCCACAGCTGACCTAACTTAAATTAAGTGCCTTTATTTGTAAAACTCACAGTTTTTTGATGAGCGAGGTAACAAAGTGTAGAAGTTTTAATCATGCATATTAAAAAAAATTTTCATGTATACTTTGCATATAATCGCCTCAACATTGCCTAATATACAAGTCATAAGATTGGGTAGTAAGCTTACATATATTGCCTCAATAAAGTTGAATGCACCCCCATGCTACTAAATAGGTTGTTAGACGCTCGTATTAACAACCTCTAAGGTTTGTTTAACAAGTTCATCAAATACGTGCATGACGAAAAGTTACTAACAGTGCGCAAAACGTAGTAACCATTGCAACCTACAAGCGTTTGCTAACGTGGTAGTAAAATGGTCGTGAAAGGTTAGTGACGGCCCAAGAAGGTTAGTAACAGCTGCTGTTACTAAAATTTCGCTGGTAGTTACAAGCTTTTTGCAAATTTTTTCAAGAGTATTGGCCCGGCAATTAACGCAATTGTTCTAGTCAAAGCCGAAGGCACACGACTCTCTTCATTAAAGGGTAAGAGCGCGCGCTCAAGCATTTAACCCTCCCCCCCCCCCTCCGCGGGACTATGCACGCGTAAGATATAAGCTCACGTCAGCGCATTCCGACGAGCTGGACGCCGAGCGTGGGCGGCTTTTTTTTGTTGAATGGTAATATATACAGATACATATCCGTATACGGTGAACGACAGCGGTGATGGTGGCCACGGCAAAAATTAGCCAAGGCTGTCCACATAATTGCTATTGCCATGAAAGATGACTTTCCCGCGTACCACAGGTGTCATCGTGAATAATATTCGAGCTATGTATTACAGTTTATTAAACATGCGTGAACACCGAGAAGCTAGAATCCTAGAGCAAGCATACATACTAACCTAAATTATTTTAAACTAGCACGCGAACAAGAAAGGAGCATTACTGGAAACTATCATTTGTTTATGCCCCCTCTAGCAACACAATGCAAGAAAAAAGGCAGCGCTGCAATCAGGGTATACTTCCTTATTGTCTCGTGAAAGAACAAACGTTGTTCACCAAAACACACATATCGAGTAATAACTTCACAGGCTGTTATCTTGCCTTGTACTTTTCCAGCCTGTGTAAAAACACACGCAAAGAATTGCTATAGTGACCACATGGCGGCGCATTAGGGGAATACAAATGCAGTTCCGTACTACACGAGACGAGGGTTTAGAAGAAGGCGAAAAGGAATAATAATAGAGAGATTATAGAAACCTTTTTTTTTTCATCAGGAAGGCTACAGAGCGATGCATCATCACTACGTTATCACTTCACCTATCTGATGAAGAGTATCCGTTTTTTTTGAGTTTAAAGTGCTATACAGAGTCACCCACGTGCTGTCGCGTTGGCGCAATATCCCTGTATTAAATATTGATTGATTGATATGTGGGATTTAACGTCCCAAAACCACCATATGATTATGAGAGACACGTAGTGGAGGGCTCCGGAAATTTCGACCACCTGGGGCTCTTTAACGTGCGCCCAAATCTGAGCACACGGGCATACAACATTTCCGCCTCCTTCGGAAATGCAGCCGCTGCAGCCGGGATTCGAACCCGCGACCTGCGGGTCAGCATCCGAGTACCTTAGCCACTAGACCACCGCGGCGGGGCTGTACTAATAATACAAGCGGCTGCATTACCTCCAATGCATTCCGTTGAAAGTCAGCGCTCCGTCTTGTCTGTTGTTGCCTTCTGCTGCTGTTGCGCTGTACCTACATCTTACGATATTCACCGTAAATCAACTCGTCCGAATGAAGCTCTTGTTGCGTGTTTTCACCATGATGAAAACGTATTGCAGGGCCCCTCAAAAGACTCATTCACTCTCGCTGAAGTCATTTAATGGAGGACATCGACTTCCGTCTCGAGTACTCGTCGCCATAGTAGTAAGACTTCTAGGAATTGTTTTCTTTTTCAATTGGCGGGAGTGTTCCTACTTGCCTGGAATCAGAAATAGACTAGCACCATGCTTCCATCCGGCCCGGAACAGCGAACCAAGCTTCTATCCAGGTTCCTTCTCCACAGATCCTAGAGGTGCGCTTCGTTTTTCTCCCAGCTGTGCGTTTCAGTGTGGCAGCGCGCGAGTGCAGTCATATTGTATTTCATGCTTTGTCTGCTTTCTTTGAACGCTGGAAAAGTCACCACGCAGCAAGCACGCCCAACAGCGACAGCTTGGGGGAAGCGAGATGTTCGAAAAAGCTATGTATTCTAGCTTTCTCTGCAAAGATTGTCCCCTGATGAATATTCCAGCGTGTAGCTGGTACCGCAGCCTACACAGTCACCAGATTTAATTTAAGCATTACGCTATATTATCACGAAAATTCACGTTTGTTGTGGACCCAACATCTGGTAAACTTTCGCTGTTGGATTAACGCAGCCACAGAAAATCGGACTGGTTGTTGTGAATACCTTCTACGACGTAATGAAATACAGGTGGCCCTGAAGTGAAGGCTAAAAATTGCGGCATTGATCTTTCTCAACGAACTGAAAAGGGTAATATGAAAATATTTTAACGAGTGCCACGTGAAGGCGAACCCAACCTCGCTAGTACCGTTTAGTGGTGGTTAGGGCTGGGCAAACGTACTTCCACATACAAGATACTCGGGCAACATGTATTCTAGATATCAGTACAAGATACTGCCACAACAATTGTATCCGATACGATACTTGCTAACTGTATCATAAGTTAACTTCATACACTCACAAATGTCTTGGTATGTAGTAGCGAACGCCCATGTGCATAAAGATCTCCTTAAAACTTTCATGCACGTTACCAATTTCATTTATTTTCATAAAATGTCTGCTAGTGTCTCAAAAGTTTTTTCTTTCTTGCTCAAAGAACATTAGCTAGTTCTGAAAGCACTTTTTAGAATTCGTTTTAGCTGCTTAAGAGGACAGCTGTTGAGACAATGCGTTGTCATTTCTCTAATTGCATCCTCAATGGAGGCGAAAATGTTTGAGGCTAGTGTGTCATGTATAGGCGCGCATTATTGAACCCCCGGGAGTAGAAATTTCTGGATCCCTCTACTACAGCTTCTGTCATAATCATATGGTTGTTTTGGGGTGTTAACACCAACAATAATTATTATTAAATACATTTATCTGCTGGCACAAAACATTCCTTACTTATATACTCACAGATGTGCAAGCAATTTTTCTTGAACAAGAGAACATGTGCACGCTAGGAATGCCTCAGACCTATAGTTGTATTTTTAATGATTAACCATAAAAAAGAACAGTCACTCTGATAAGAACAAACTCTTGATTCGGCTAGCTTGTGCCAAGAAACTTAAGTAAGTCGAAGTAAAAGCAAAGCGCGCTGTGTTCTTTAATGGCAGTATAGGTCATCAGCCTTTGGTGATGTAATTATCGGCGTAACGCGTCTTGTTTTAAACATGAGTGTTCGTGTTTTCTCGTGCTATCGCTGGTGTTCGCATAAGCTCCATCAGGAACAATGGAGTACGTGCAGTGCACGTAACCACAATAATAAATGCTTAGTTTTTAAGTCTGAAACACACGGCATTACTATAGATATGTAGTAATGGAGGCCTCAGGAAATTTTGGCCATCTGGGGTTATTAAACGTGCAATTGAATGTAAGTAGAAGAGCCTGCAGCCTTTTGCCTCTATCGAAACACGGCCGCCACGGAAGAATTTGCCAGCAAACTTAATAAAACAATTTGTGACAGTGTCCAAGAATCAAAAAAATTGAAGGGCGGCTTGCACTGAGCGGTGACAAGTTTTTTGGGAGAAAACCTAATAACTCCAATATAAAAAAATGCCACCAGCATCTTCCCACGGGAGAAACTTGAGTGAATGCGTCGCAGAGTGCCGGGGGGGGGGGGGCTTGTATCACGTGAATGGTGCGTTATTGGGTATGATTTTGGAATACTTAGTCGTTATTTCGTCTTTATTATTTTTATTTCTTGAATGAAGATGAATCATTACCTTAAAATGAGTGGCTGGACGCTGATGTGTGATGCAGTGCCTACATATACGGCGTGGCCAGTCAACGAATCTGTAGCGCGGGCAGTCGATTTTTACTAGCAGACGCTGCCTGCGGTAGCCTTGCGAGGCGAAAGAGGGGGTGGGGAGCAAACAGTTGGCACTAGACGCAAGCCGGCGGCATGATGCGCGAGGCACTAGCATGCGCAGTGGAGTTGTAGACATCACCACTAACGCACAAAGCATGACGATATGCGACTAAGAAATAGTCCACATTAAAAAAATATAACAGTGCGTGGCAGGATAGTTGCGCAGATAGTCGCAAGACAACGCCATTACTCACTAACGTAATTACTTCAATTCAATTCAAATTTACTTCTACATTAAAAGAGACATTTCAAAAGTCACATCAGTAACCCTGTCGGTGAAAGTGAAAAGCCATTCATTCAACGGAAGCAACAATTGCAATTGCTGATGACTATCCGATACAAACTCACATTGTTGTAGAAGTCCTGAGAACGCACATCAGGCACTTCGCACGTGCTCCCTGCCATCACCTTGCACTGTTGCCTTCAGACAGGCGCCAAGCATCGTTCACCAAAATGATTGTGAATTACAACAATAAACTTCCCTCGGGCCTCACTCCTGCATCTAAACCATCAATACCACCTTGGTGTCTTATTTGACCCACAGTGCATCTTAGTGTACCAGGGATCCGGAGGAATCTGAGCTTTCGTCGCCTGTGCTGAAACAACTGTATCTTCTTATTTTGAACGAGAAATATTCAGACAGCATACATGTATACACCGATGGTTCCACGAACCACCAGTGTTCGTCAAGGGCAGTAGTTATCCCAGCAAGAGATGTTACCATCATCTTTAGGACTGACCACTCCACGGCATCTACAGCAGCGGAACTAGCTGCTTTGCGCGCTGCACTTTGTGTGGTCAATCGGGAACCACCGCAACAATGGTCGATTTTCAGCGACTCAAGGGCTGCCCTACAATCTGTGCGCTCAGCACTGCGTCGCAGGCCTTACGAACAGCTTGTTTTCGTAATTCGATTCCTTCTCCACACTTCACACGAGAAAGGGCATCATGTGACGCTTCAATGGCTGCCAAGCTACTGCGGCATCATAGGGAACGAGCATGCCGATACTGCCGCGCGGGCAGCCCTTCGAGGAACACGAGAAGAAGCCATACCACTTTCGCGGACTGATGCTGCCAGTAATCTTCAACGACTTGCGCGTGAAATCACGTTTTCACTATGGTGCCCACCAAGCATCGATACGAATCGTCAACACCACCTGTCCTCTTTGCTGGCTCTCCGCATGCCCACTGGACTCGACCGAAGAGAAGCCACCCTTCTTCATCGCTTATGGCTAGGAGTGGCATTTACAAAATCTTATTCCTTTGTCTTAGGAATGGCCGACAACGCTCTCTGCGATGCCTGTCATTGCGAAGAGACGCTACACCACATCCTGTGTGACTGTCCGTTGTATGAAATCCAGAGACAGTCACTGGCGTCCACTTTTGCGCACATAGACAATAGCCAAATGTCTGTGGACACTATTCTGTCAAGTGCCCGAGAGAAGACACTGCAACAGAAGGCGACGAAAGCTCTGTTGAAATTCCTACGCGACACTGACTTGAACAAGCGACTGTAACAGCAATGTCACACACCACGAAAGACAAGACTGAACTATGAGTGTGCGCGCGTGTGCTGCCGAATGTGCTGTTTCTCTCTTCCCTCTCTGCTATCTTTCATCTCCCCCATCCCTCTCCCATGCGCAGGGTAGCAAACCGGCTGCCTATAGGCTAGTTAATCTCCCTGCCTTTCTTTTCCCTCTATTTTCCTTCCTTCCTTTCTTCCATTAAGGCTAGACAGAGGCTTTGACACCATTAGACCACACCTCAACATCAACAGTTATTGCAGAATATAAAATGAACATTTCATACGAAAAGAGCAGTAGGAATGCTTCATTGAAGGCAATTCCTTAATTTTAGTGGCAGCAAGTAGCACATCAATTGTCGACCGTAGTTAGAACGTTTCTAAGGGATCTTCAACTCTCCAGCGGTCTTGTGCTGTAGGGGCAGCTGTAGGGTGTCAAACGCCCTGAACCAGTAAGAAAAAATCATGATTCTTTGAGAAGTACGACATCGCTTCATTATCTGAATTTTACATGTCGAGCATTTGTTGTAAATTAGGGCTTAGAAAACCGATCTGGTATACTCATCGCGTAAAACACCTGCAATTATGCCCACAGTTTTCTCTGTAATCTATATATACAGTCTGATTTCTTTCCAGTTTTGGTGCCCCATGCCAAAAAACAGCAACTTTATGTAGATATAACTAGAGATCTACACAGTGAGAGTTTAATTTTTAACGGCGAAAGGAGACATCAACGTGATAGGACATCTACAGTACGATAGCGTTTAGTCTGGACAAACTGAGCTATAGCTTCGATTACCTGGCAATAAGTAATGGTCCAAATAATGGAGAGGTCTAAAAAGCAAGAAAAAAGAATCACACAAATAAAACTAACTTATAAAAGCCGTTCTATATAAAATATTCATATTTTAAATGACTGCAGAAACATGATCCAGGTGGTGCTCCTGTGACCATTCAAAAATGATTGCGGATAGAAAATTGCCTGAAAAGGCTAGCTTAGACGCTCGTGAGAAGAACAAACCATTTTTTAACAATGTTTTCGAAATAACCTTGCTAACATCTTCAGGGTGGTGTTATGTTTAGGGCAAATGAAGGATAGTCATTCGGTAGACGGCATTTGACGAAAAGGGATGATAATAAAAAGTGTCTGCGCAGACGAGGTAATAAGCCGTTCTCCTCTGCGCAGGCGCTCTATTGTCAAACCCTTTGAGCTTTTATTCACCGCACCAGACGCTGGTGAATCACCCACATGGTGGAAGCATTCTCACTGTGCCACAGTCTGTGAAACCAGTGGTCCCTGCCACGACACAGCTCCCGACTGAATAATGTGGTGGTGTTCTTTCGCAGCAAGTGTGGACAAACGGCAGCATCATGTGTACAACAACCAGGGAGCCGAGCGGCTGTCTAGTCATGTTTGTCGTGGTTAAAAAAAATCACTTTAAGCTGTACGTTGACAAAATGACGGAGTTCTTTTTCGGCTTATTGCTTGGAGGATGAGTACAGCAAAGTGTGGGAGTCCAGAGGCGGAGACACATCTCTGAGGGAAGGAGAGTTGTTTGCTGCATTGGTGGAGCGTCAAGGAGAGATTCATCCCAAAAGCTGGTCTCAGATGAGACGGGAGGTATTTAATGGAGAGAAATGGACAGCCCCTCCGCGGTGGTTTAGTGACTAAGGTACTGGGCTGCTGACCCGCAGGTCGCGGGGTCTAATCCCGGCTGCGGCGGCTGCATTTCCGATGGAAGTGGAAATGTTGTAGGCCCGTGTGCTCAGATTCGGGTGCACGTTAAAGAGCCCAGGTGGTCAAAATTTCCGGAGCCCTCCACTATGGCGTCCCTCATAATTATATGGTGGTTTGTGGACGTTAAACCCCACATCAATCGGTTAATGAAGAGAAATGGAGAGGAGGGAAGCTTAGAGCTTGAGAACGAGATCGGGAAGCGTGGACAGAGGTGCTTGACGCCGACTCTGATCCAGGGTTGATACTACATCAAGCAGTTGGTGTCGATGTGTGCAGTATACTAAGTGCTCGGCAAGTAACGCCGACGTTAATACAGCCCACTGGTTACAATGTTGTCGGGTTAGTAGCTGTACCAGCTTTTTATTGCAAATAAGTGTCAGTGTGTAGTTAAACTGAAGTTTACCCGGAATTGAGTTCTTTAACGTGTCGTCGTGGTCATCTGAACAATCGGAAATACCTCCATCATCCCAAAATCAACTGGCTAAGTCGGCAGGATGTCATGGCGGCTTCCTGGAGGACAATGAAACATCCTGCTTTCCTGGCACACACACCCCGAAAGCAAAAGGTGGGGGCAAAAACAATTATCAGGCGACGTCAGAGCAGAGATCAAGATATGCTTTTCAAAAAACCTGAACTTGGCGCAACACCGACCATGACGATCAGCTGAGCCGGAATTGAGAGTGACGACTTTTTACGCCCAGGTGATGGCTCCTCACTGAGAACAGCTGGTGACTGCTACACTCACGGGGATCGTGAGAGCCAGCGCGTGACTGCCGACCAGCACACCTATTAAGGCGGAGACTTAGCGGTGCTCGTACATTCAACTACAGCGGAAAAACAGTTTCACTACCTGCTGAGTGGAACCTGCTGACTGGTGGCGTGGGTACTCATCTACGAACAGTGAACCGCAGGTGGGTCCCTGTTTAATTTTTTTCCGGGAGCACCAAGGCGACTAATGGGATGAAAATTCAGAAGGGGCAGATGGGACTACTGAGGACCGGGAGTCAGCTTGTAATGAGGCATCAGCGGGTACGATTGCCGCAAACGTGGTTGCTAGTGAAAGCGTGGTACCTGCTGGCCAAGTTCGAATGAAGTAAATAGAAAATGAGGGTTTCAAGTTTGAAATTGAGCCCCGCCGCGGTGGTCTAGTGGCTAAGGTACTCGGCTGCTGACCCGCAGGGCGCGGGTTCGAATCCCGGCTGCGGCGGCTGCATTTCCGATGGAGGCGGAAATGTTGTAGGCCCGTGTACTCAGATTTGGGTGCACGTTGAAGAACCCCAGGTGGTCTAAATTTCCGGAGCCCTCCACTACGGCGTCTCTCATAATCATGTAGTGGTTTCGGGACGTTAAACCCCACATATCAATCAATCAAGTTTGAAATTGAGCTACAAAAATTGAAGAATCAATCTCAGACAAACGTTGAGGTGGAATGGAGTGACAGGGCTGATTTGACTAGGTATGCATATCAGTTGTGGGCAATTCTTCCGCGAATGCCGGTTTCCGATGAGCTGGTGCCTGCGTGGTTCCGCAGCACTCAAAATATGCTTAGAAGTTCCGGGATTCCCGAAGATGTTTAGTGGGATATTATTATAGCTGTTTTTGAACGACGAATTCCAGACATTGGTAGCAAAACCGAGCTGAGGAGCGAGTCCTTTCTTACGAAGAAGTTCGTGACCTTGTAGCGTAGTGCTAGCGGCGAACCAGCTGAAGTAAAGATTACGAGTCGGTGGCTTGTGGTGCAAGGCACCTATAACTTTCTCAGGCTTCCAGCTGGCTGGACACCATGGCAACCACTCTAATTCGGCAGCTGCCTTCCTACTTTAGTTGTCCTTTCGTTAAACCAGTAACGATGGCACGTCTACGTCAGACGCCATCACGTCGCTACAATTTGGTTACCACGCACACGCGTACGAGCGAAGGACGCTGCACAACTGCCGCCGAGCTCCACGACCATGTTGCAGTCAACACAAGCCTGGCAGCCTCCATTCCACCTGCCACTGCCACTGTTTGAGACCTCTCGCCTAATGTAGTTTGAGCAGTTTGCGGTGGCCTTGGATCAAAATAGCATCTGGATCCAGGAGCTCATGTATGATGTATTGGAATATCATCGTCCACAAAACCTCAAACGCCGTTTCTCGCACTTCTCCCGGAGGCCTCGCCCGTACGATGATCTAAGAGAAGACGTGGTCACGTCTACAGCATCAAACGTGATCTTTTTTCTAAGAGTGACATCACGGTACCTGGCTCATCACTTTCCAGGACACATCCCGCACCATGGACACTCGAGGCCATTGTCCTGCCAGCTAGCTGCTACACAGTTGATGGAGACTACCTTCTGGCTTTAATCAAGCCGTTGACCGAAAGACCCACGACCCAGGAGTTGACAGAGCCTGCTTCTGATGTCTCGGTTCTGCCAACAAAGTCATTGCCACTTCTCTCCGTCACAGACTGGACACCGGCCACAGCCCCGCGCGCCATTGGATTCGCTGCAGAGATCTGTTGGGCTGCACTGTCTGCACCGGGCCACTCGATGACATCAGCTGGTCTGGATGACCCATACCTGCAGACAACAAGCCTGTCTTGGCACCTGTGGAGGCCCGCGACACCACTCACACTATGGACCCAGAGCCCGCTGGGACGCAGCACGCCATCAGTTTTCTTGACACACTGGTGCCTGTTGCTCAAACACTTGAAGACTGGCAGCTGGATCATGACTTCTCCTCCAACGCTTCAAGAGGTAGCCAGTTTTTTCAAGATCTGCTTGCATCTTTATACTATGATATTTCAGAACAGCCAATCCCCGTGCTCTGTTGCCAACCTATGTCACCCACATCCTCAACATATCCTCAACAGCCTTTCCTCACTAGCGACGTCGGCTTATCATCGAGTCAGAAGGGGCAACATCACGTATACACACAGCGCACGACTCGTGCTTTGTCCAGAACACGCATCACGTTCTTGACACAAGCCCTGTTGTTGGCGCTCAAGAAGCTGAAACGCACGACCATTGGCTTCACGTAGATCATGGCGTTCACACAACTTCCACCACCAGCATTTCCAACACTCCTCTCTGCCTTTATCGCTGCTCTGAACGACGCGAAATAATTGTAGTCCTTGCCCGCGGCGTGGTTTCCAATGCCACCTCCCAAAACTATCGGACTCCTCGTATGTCTTCCACCCCGACTACGTTCGTACTTCCAAATCGAGACTGCAGGTACTGCCACACATATATTGAGCGTTCATATATGTTCTTTTCACAATTTTTCATTCATTTCCTATCACGTACCACGCCAGGAGGAGAGCCCTTCTAGCGTAGTGCTAGTGGCAAACCGGCTAGAGAAAACATTGACCCGAATCTACATGTTACACTGTAAATGTCGTCGAAAGACAATAGTCTTGCATCTGGAGAGAGTGAAAAAAACGTTTATTTGATATTCTGCGCAAGAAAATCGGTGAATGGTATTCTGCAGGCGCTGCGTTAAAGTGCCTCGAGCGTGTGGTGGAGGCGAACGAGCGCATCTAGGCGGTAGGTGTTCTGTGTCTAGGCACGTTACACACAGGTGCCACCTGGCAGTTATCTTCGAAAACGAAGGCGCGCAGCCCACGAAGAAAGATGCACGCCAGTCTCGGAGGTGATAAGGTGTAGAACGCAAAGCGACGGGCAGATGCCACCACCGTGACGTCGTAGCAAAGTGTTGGAAACACCTTTTTGAGCATTGCGTTGCACTGTTAGCGCATCGCGATTAAACGCTGCATTCCTTAGAGTTACTTGTGTGTGCTTCTTATAGTATAAAGGCAGACATATAAAACATCGAAGCGTTGTTGTGGAGCCTCAGATATGCGCAATAATTGCTTTTTAATTCACAATCGCACAACTGCGAACGCTAAACTTTGCGCAATATTGGTGGACACTGTGGATGGGGTCAGCCGTTTAGTGCCGTTTGAGGTATCGTTTGGGCAGATGACAGCTGTTCAGACAGACAGACAGACCAAAATTTTTTCGTAGAAGGTTCCCAAGAAAGACTATCGATTTTAAAAGATAACGAGCGGGTGGCTCGTGGCACGAGGAGCCTAGAACTTTTGTTGGCTTCCGGCTGGCTGGAAGCCACGGCCACCGCTCTACTTCGGCAGTTCGCTTCCTCCCTGAGGCGTTCTTTTATTAAAGCAGATACGACGCCACGTCTACGTCAGAAACCGTCGCGTCGCTAAAACCTCATCATACAGAAACTGAAGCTCACCTCCAAGAAAAAAAATGGCAGCATATCCACGGAGTGAATGATGGAGAGTGGGGCGAAGCATCCGTCCGTCCATTCGTTCTTGCTTCCGTCCGTCCAGCGTGCGTCTCTGTGGCCACCGGTGCGTCCATCCGCCCATCCGTGCGTGCGTCTGTTCGTGCTTCCGCACGTTTATCTGTGCGTCCGTCGCTGCGTTCATCC
The DNA here is from genome assembly GCA_013436015.1 of Rhipicephalus annulatus. NCBI lineage: Eukaryota > Metazoa > Arthropoda > Arachnida > Ixodida > Ixodidae > Rhipicephalus > Rhipicephalus annulatus. The sequence continues at coordinate 161,724 of WOVY01009918.1, read as the reverse complement.
ATGCATCCACTCCTGCGTCCATTCATCCGTCCGTGCAGCCACCTGTGCATCCGTCCATGCATCTGTCTGTGCGTCCGTTCGTCCACCTATTCAAAATCCCAAGTACCACCATCTCACATCTTTTCATCATATATTCCTTATATAGAAGCACCGCCATCCAGCGGACATTCCGTGGACTGAACGAGAGGAGGCACACGCACACTTTCTTAAGGCTTGCGCTTCGTGTCTTCTTCCCACCTTTAACAACCTCGAGTTCATGATATATACTAGTTCACTGTATTCACGGGACTGCGGCTCAACGCTCGCTAAACCTTTCTAAAACTAAGAAGGTTACGCCTAGCGAGTATAGCGTAGCAACCCTTTCTCGTCAGATAGTGCTCAATTTACATGCGAATGGCTGCTAAGGGGGAATGAGAGACAGGAGAATTCGGCTTTTAGTTAATGCGCACGCTGCGAATTTTTTATTGTTCAACAACGCACAGAAGGAATCTTAACCGGCACCACCTTGGAGGTCAAATTGTAAGACTGGTTACACACTACGACTACAACTACTACTACGAGGGATGAACGGGGGCCGCTTTAAGGAACTTCGCTGCTAAAAGTATGCCTGAGAGGAGCATTTGGGCATGCTGTTTAGGCTGACCTAATGCACGTCCCATTGTCTCCGAATACATTAGGAAAGATGCTGTGGCTGAGCTGATTGAACTGTGTGCGATCACAAATAAACTTGCAGGAGCAGATGCCCTACTAACGCCAAGCACGTTGGAGAAATTCAAGCAGGGTCGGTGGAAGAAGCGGTTAATACAGTGATAAATGGGTAAGTTATCGTTGAGGAGGTAGATTGTAAGGGACAAAATGAAAGCAAATTTGATGCTAGAGTGGCCATCTATGAAGGTTTGATTTACTGAGGCTACGATACGAGTACATGCATCAGGTAGTGAGACTGAGGGGGAGATGTCCGTGAGGAAACAACGAAAAGAAAGCTCACTGCGCATGACATGCGAATGGAACTTGACAGTGAGCGGGAAATGTTCATAGGACAGAAAACAAGTGAGCGCATTCAGAGTGCATATTTTTGGCTCACACTAACTACGGTTCTAGGCGTTATAGTGTCAATGGGCCTAGGGATGAACCGGGAAAGATGTTCGCTCCCACAAATGCAGATGAGCTACCTCGGACACATTGTTGACTGGTGTCACTATCGTATGCAAGACAGATTAGATGTGGTTGTGGAACTTAACACTCCGCGCACTAAGAGAGACTTCCACGGTGTGATATGACGATATTACCGAAAATATATACCCACACACTCGAAGTTAATGAGCTCATTTACAGACCTCACAAACCACTTTGCACCTGTTTTTCTAGGGGGCTCGAAGAGTAAAAGGTTTATCATTGCTGCTACACTTGTCCTAAAGGCCGCCTTTTGGTCAAGCACATCTGAGAAATGAGTTAGCATCAAAGACAGGTGCATCAAACAGGCTACCAGAAGCCCGTGTTGCTAATAGGATAAATTGAGAAGAGAGACCAATCATCTTTCTCAAAACATGGTATCACTGCTCAGCGAGTTAATTGGTTGGCCAGTAAAATAGAGGTTTTTACTGTCGTGCGGGCACTTAGCCTGTCGGACATGCGCCCAGTTGGTGCCAGAATTAAGGTAGTAATGGCGCGTGGCTCGCTCGCGTACCTGACTCACTCCATGTGATCCGGTGCTCACCTGACCCTCTGGGCTTTGACATTACAGAAGTACGACATCTATTTTTCTTTCATAAAGGGAAGTTTTAATATGTGCGCCGATGCTTTGTCGTGATTAGACAGCGGGGATCCATAGAGAAAGCTGAGGTTGAAAGTTGTTACTTTTTATTTTTTTACTTGTACTATGATATGGACACGTTGTGAAGTAACAGTACGGAAGTTTGTTAGACTTAGGCAGGAAGCAAGTTCATGGTGTCGGAATGTTTATTAATTGCCATGGTACACCAAGGAATGTACGGGATCGACAGGGTCCAACCTGCGAGTTATGGTGCGACTAGTGCGCGGGTATGGCTACTTGAGTGCGTTTCTCCTCATTTTGTTTTTTGTTTTTTTCATTTCGGGTGTGTTCTCCTCCTCGTGGTATTCTTCATGACTTTGTGCGTTTGAGTGACCACAAACATTGTCGAAAAGACACTTGTGTGATAGTGCTTTGTGATGTTGTAATGATGTTAGGTGAAGCGCCTGTAACACATTGTCTTCTTGTTGTTTTGGCTATTTTTGTATGATGTGTACGCACGACTTGAAGTGTTGCCAGTGCACCTAAGTGGGACCCCTCTTCACCCGTACGGTTCTTGAAGTTGTGTGTACTACCAGCGTACATACAACATTCTTGGTTTGGAAAGAAGTTATGTTTGCGGCAAGTGAAATATAGCCACTCTGTATACGAGGCCTGACGAAAAAAGAAGACAATGAAAAGGGGCTACTCAGATGAGGTACTAAGCCGTTCGCCTCTGCACGCGGCTTAGTTGCCAAACCCCACGAGCTTTTGTTCACCGCACCTGGCGTTGGTGATCACTCGCACTGCGGAAGCGTTATCGCGATGAGCCAGGCTGAGAAACAAATGGTCCTTGTCGCGACATCATTCCCGACAGGATAATGTGGCGGTGTGCTTTCTCAGTAAGTGTGGACAGACGGCAGCAGGTGTGTACTAACTCCAGACAGCCAACCAACTGCCTAACAAGGCTTGTTGTAGCGCGAAAGTATTTTAAGCTGTACTTCGACGAAATGACGGAGTTCTGTTTTAGCTGAGTTATATAGGAGGATGTGCAGAGCAAAGTGTGGGAACGCCTAGGCGGAGATACGTCTCTGAGGATAGTTGTTTGCTGCATTGGTGGAGCATCAAGAGGGGTTCGTCCCACGAGGCGCTCTCAGATGAGACGGGGGGTATGGAGAGAAATGAAGAGGAGGGGAACTTAGTGCTCGAGGACGAGATTGGGAAGCATGGACAGAAGAGGTCATGTTTGGTGCCGCCTTTTATCCAAGGTTGATATTGCATTGAGAAGTTGGTGTCGGTATGTGCAAAATACTAATGGCGGGGCAAGTAACGCTGGCGTTAATACAGCGCAGGGCTTACTATGCGGTTGGGTTAGTGGCTGTCCCGGTCTTTGATTGGAAAGTAAGTGTCAATGTGTAAATAGACTGAAGTTTGCCAGAAACTCAGAAACCGGGTGGTCTAGTCCTTCAGCGTGTCATCGTGGTCATCTGAAACATCAGGATTACCTCCATCATTTCAAACTGAACTGGCGCTGTGGGCAGGATGTCACTGCGGCTTCCTGGAGGACAATGAGACATCCTGCTTCCCTGGCACACACACGCACTGAAAGCCAAAGGTGGGAGCAAAAAAAAAGTCATCAATCGATGTCAAAGCAGAGATGAAGATATGTAGTTCTAAAAACCTAAACACAGTTCAAGAAACCTGAAAGAAATTAACAGTTATTTCATGTACGAAAACAACCGACAAGTGACGCTCCTTAGAAATGTGATTCGAACGCCTGTGCGCCTGATCTTGCGGTAATAATGTTTGAAGTGAAAGAGGGTGAAGAATGGGGCTAAGTGACGTAGTAAGTGTCTATCTCACTGTAGCAGACAGCAGAGCCTGCTGCTTGGTATGAGCTCGAGCGCATGGTGGTGACCATGCACTCGAGCTCATACGCTTGTAGCATGGAGCTTATAGCATGGTGGTGGCCGGAGAGAACCAGCCAAGAGAGGAAAAGATGCGCCAAGGTTTCTGTCTTAACACTTTAACTGCAAGAGGGCAAGGGAACACACGGTAAAGTTGCACAACACGGAGGTGATATTAGGCATTGTCAGGCCAGAGGGAACTGTTTTCATGTGCGTTGATGAGTCTTCTTCCTGGTTAGGGTACTTTGCAATAGATGGCGCGGTGGAAAGTGAAGAAAAAGAACCTGGAGGCTCATTAGTAAATATATGGCTGGAAAATCAGAGAGGCAGAGAGGATTTATTGGCTGGCAGCAATGGAAAAGAAGCCGGTTCCCAGTAAATACCGAAAGGGCAAAAACGAAAGAGGGAGAGGTTTTAAGATCATTCAAGCTGAACAGCATTACTATTCGGAGAGATAATGGGTTGTCTTTGAAGCCGTATTTGGAAAGCGAGATTCAATAAAGAAGAAGAACAGTGTACATGCTTTGGGGGAGCTAAGAAAATTATGAAACATGTTCTAATAGGTGACCAATTAAAAAAGCGAGGGATTGTGGGATGCACCGTCTGCTGCCGACTTCCAGTTCGAGAAAAGTAGACGACGGCGAAGCGCTCCGCCGCAAGCCTCAGATTATTCGGGATTCGCGCACGCGGTAACCCGTTTATCTTCATCCTGATAAACCATGGTCGGTTGTTCAGCCCAATTTCAGCGTGAAAGGCAAACGCGAGTATTGATTCCCTTGGAATGAAGATAGAAAAATGAGGTGGGCTCTGGCTGTGAAGAAAGCCACAGTGACAGGTAGCCTTGAGTACCAATGTTCAAGCCAAAGTGTGCGAAGACCATTTTACCACAAGTACGTGTAATTTCAGCACCAATAAAAAGCTTACGCATGAATATGCTGCGAATAATATATCTAGAAATTAATTGCCGCGCAGGGGCGCCTAGCAAATATATTATGGGAACGTGCAGGCAAAATCTACATCCCATACGAGATGAGCGCCAGCCTTTGCACCACATATATGACAAAATGCAAAAGCTTCACAGAATTAGGAGTGAGTTTACACAAAGCGTTGGACGAGTTCATTGGTGTTTATCTGGGTGAAACTGTGCGCCAGAATTGCACACAAAGGAAGACGTGCGTTAAACAAGCGCAGGGTTTCGATTATCAGGCGCCGTCTATGTCTGATTGCATTGTTTATGTGCCACCGTGCTGCACAGACTGACCAAGATCAGCGTTCGCGTAAACATTAGTCTTCGACTAAGAGATCCATCTTATAGCGCACTGAAGGCTACAAAAAAGGAAGATATTTCAACATGCTAGATAAGTGCTGCGCTTCATGCCGATCTAATCACAATGGCGGCTGAAACAGTGATCCCGAATTCAACTCTCAGCCCACCGCTACAGTTATCCCCATCCCCTGAGATCTTTAAAATGGTGATTTTTTATCTGCAGTAACGTATCCTACAATGAAAACTGTCTTCTGTGATGACTGATCTCCTAGCCAAACTGACAGTACCTTCGAGCCGCATAAAAGCATTGCAGATCATTTTAGTACAATAAAAAAGTTTTCTTACCATTCACGGCTTTTGTATCTTGTCATTGTCGAGGTCACGGTAAGCATAAACAAAAAAACAACTTCTACAGCCCTGACATTGCACGAAGAGGTGTTTTTTTCGACGGAGCAGTACAAAAATGCGCGCGTGCCTCCGCTAACCGGCGTGGTGCGTCGAGCTGGAAGTTATCGTATTTCACAGTTCCGTGCGATTTCCCATATTACCAGTCACCAATTGAATGTGATATTCACCCAGGTATACGTGTGGGTAGGGGCCTACAGGTGGCCTCGGGTTTTAAGGATAACCATAGAAAGCTGAACACGCCTGCAAAAAAGGGAACTAAAAGAGGGTTAGAGTATTGGTGGCAGAAAAAGTTGACATAAAAGACAAAAATAGTGGTAAAAATGAGTTCATTCTACCGCAAGATGCAGAGAGATGGACCGTGAATTTATGTGTTTGGATATAAAAAGATCGAGTTAATTGAAGAACGAATGGCATTGGGCCCAGCATAAAAAGTTTTCTATTGTTTTTTTTTCTTTCAAGCCTGGTGGCACGCATGACACCATCCCGTTATAAAGCGGAATCTCATAGGATCCATCCCTCCATTTATCCCTCCATATGCTCCTTGGGATGACTTCCGATGAGCTCGCTCCGAAGGTTTCGGCGCGCTGAGTCAATGGAGTCTGCGCACGTTTATAGAGGAACGGCGTGGTCGTGTGCTGCCTTTGCCAGGTCATCGTCAGCTTTTCTTCTGCGATATCATCTTGAGACGGAATTCAGTGACGGACCACGTCGCAGCGGTCATCGCAGAAGTTGCACAGCGAGCCCGTTGTGCGAGTTGGCTTGCGCGGTATTCGTCTGCGAACTGGTGGAAGGCAGACCTCGAGACCTTGATGATAGCCACGTGTGAGGCTTTCGAAGTTCACAGACGAGTTCGGCAGCCAGGTGAATGCCTACGAGCTCGGACGTGGTGGATGAAGCGTGATAGGTGAGCCGGCATTGGCACGTCAGTACCAGCTGGGTTGACGTGCAGGCAGCTGCCGCAGAGCGGTCTTGTAGCAGAGATGTGTCTTGGTTCTCGTGGTAGGAAGAGCATGTGCTGTGCTCGGTGGCGTGGGAACGACTAAGCGAGTAAGTGGTGACGTGGGGGGTGAGCTTGCGCCATCTGCCACCGCGCTTGCGCTCGCCATGAGCGCCCACCTAGTGGTTTGCTCAGCGCTTTGTCCGGCGCTGAAAGATTCGCCCGTTGGCGATGGTGACGGTGGACTGTCAGCCTAAGGAGCATCGCTCTTAAGAAAGAGAAAAGGGAATGCATGTGAGCAAGGCCGCAAAGGCTTATGTTCGCACGCTTCTTTCTGACGAAACAGAGCGAGAGCTGTCATGTTGCTTTGCCTCTTCAAGAGGCATGCGCTCCCCTCAAAGCCTGCCTTCACTGATGAACGGTGATTGAAGGATAAAATTATACCAGTGCCCTTGGTTCTATTCAGGTGGCGGTTGCACTACTACCAACTTGAGAAAAGAAGTTAAGTCAGCGGTTATCGTTTCGTATTGTGGTGTTGCGATAGCAGTATCTTGTATCCTAAGATTCACGGTACTTAATTAAATGTACCGAAAATATCAGACGTTCATACTGATCGTGTGGGGCGTATTGTGAAACATATCCAAGATACCCAGAGTATCTCAGATAGTATCTGAGATATATGTATCATCGATAGTGGCGAATCCTAGTAAACCAATTTTCAAAATATTTGGTTCTATTGACGTGACAAACCCTGTGTTTTTGTGAGAGAGAGAAAAAAAGAACATGGGGGTGGGTTGAGTGATTTCTTGTGGTATTTTGCTAGACGTGGTGTCGGACTGCCGTGGAGTGACAGGCGTCAACGGGAATGACAATATATGACATTTTACGTCGTTTTTGTTTACTTGGAACTACTGAATGTAGTGTGTGTGATGTGACCAACAAGAGGAAATGAAAAGCCGTGAAAGTTACTATCTCTCACCTTTGTGTTTTTTTTTCTCATAACGTCCTTCTCTATGCCAGGTCATATCTTTTGATTGTTTCCCTTCCCGCTTTTGCATAGTGTGATGTTGACCCCTGTTCTCGCTGTTTTTTATGCCACCAAGCTGCCTGACACCACTTTTCAATCTCTAGATGGCAGCAGGGCATATTTATTTTGCTAAATACAACTTCAGAACCTCCACCACTTCAGTATTCGTGCCCCGCCGCGGTGGTCTAGTGGCTAAGGTACTCGGCTGCTGACCCGCAGTTCGCGGGTTCGATTCCTGGCTGTGGCGGCTGCATTTCCGATGGAGGCGGAAATGTCGTAGGCCCGTGTACTCAGATTTGGGTGCACGTTAAAGAACCCCAGGTGGTCAAAATTTGCGGAGCCCTCCACTACGGCGTCTCTTAATCAAATGGTGGTTTTGGGACGTTAATCCCCACAAATCAATCAATCTTCAGTATTCGTAGCACTTTGATAGCATTTTGTTCATCACACTTGGTTCTTCACTCTAGGCTGTCTGCGTTACCAACTTCCTGAAAGTGTTGTTGTAGACTTCACTTCGTGTCACTTGTACATAAATTCAGTAACATATAAAACGGCCTGTGTGCGTTTGCCAACACACAGTGACCGAAGTTATATGAGATTAGAACACCGTGCTTAGTGGCACATACAAAGAAACTGCTTACAGCGTCCGCGAAAAATAGTGAAAGTGGGTGTACAGGTGCTGAAATAAATAAAAAAAACAAACGGGATCCCTCTCTCAGAAGAATCGGAATAACACAAAAGTGAAATACCTTTTCAAAAAGCGAGATGAGCACTTATGGTGCATCCTAACAACATTCTTCTAGCGCAGACCGACACACGGACAATGAGAGGGAACAACTCCATTGCTATTTTAAACTGGAGTATTTATTTAGCAAAGAAAAACATGTACCGACGCGGTCACTGGCTTTCCATGTGCACGGCTGCCCATGCGATGTCTGGAGCTATCGCGCCATATCGGCGGCTGGTCTTTTTTTAAGAGACCCTTCTTTTTCAGAAATAGTTAGTGATGGGTGGCTGTTATAGGATGATTGCCTAATGTGGATTTGATATTTCTGTTCGAATTCTCGTGTACTGCTGCCAGCGAAGTGACTTTTGCGTTCTTTGTAACTTCAGTGCAAACCAGTGGTAAACGCAGAAGACGCACAGACCACCCCAATATTGAAATTAGCCCACGCGCATCGCAACGCCATGAGCGCAGACCTTTAAAGCATGGCCTCCCCGCCCATCAAACAATCTCGCTACATGCTCTTCATACAGTGCTGCTAGTGATAACAAAAATATGTTAGAGCCACCAAGCTCTGAGTACCGTCAATGGTAATTTGTGTGCATAAATAGCTCGCCGTTATTACGATTAAGAACGCTCTGTAGACGAGTCGATTTGCGCCGCGCGCTCAGGAGTGAGGGGTCATAGGTTCCACTCGCAGTGACGAAACTTTTCTTCTAGTTCTTCGTTGCAATCTGTTAATGTGTGTTTTAAAGCTTCATATTCGCGATGTAAATACGTCAGTGAAGCGGTGGTGGACCCCTGCAAAAAATATTTTCGCGTTAAGAATTCTTGAAGCGTACAATAAGTCGAGCAAGCCTCCGAACTCCGAAACTTGATGATTCTGAAGGCTAATCTGGTTGCCTCTAAGGTAGTTTCGAAACCATATCTAGATGGAGGGTGTTTATGGGTTGCTACTTTCAGCTCCTCTCAAGCTCCACATGAATGACTAAAACAGAATTGGTGATTTTTCAGGTAAAACAATAAATGTCTACTTTTTCATCCGCAACAACGCGCTCTCGATTGTAGGCAATGTGACAGGGGTGAAAAGGTATGTTTTCCGCTGCTAACACCGAAGATGGATTACATTCCTGGCCACGCCAGCCGCATTCAGACGGTTGATAAAAGCAAAAACACACTTCTGCTTGGATAGAACTCTAATTTGCACATAATCATGTGATTTTGAGACGTGAGACACAATATTTACATCATTAGGTTGAGATGTTCATAGGTAATTCCTGTAAAGTATATGAGGTTTTAAAATTTACCCTCCTCAAGGATTATTTTTATTGGAGGAATACACGCATATACGGACACTTCTTTCACTGGTGTACCATTACCCGCACTCGTTGGCATTATAGAGTCTCCAAGATATATATTGTATGTGCTTGCCTTAGAACACCAGTGCCGCTGTTGTGCTGTTCAATACGTTGTTCAGTTCCGTGTTTCTCGCGCAACAATTTTGAAGCTTCATTTCAGCGAAATCATTGAGGTTATGTGCGGAACTTTTCATTGCTGTCAGATTCTATCTTCGTGCAGAATTGTAGCAACGCTGCTGTTGCACTCCTCACTACCAGTTTAGATAGCCACCTCATAAAGTTATTCTCTTTGAACCTGATTAGCTGTACGTGGACATGACGTACGAGACCAGTCGTCGCCTCGTCGAGGCGAAGGTTGTTTATTATTACTTGTGTAGTGAATAAAAAAGACGTTGATACCATCTGGTCAGCTATCATCAACACAAGAAAAAGGCACGAGATCGGCGATCAAGCACCGTCATCTGGGTCCGCCTGCGTTCCTTTAGAGCTACCACCCGCTTGCTAAGTCCTTCAATAAACCCCCTTTACGTTTGGTGGATCATGCTGGGCAACTACATCACCTATACCCTGGAACTCCGATCCCGCACCCTGCCGTCGACCACGCAAGTTGACGCTGCCCAACAGACAGCACCTCTCGCGGCCGCTACTTGCCCCGGCCCGATTCACCAGCGAGACCCCCCGATCTTTTCAGGCGCCGAAGACCAGGACGCCGAGGACTGGCTGTCGTCCTACGAAAAAGTCAGTGGACCAAACAGGTGGGATGACGCTGCTAAGCTGAATGTGACGAAATTGTGGTGCACAAACCACGAATCCGAGTTCGAAAACTGGGCCACTTTCAAGCAGGCAATATCCTCGGTTTTCGGTCGCCCTGCCGTGCGGAAGTTGCGTGCCGAACAACGCCTGCTCTCACGGGCACAAGAACCTGGCGAAACGTTTACCGCCTATATTGAAGACATACTCGATTTCTGCAGGCGTGTCGATGCCACAATGAGCGAAAGTGCCAAGATCCAGCGCATTATGAAAGGTGTTGATGACGATGTATTTCAAATGCTCCTTGCGAAGTCTCCTGGCACGGTGTCTAAAATGGTAACTTTGTGCCAGAAATACGACGAATTGCAACGGCAACGAGCTCTCACCCGTCGTTCATTTCAGCCTAACCAACCACTCGCTGCACTGGACGTCGTACCTGACCACTCCCGCCTTCTAGCACAAATGAAAGACTTTGTGCGTGAGGAGGTCGCACGTCAGCTTTCCCTCCTGCCGTTTTGTCAGCGCCAAGAGCTCCCGCAGCAGCAGCAAGAGCAACCACCGACACCGTTAGCTCCCATGCTCCGACATGCACTTCAGGACCAGATTGCCGAGGCTATGCCAGTGCCCTTTCAGCAGCAAGTTGTCGCCGCGCCTCTTACTTATGCTGACGCCGTAAAGAGGCAGCAGCCACACCAGCCCTCGCCATTCAATGGACTGCCGCATGTCGCTGCTCCTGCTAAGTCTTCCGTCGCATGGGCTCCTCCCCTCGCTACCACAGGCTCGACTCAGCCGTATACCGCGTGGGCGGTGCCCCTCGCTGCAAATGCCTGGCGAACGCGCGATAACCGCCCGATCTGTTTTGCGTGCGGCGGCCCTGGCCATATCTCCTGATACTGCCATTGTCGCGTTCCCGCCTACACAGACGTCCGATCACGAAGCAACTACATGGACCGACTTCCTTTTGATTATGAAAGTTGGGATCGTCAGTCAAACACGTCTTGCCGTGAATATCCGGCAACTTCGTCTCGTCGCTCACCTTCACCCAATCGACGCTCCTTGTCACCCATGCGTCCACGACCAGCCCCTCAAAATGATGGAAACTAGCAGTCGCAGTTCAAAGGGCAAGAACTGCGCTATCGAAATGTTCAAGTCCTCGCACCTTGCCGTCACAATATTGTCGAAGTTTTTGTAGACGGCGCCCATGCATACGCTCTTGTGAATACCGGTGCCGCTGTGTCTGTTATAGACGCCAAACTTTGTCGCAAGCTCCGAATGGTGATCACGCCGCTTGATATGATATTCTTACGTGCAGCAAATGGAGAACCTGTTCGACCTATAGCCGCCTGCACTGCCCGACTCACAATTGCGGAGGACCACTACATTGTTGAGTTTATCGTCCTATCCTCGTGCTCTCATGACATCATACTTGGCTGGGATTTCCTATCGCGTAATCGTGCCGTTATAGATTGTGGCCGTTTCGAACTTGAACTGATTCCGTTGTTCTACCAGTCCTACGACCACACTAATCAAGCCGCGCACAAGCTAGTTGTCAAAGAGGACACTGACATTCCACCGACAACAGCTGTTTGGCTCCCTGTGGTCTCCGACGGCATGCGCGATGAAGTAGCATTTTTTGAGCCATCAAGCCTCTTTCTAAGTCGGGAACCACTTCTGCTCCTATATGCAGCCCTCTCAATTTCTAATGGAGCCAGTGCTCTCTGCCTTACCAATTCCTTTCCGCATACCACCAAACTGTTTAAAGGCGAGTCTCTTGGAGGCGTACAGCCCATTGATAACGAACAAATTTTTACCGTGCCGCAAGAATCATCCCAAAGTTACCTCACCGCCATCAGTGCTATTAACCACTTTGATCTACAGGCTTCGAAAGTGTTCGATTCGGCGAACGCAGAGGGACTGTCACCATCTGAACGATCTGAACTCCTCCAACTGCTGTACCAGTGCCGCTATTCTTTCGATGTTGTTCAACCTTCACCTGGCCGTACTCTACCACTCTACATTACATCGATACCAGCTCACATGCGCCACTACGACCGCGACCATATCGTGTTTCTGCGGCGGAACGCCAATTTATTACCGAACGGGTGAATGATATGCTGTAACGTGGTGTCATTCAACATTCACAAAGTACATGTGCCTCACCTGAAGTGCTTGTTAAAAAAAGGATGGTTCCGTTTGCTTCTGCGCGGATTACCGGCGCCTAAATAAGATCACTCGAAAAGACGTGTATTCTTCACCCAGGATTGACGATGCCCTTGATACTTTACAAGGTACCGAATTTTTTTCATCATTAGATTTGCGCTCAGGGTACTGGCAGGTACCCCTTGCAGATGCCGATCAACCAAAAACAGCCTTCTTGACACCGGACGGTCTATATGAGTTTAATGTCATGCCCTTCGGCCTCTGCAATGCGACTGCCACCTTCGAGCGCATGATGGACTCGGTTCTTCGGGGTTCGAAATGGCAAATCTGTCTCTGCTATCTCGACGATATTATCGTCTTTGCGCCAGACTTTGGAACACATCTCGAGTGCCTCAAACACGTCCTCTCGTGCCTGAAGAATACTCAGCTCCCACTCAACCTCAAGAAGTGTCACTTCGCTGCTCGAAAACTTACGATTCTCGGGCGCGTCGTATCAAAGGACGGTATACTTCCAGACCCGGCTAAGTTAGGTGCTGTTGCCGACTTCCCCAAACCAACGACTATGAAGCAGTTACGGAGCTTCGTGGGGTTATGCTCCTACTTTCGCCGGTTCGTGCGCAACTTCGCCTCTATCATTGCGCCTTTGACCGAACCGATAGGCAGCACCACTGATATTTCGTCATGGTCTTCTGAGTGTGACCAAGTCTTCTGTACCCTTCGTCGTCTCCTCGCTTCACCATCAATACTGCGTCACTACGATCCTACGGCGCAACTGAGGTCCACACCGACGCCAGTGGTGTCGGCCTCGGTGGGGTTCTCGCGCAACGCTAGCCTGGATTCGCCGAGTATGTCGTCGCCTACGCCAGCAGCACTCTCACCAAGGCGGAATCAAACTACAGCGTCACCGAGAAGGAATGCTTGGCGATCGTTTGGGCGCTTGTCAAGTTCCGCCCATACCTTTATGGCCGTGCTTTTGATGTAGTAACGGACCACCACGCATTATGCTAATTATCTTCGCTTAAGGACCCATCGGGTCGTATTGCCCGTTGGGCTCTTCGGCTTCAAAAATATGACATTCGCGTTGTATATTGTTCCGGCCACAAGCATACCGAGGCTGATGCACTGTCACGACCTCCCCTATCCCCGGACATTGCATCTGTTTTCTCGGACAACACGTTATCAGATCTTGACGAGGACACCATCTCTTCTGCACAACGCAATGACCCATGGATCGCTTCGCTTCTTGACGCGTTATCCTAGGCACCGACACTTCCAACCACTCGAACCCTGCGCCGCCAGACTCCGCACTTCAGTATTCGGGATGGCCTTTTGTAGCGGCGCAATTGAGCAGATGGTAGGAAATGGCTACTGGTCATTCCCCAAACGCTACGCTCTGCCATCTGCGCGTCGTTTCATTCCGACCCACAATGTGCTCACGCCGGTGTTTTCAAGACCTACGAACGCCTACGAAAAAGGTTTTACTGGCGCGGAAAGTTTACCTTCGTCCGCCAGTTCGTTCGCGGCTGCCACGAATGTCAGCGGCGGAAAAGCCCGCCACATCCTGCAACAGGTTTATTGCAGCCACTTCCATGCCCAGACCGCCCATTCGACCGTGTAGAAATTGAAATCTACGGACCACTACAATAACAACGGCAGGCAACCGATGGGCTATCGTAGCAGTGGATCATCTAACACGGTAAGCTTAAGCTGCTGCTCTTCCCACAGTTGCAGCACAAGACGTCGCAACTTTCATACTCAATCGTTTTGTGCTTCGTCATGGTCCTCCTCGAGAACTCCTAAGTGACCGAGGGCGTGTTTTCCTCTCCGATGTAATCCAAACACTTCTTCAACAGTGCCATAATGTACACCGGAAGAGTACAACCTACCACCCACAGACGAACGGCTTGACTGAGCGGTTTAGTCGTTCTCTGGGGGACATGCTCGCTACGCATGTCGCTCCTGATCAAACAAACTGGGACCTCGTTCTCCCATTTGTGACATACGCGTATAACACCGCTACGCAAGTCACTACCGGGTTTTCTCCATTTTTTCTCCTGTACGGTCGCCAACTATCGCACACCATCGACACTTTACTGCCATACTCACCAGATCTCTCTGAATGCAAGCCTGTCTCGGAAGCCGCTCGTTACGCAGAAGAGTGCCGCAAGCTAGCCAAGCGGCTTACTACATCCGACCAACAGCGCCAGAAGGAGACCCGTGACGACGACCATTGTTCTGCACAAACGTTCGTTCCTGGAGCACTTGTATGGCTTCATGTACCACCCTGCGCCCCTGGTGTATCACCCAAGCTACTCTCTAATTATCATGGTCCATACCGCGTGGTCGAGCATACTTCACCCGTGAACTACGCCATTGAACCCCTCTCGCCCCCGAGCGACCATCGTCGGCGTGGACGTGATATCGTTCTCGTAAACCGTCTGAAGCCCTACTTTGACCCGCTTGTCCCCACGTTTTAGATTGCCAGGATGGCTTCAACTTTTTCGCCGGGCTAATTGTAGTGAATAAGAAAGACATTGATACCATCAGGTCAGCTATCATCAACACAAGAAAAAAGCACGAGATTGGCGATCAAGCACCGTCATCTGGGCCCGCCTGCGTTCCTTTAGAGCTACCACCCGCTTGCTCAGTCCTTCAATAAACCCCCTTGACACTTGTAACGCGTCACTGAGTAGTCAGTGAAAATGTTCATTTTGATTTCCTGGCGTTTGTGTCGTCACTATCAGCGGTGCTCCCATGTGTAGTGAACATGCCTGCATTGTGAGGCGATGGTAGATCACCCCAATATTTGACGCAAATCAGGGTACACGATTACACAATTCCTGGCGTCTGTTGGGAAGAAACATGTACATGATCTGAGTAAACGGACATACCCAAAAACTTCTGAAACCGTTTCGTGTGGATGCAAAGTTTGTTTAATTTCCGATTATGTGAAGTTGGTGATTATGACGGTAAGATTCGTGTGAAGCGTCTCTTAGGAGAAAGCTCATTTCTTTCAAATCAATTAGATTATTATGCAAACACTTTACAGCCTCAATAACTTTCACTAGTTATAAAACGTTTCACTTTGTACATTGAGAAGTGTGCGTCACGCAATTGAGTAATCATCAACGCGTCGCTAAAGAGCACATAAGCAGCGGGCGCAGAAAAAAAAAGACAAGTGGTTGCGGAGATGGCGAGTCCTTGCCATGACGTCACATCACTACGACTGAAGCGACGCCAGTGTTCGTTCTCGGAGCTAATAGTGTTTTCTCGTACGTACTCAGGGCCTTGAGCTAGCTGCCACAATTCGAAGCCGTTTCTTGTGCTAACTGTTGCTTTCGCCCTCTTTTGAGTGGAAGATGTGCGGTGTGGAATGGAGTCTATTTCTTTTAGTCATACTCATTGGTTGAAGAGATTGTTCCATCTGAATTTTAGTGGACCAGCGGTGATCAGTGCAATTTACCACATATCTGTAACGCATGCTTATTTATCATGATAATTTTTAGTATGGGGTGAACAGGGAACGATTACCTAAAGAGCTTTGCTGTTATTAGCTCAGCTTCAAAAATGGCAACTGAACGCCGTTAGATCTAGCAGCCCGTTAGCAAGGAGCAAGAAATCAGTGAGAGAGGAGAGCAGAAGGAATAAAAAGAACTGCTTACTCATCAAGAGAGCGACTAGGTAAAAGGCTTTTTTTTCATTTCTTCATGAGCTGAGCAATTTCAAAAGATAGCGCAACGAATTGACAAAAAACCTGCGCATCGCATGAACACAATATTCCTAGTCTTTCGCGGATGTAAAAAAAATGCGCCAAGCAAGGTGGTTTGGGACCGAATAAACGTGCTACTTCAGCGTGTTTATAATCGTAAGAACTGTAACAGACTTACATCGAAGCAAGATACCTACGTGGGGTACGTGGACTCGGCTGATACGTTGGTTTTTTACGAATATGAGTAGTTTAGCTAGACCCACAGATTCATGTCTATGTAAAAAACGTGAGAAATTATAAAACTTCTTTTCTGTGGCGCGTCACAGTGTGGGAAATGATTTCAAAAATCACAAACTTCAAAAACAGCACAAGTAAAAATATACACGAAATGCAAATAACACGCGTGAAATTTGTTGCAAACATATACGCACCAGTTCTTGGAAACAAGTCTAATGAGTGTTCAATGATTATGATATGTGAGGTTTAACATCCCAATTTCATCATATGATTATGAGAGACGCCGTAGTGGAGGGCTCCTAAAATTTTGACCACCAGGGGTTCTTTGACCTGCACCCAAATCGGAGCACACAGGCCTAGAGCACTGCCACCTCCATCAGAAATGCAGCCACTGCAACCAGGATTTGATCCTGCGACTTGCGGGTCAGCAGCCGAGTACGTTAACCACTATACCACCATGGCGGGGCTCTAATGAGTGTTTACATACCTCAACGATTCGAATAAAATTGCGAGGACCTAAGGTAGCATTGCTGTTTTAAAGGGGCATAAAAATAATTAGGCAAATATACCGCCCTGTATGTGTAATACCGATTTCTTCAAAGCCTCTCAAAAATAACTCTTTGTTGGCTCTTTAATATTGTAGAAAGCTTTCACCTACTAACACTACACCAATTTGAGTTCCGCAAGTACAGGTCAACAACGTTATCCTTTCACCAGAAATAAACTATTTTAACGTAACTTGAGAAAAAAGTTTTGTAGTTGATTTATTTGTTAATTTTTACATTCTTTCATTTCGGAACTGTGAGGTCATGTTAGGTTAGATATTTAAGGAGTAAATGGTTGTGGGTTAAATTTATTGTGGCCACACTTGTCCAAAAGGCGACAAGTTTTCCAATAAACAATTTGTAAACGGTAGTGCAGTGCTTTCTGGTGTTCCACGGGGCTTGATTTTGGGGCCTTTGCTGCTCTGAGTATACATAAATGACATCTACAGGATTAAAAACTCGTAAACAGGAGTTGTGACGAGCTGACATTTTCACAAGCAGACTTGCTTTCCTCAAGGCTAGATCAGAACAGATTTCTTTTGTTCTAGCGCGTCTATGCTTCTTACCCTCTCCTCCATCCTAACAAAGAAGGAAGGTTCACATTGGATACGTGGACAACAGCATATCCAATGTGAACCTTCCAATGTGAACCTTCCTCATCCACTATACACCTACATCAAAAGTCAGAAATATTATACTTCGTTTAGATACTCTAGCATCATTGGAAACAAATGAGCCCTCAATACCAATATTGACATCTCTAGAGCTTTCTGGCAGCACAATGAAAGTGGCGACGTATGTTAAAACCCTTATTCAATTCTTGTCGTACGCGTTTTAATCGGGTAGATGAGGTGTCCTCTTTCGTTACAAACTTCAGGTCTATTCGAAGAAGTTGGTCTCTTTCTGAGTTTTCTGAGAACCTCGCTACTGATTACTCAGTAGTGCGCACCTGTATCCACTAGGGCCTTCACTTCATAGCTGTCAACAAATACACCCATATCAGAAGCGACGTAATCTTTACTGTATCGGCTTCCTAATTCGTCGTTATTATGCGGGCGGCGTCAGGGATTGAAGTTCTGTTTCAGCTTCGGTAGCGGCCTTAGCTCTACATATCGCGGAGTCCAGTTTTCCCTACCCAGGTTTGGTGAACGGCGCCTTCCAGTCAGTGGGAGAGGCTGATAATCGACGGGGACTCTATGACCGATATCTCAACGGTGCTGTCGAGCAAGCATGATGTTGCTCAAAGTCATGTGGGTACTGTCGAGCTGACAGGTACTGCTCAATTTCGACAAGACGCTCCCTGTACCGAGGCCGAGCTGCATTCACTGCGAAGCCTCGAAGGCCTACCTGGTGGTACTAGCACATTTTATGCAGGTGGTCAGCCTCTTCACAGTGGTTGCAGAGAGGTACCCTGTAAGGAGCGCGCCCTGTATCAACCTTTCTTGGTCTCCTATTCGGTGGGGGAAACGGGCTCTGTGGCGCAGGGCTGTACACCGAAGTGACTGTGATGTCCGTACGCACAGGGACTCCTTCTTTCAGTAGAGCGTCGGCATATGGGACTTTCTGGGATAATGGAGGTGACACTTCTGAATCAGCATACTGCTGACGTTCTTGAAAGGGCTGCGGATCCTGAGCCGCCATTCTACCTTCCTCACACACGACTTCGGCAAGTGACGATGCAGCTGGAGCGCTGGAACGATGCAGCTGGAACGATGATCCGTCACTTCCCTGATAATGACTTAGGAAATGGGCCAAGTAAGTCTATTCCAACTTGTGCGAAAGGGGCATCTTGTTGCTCCACGGGTTGGGTGTGGGTGAGACCAGCTGGTTTCCCTGATGATGTTTTTGCCTCTGGTGATTCTGGGAAGTTGTTATGTAGTGCTGCACAAAATTCTGCAACGTCGGCCAGTAGTATTTCGTGCGAATACGTGCCAACAATCTGCTTACTCCCAAATGCCTTGCTGTTGGGTCATCGTGGCATGGTTTCAAGCTCTTGGGTCGTAGCGCTGTAGGAACGACAACAAGGAATCTCTCCGTGCATGGTTTGCAATTTTTTTTATACAAGACGTGATTTCGGAGGATCAACCGCAGCAGGTTTTGTGAAAAAGAAAAACACGAGGAAGATCAATGAGCTGTCTCTTGAAATACATTATGAGCAGCGCAAACTAGGGACCAAATTTCTGCTGTGGTGCCATCTGCAAAAAAGGGAACATCTTGATCGATTTCCATAGAGGCAGCTTCTATAGAATCTCCCGCTTATCAACCGGTGGAGGTCACAAACAATAAGCATCGCAATGTTTGCCACTAGACTTAGAGACGACCATCATGCCGTATTCCTGCACTCGTAGGCTCCATTTAGCAAGACTTCCCGAAGGGTGTTTGAGATTGGCCAGCCAGCACAGTGAATTGTGGTCGCTGAGAGCTCGAAAAGGTCTTCCATATAAGTATGACTTTTATGGCTTAAAGTATAACTTAAGTGTGACTTAAAGTATAACTTCTCTTGTACTTTGCTTGGCATTATTATCTGTTAGATTTCATTATTATCCTGTCGAAGACGGAATAAACAAGCCCTTAAGTATACACTTCTTTCCCTATTTATTAACGAGGGTATCGTATGGCAGACTTGGTACCGTTAGGTTTATACGAAGGACTATTGGTCAGCTGCCTGCGCGTAATAATTTAACGTGCTACGTTACACTAAACAGGCTCATAAAGAGTAGCTTGTGGCGAGTGTGGTGCCGCTTGGCTACAGGTGGCGCTGACTGACACTCCCACGTTTATATTCACATATTTACCCAATGAAGTGGCTGGGGGGATAGCCGCCGTGACAGCTCAGTGGTAGAGCATCAAACGCGTTATTCTAAAGTTGCAGGTTCGGTTCCTTCTCAAGGCACATTTCCACACAATTTTATTTCTTCACATTTACATTACAATTTGGTCTAAGAACTTCCCCAATACTTTCCTTGGTATTCTTGTCTGTTAGATCTCATTATATATATATATAGTGGGAGTAATAATTCAATGGGCCAGTTAGTCTTCGTGAAGGTATGGGATATGGCACAACGGGAGCGTTGTCAACAAGGATAAATATATTTATTTCCCAACAGTTACGGGAGGGGTCCTCCCTTCATCAGGGGACGAGTTATACTGACATGAACTTCCAAACTTTGTTGCTGCCGCGTCACTCTCGCAAACATCTTTCAAGGCGAGAGGGACGCGGCAGCAACGAAGTTTGGAAGTTCATGTCAGTATAACTCATACCCTGATGAAGGGAGGACCCCTCCCGAAACTGTTGGGAAATAAACATATTTATCCTTGTTGACAACGCTCCCGTTGTGCCATATCCCATACCTATATATATATATATATATATATATATATGCACACACAAGTTTTAAAAATCTGGGTAGCAACCACGATATTTTTTTTCTTAGAATGTGTTCAGTTTGCTCTGTCTTCATGAGTATACTCATACTCCCTCAATTATCTTCCTTATTACACTGAAATTCATTAGGGTGAAGGCTACGAACTGATTAGCAAAATGCTTGTTGTCGTTTATTCATTTAGATGCGCAGAAGTTACAAAAAATAAGTTTATGTGCGAACGGGGGAACCTCCCTCGACAGAATAACCGATAACTAAAACCTTATGCACTCGTAGTGTTTGACGTCATATTTTTCATTTCATTTCATTTTTTCATTTTATTATACCCCTCAGGGCCAGAGGCATTACAGAGGGGGAGTGGTAAAAGCACAAAAAGGTAACAAAATAAAAGGAACAAAATATGCAAGTACAATAGAGACGCACTATAAGTTAGAAAGAGCCTGAGTATACAATATTAGCTACAGAATTGCGAAAATGTTTACAGTTATTAATGTTTACAATGTCAGCGGGAAGGCCATTCCAGTCGCGAGAGGTTCGTGGTAGAAATGATTGATAAAAGTACTCAGTATTACATGAAGCGAATCCAACTTTGTGACGATGATCAGTGCGATGGGATACATAAGATGGTTGAGGGATGAGTCGATCGCGCAGATCAGGATGATGATACATTTTATGAAACAAGGCAATGCGTGACACTTTTCTGCGCAGTGATAATGATGGGAGGGAAAGGTCTGATTTCATAGAAGTTATGCTGGCGGTGCGACTGTAATTAGCGCGAATGAAACGTACAGAGTTGTTCTGAACCATCTCTAGAGCAGTAATTAAGTTGATATGGGTGGGATCCCACACCGATGTAGCATACTCTAATTTCGATCGGATTAGTGTTTTATAGAGCAGGAGTTTCAAGGAGGAAGGAACGTGATAAAAATTTCGACGAAGATAGCCTAACATGCGGTTAGCTTTGTTAATTAAGTGCTCGATATGAGCAGACCAGTTTAGGTTTGCAGTAATGTAAACACCGAGGTATGTATATGAAGTAACTGATTCTAAATGAATGTTATCAATGTGGTATGGTGGTGGACGGGAAGATTTTCTGGAAACACGCATGACTTTACATTTATTAATATTTAGTTGCATTAGCCATTCACTGCACCAGTTTGCGATTGCGCCAAGATCAGACTGAAGTGAGGCAACATCATTAGAGTTCGTTATCTCTCTAAAAACAACACAGTCATCCGCGAATAGGAGAATATTAGAGGTAACAACGGAAGGAAGATCATTAATATAAATTAGGAATAATAAAGGCCCAAGGACTGAACCTTGAGGAACTCCCGAATAGACATCTGTAAACTCTGAGTTAAAGCCATTAAAAGAAACAAATTGTGAGCGGTTTAAAAGGAAGCACTCAATCCATTTCAGTAAATTAATACCAATATTAAGCGTGTTTAGTTTAAGCAGTAGCAATTTATGACAAACCTTGTCGAATGCCTTAGAAAAATCTAAGAATATGCAGTCAATGATCGATGATCGATCTAGTACTTGATGTAGCGCATGAGTAAAGGTTATTAGCTGAGTTTCACATGAGTAATGTTTTCTAAAACCGTGTTGTGCTGAACAGAAAAAAGAATTGGATTCTAGAAAACCGACAAGGTTAGTGAAAATAATATGCTCAAACATTTTACAACATGTGCTGGTTAAGGAAATGGGGCGATAGTTAAGTGGAGATGTCTTCTTCCAGACTTGTGAATTGGAATGACCTTCCCAATTTTCCACTCATTTGGAAGAATGGACTGATCAAGAGACTGTTGAAAAAGTTTAGTTAAGATTAACGCAGCGTAGGCCGAAGTGTTTTTCAAGAACTTGTTACTAATATTATCACAGCCGGGAGCTGAATGAAGGCTAAGTCCACCAATGAGCTCAAGAACACCAAGTGTACTGATTAGTATAGGTGGCATACTTTCAAAGGTATGGCTGTTTGTTGTGGGGTTATTAACAGCAGAACGGGCAGAAAAGTTCTCAGCAAATGTACGGTTAAAAACTGAGGCACAAATATCAGATGAAATGGGGTCGCCAGAGGAATCGGTCAGTGTGATAGCGTCATCGGTTGAGGGATTAAAAGTTCGCCAGAATTTCTTAACATTTGTGGTTAACATGGAAGGTAGTACATGGGAATGAAAATGTTTTTTTGCATCTCGAAGGGCTTAAATGTACAGCGTAGACGCTGTTGCATATAAAGCCCAACGTTCATTAGAAGGCGAAAGTTTTGCGGCGCGAAAGAAACGCTTTTTCCTGTTTGACAAACGCCGGATATGGCTGTTGTACCAGGGTGCATTTGAGTTGTTGGTTACACTGCGGTGTGGGATGTACTGTTCAGTGAGTTGAATTATTTTATCTGAAAACATATTCCAATTAGTTTGCACACTGCGATCGTCAAAACCGTCAAGAAAAAGATCAGTGAAGGTAGAAAGGTCATTGTTGATAGCCTCAAAGTCACCTCTATTATAGTCACGAATGATTTTCTTCTTTTTCTTTGTTTTCGGGTGGGCTAAGTTAATGGAAAAATGTAGAAGCAAATGATCGCTAAGACCCGGAAGGTACGTTATGGGCGATATTATATCGGAACTGTTTGTTAGAATTAAGTCTAATGTGTTTGCAGCGTGAGCTACTATTCTGGTTGCTTGTGTACACATTTGCTGTAAGGAAAATACCGAGCAAACGTCTAAAAATTCGCGAGCTTGGGACGAGAGCGGAAATATTAAAGGGGAATGGGAATTCCAGGTTATGTTGGGAAAATTGAAATCACCCAGCAAGAGCAACGGCGATGTAGGGAAACGCGTACTAACAACGTTTATGGCATCTTGAAGTTCGCTACTGAATGTAGGCGAGGGTGAGGGTGGGCGGTAGCATACCCCGATGACTACACTCTGGTGACTAAGCGTTACCACAGCCCATATCATTTCTAGATTAGTATGAACGTGTACAGATGATGATGGGAT
Source organism: Rhipicephalus annulatus (assembly GCA_013436015.1). NCBI lineage: Eukaryota > Metazoa > Arthropoda > Arachnida > Ixodida > Ixodidae > Rhipicephalus > Rhipicephalus annulatus. Next base: position 138,566 of record WOVY01009918.1, on the reverse strand, counting down.
ATCGCTGGAAATAGCCAGAAGTACGCCACCGCCTCTCTGTGTGCCACGGTCGCGACGAAAAAGTGAGAAGCGATGAGCGTTTAAAAATATCTCGGAGTCGCACACTTGCCCGCAGAGCCAAGTTTCAGTTAACGCGATAATTTTAGCGGAGCATGTGTCGATCGCTGATGATAGAGAGTTATACTTGTTAAGAACACTTCTGATATTAGTAAACAGGACCGATATGGAAGCTACAGTCACATGACCACTGCCCCTCGCGCTTTCCTAGGGCTTGGAAGTTGCAGGCGGGGCAATGGTTCGTGTACTACGATTTGGAATGTTGATGATTGCATCACTATTTGGGTCGTACATGTAGCATTTTTGGTTCAGAAGCAGCTTGTTGTAGCTGAGTTTATGCTTGACGGGGCCTGGTTGACTCTTGGCAAATTCAAGTAGTTTTTTCCGAGCTGCACGTGTAGCGGGTGAAAAATCCTCTGCTACAGTGATGTTATGTTTCTTTAGGTGTATATGTGTTGCAAGTAACGCATCTTTTGTTTTATAGGATAGGCATTTAACTATGATTGGGCGACATTTGCCCTGGCTGAAGGTACCCAAGCGATGCGCGCGTTCAATGGCATCAGAGGAAAGGGAAGAAGAAAGGTGGCAATTGAGAGTGGAAATAACTTTTTCCTCTGTCATTGCCCAGGTTTCTTCAGAATCTGGGATGCCATAGAAAATGAGGTTGTTGCGTCGCAGTCTGTCGTCGTGATCCTGCACGCGTGTTTGCAATGAGCATACCTGAGCGGAAAGCTGATCTGTCTGAGTATGGATGCTACTAACTTCCTGGGTAAGTTCTTCTAGTTTTTTATAATTTTCCTCCAGTACTTCAAGCCGGTTCTGAATAGCAGTGATCTTGGTTTCGATGGATTTCTGTCCAGATTTAATTGCTTTAACATCAGCTGCTAATTCGGTCTGTACCTTCGAACTTTCCAGTGAGCGGGTGTGAACATCTTTGAGCATTTGGAAAATGACCCTCATCTGTTCCGCGGGATCTGCGGGTAAGGATGCTATGTCGCCGAGCGTGTCCGAACGCTTGGTAGGGGGCCCGGGGTTGCTCTCAACATCGCCAGCGCGTAGCAGCAAAAAAGGTATGAAAAAACATTCACAAAACACTTCACACAACACCCGTGGACACGGGACCAGTATTAAGCAGAGGTTGTTATTTTTCTTTGCATATAAAGAAACGTTTGCACACACCTGCATTGCAAAAGGGAAGCGATTCAGTGCTTGTACAGAAGCACCGATCCCGTGTCCACTGAATTGGTTTGGGCTGCGCTGGCTTCTTAAACACTTGGTTGAAGTTGATGCTGCTGTCGATCCGGGGGGTTGCTTGAAGACGAGTTCATCAAGAATAGGCAGGGTAGGCATGGGCGTGAAATCACGAGGCGAAAAGATCACCACGTCAGACGCGCCGACGCCTAGATGTTCCAGCGTCGAGGGTAATGAAGGAGCGCATATCACGCCTAAGGATGCACTTGATAAGAAGGGCACGAGGAATGCCAGCTGAACCTGCATTGCAAAAGGGAAGCGATTCAGTGCTTGTACAGAAGCACCGATCCCGTGAGCCAACATAAAGTTCAGATTTGTAAGGTATTAGAAAGATATCTTCGAGGATCAGCACAGTTAGAAAATAAAACACTAACCAAAATGAGCTGTTAACTTTCAATGATCTAGAGCAATGATCTGGATGTCACGCTGAAGCAAAGGAAGGAGAGAGGCCTAAGAACCATATGTATCAGGTTGAAAGGCAAGGATGAAGAGTCAAGCATTGCCGAGCGTGTCGGTGGCACCGCTGGATATCAAAAATATCGGTAAGCTACCACGTTGTGAGTTAAGCGGATTACGCACTTTTCGTCAGCTCTAAAGCTTGTGACCGTTAATGAACCTACTCACGAAGATGCGGAAGAACCTTAACCTAAACAGATAAAAAATCATATGGTGACTTCTTTGAATGCGTTTGAGCTTTGGCAGTGGTGACATTCAATCTGTAAATTAAATTTATTCCATTACAGTCAGTGAGGTAGCCAAAGCGTTGAGAGTGCCATTTTTACTTGACACATTTACAAGTGACACATTTACACAAAAGTATAAAAACGCACCACAATTTATCTAATACCAACATGACTGCACTGTCTACGCGAATTACTTTGCCAGTGGCGCAGCAGATACTTCGCAGCTCGTCAGCCCTAATTTTATTCACCTTCACGCAGTTTAAGGCTGAGTGGCTGACTCGAGCTTGCACACGTTGACAAAGTTTGCTGGATTGCGCCGAGACAGGCAGAAAACTTTGTTAGCGAGGTGCTGGATTCTCTGCTGCTCATTCATTTGTCTGCGGTGAATGAGGCGCGTCTTTTCTTTCCAGCATCAAAACGTGGCACTGGGATGTGGGGTGATAGAAACCTAAATGTATACCTTACATACGTGTCAGGCTTCTCTTCGCCGCCATCTTCTCCTCGACAATCGTCATACGTCCCCTTCGTCATTCTGGCATCGCTTCATGTGCAGTGTCTCTTCACTCACTCTGGTGCTTTGATTTCGGCATAGCTTGTGAATAGTGAAGGGTATGAACATGAGTATTGCAGTAGTTGAATATTTTCACCTGTACGGCGCTACACCAGTGAATCATTCATCGGAAAGTAAAAAAAAAACAACTGTCATACCGCTTTTCAAGCTATCACACAGTTCTCATTGTTTTACCGGCTTGGTGGCTGTCGTGGAATATTCAATGTGCATTAAATAAAACTTATTTGCTGGCATGAGCGTTCTCGCTAATCAGGCAATCATCTGCGGCACCCAAAATAATCCTAAACGGCCAGCTATGTGCAATGTTCCACATGCATTAGAAACTGTGTGAGGTTTCAAGTTTCCCTTTTGTTTATTTTGGAGGTGGTGTGAGAGCGTGTAGACTTGTGGAGGGAGGTGGGGGTGGAGCAACCATCAGCTCTTTCATCTTGGCTCAATGAGCTCAGTTCAGCTGCAGCCATATGAAGAAAAGTAACTGATTATTTGTTGTAATAAATATTATACTGAACTTGTAAAACTGTACTGTAGATCTCAAAATATTCGTGGGAAGCTAATCGAAGAATTCCCTCCATTACAAAATCTGCAATAACATAGGAAAGACGAGAATAAACAAGACGGTGTCTGCACTTCCATACCATGGGCTTTCTCAGTGAAAAGAGCAAATATGCTGCAAAAAGAAACAATGGGTGGCCACGCACTCCATATAACATTACTGGTGAAGTAAGTATTGCAGACCGCTCTATTAACTCGTTTATCTGTTTTGAAGACAAAGCCTTCTTTCAGGACTTCAAGTGTACTTGTGATTCTCCTCTTGAGGCTTGTTTTTTTGGCACCGCATTCTACCTACTTTCGTAAAAATAACGCAATGCCGAGCACGTGCAGAACAACAGAAAAGGTACCAAAAAAATTTTGTGGAGAAAATGATGTTTAGTAATTGAGCGTAATTAGCCCTTTAAAATTATATATTTAATACAAATAGCAGTCATCCGAGTGGCACGCCCCTGAACTATAAACTGAATTGGGCGTTCACTAGGGTAGCAGAGGTGACCCTGGGCGTAATGAAATAAAAAAAAATTATGAATCGATGCTGATGGTAGCCAAGCAGACAGACAGACAGACGGACAGACAGACAGACAGACAGACAGACAGACAGACAGACAGACAGACAGACAGACAGACCGATTGATAGATAGATAGATAGATAGATAGATAGATAGATAGATAGATAGATAGATAGATAGATAGATAGATATCAATTACTTGCTTTATGTCAGAGGATAGGAGGAAAATGTGGCAGAGGTTGGCATCCGAAAATAGCAGTCTTCTGCGACATCTTGTCTTCCTTGCCATATAACAAACAAGAAGTACTGTAGCGCTCTAAGAATGCACCGTTGTTGTAAAATAGTAGCACGCTTCGTTTGCTACAATGTTTCGATGTGAAGTGATGCAATTACTCACTTTTATTTTAATACCATTAAAAACGCGCAAAGGAGTCTAGGACAAAAGAATGAGATAATCATGTGCATAATCTAGCACAATAGTATTATCTAGTCAATTTGAGCAGTGTATGCAAGTTTAGTTTTCTTGTTCGAATAAAAGCGAGCTGACTCAATCTCTGACAGCATCACGTCTATCCTGTTGCGGTGCTGTCGGTGCAAGAGGAAAATGTAATAATTTTTTTCTTTTAAGGACCCCAAATATAAATCACTAACACAACGGTTGTTACGTATAACGCAGCAAGCCGACCAGCACTTCCCGATGTACCCACAACGTACACCACTGTTTATTCGACGTCATTACGCCCGCTACAGAGACTTGCCAGAGTGATTTGGCGTTAATGCATGACAGGAGCATAGCACCAATATGGCAGTGCCGCATAATTACATCTCGAAGTTGCCTACCTATACAGCGTCTACGAAGTTAGAGATGAGCAAGCACCTGTTTACAGCGTAGCATTCGAGCATTTGCACACTTAGTGTTCATCGAACACGCAATTCCAGCATCCAACAGTACACTGTGTGCCCCAGCTAACTACGGCCAAGAGTGCAACAAAATATTGTCATGGAGTCGTGCCGTTGACAACAGTAGACACGACTTGTTCAAATTAAAAGTGTTCATTGAATTGGCCGAACTTGTGGCCACGTCAGATTACAGAAAGACACTGGCACACTGATAGCGGCAGGCAGAGCGTCGGTCGTCGATCAACAGACAAGCCGCGAAGCGTGTCGGCATTTTTACACTTGCCATCGAACATTCTAGCGTTATCGCTAGCGGCGACGTAGGTTCCAGAATAATCCGAAAGGTTCTTGATGTGGGCGTCATCTCATCAAAACGATCTACTACAGCCTACAAGCATCTTAACCCCGTAGGTGCGGTTCACGCTGAACATAGTGTTACCGGGCGATAACAAAACTTGAGGAAAGGAACGAGGCAATATGGAGATGGGACCACCGTTTGCTACTGGTCTCCTCGGGCATGTATTCATAAACTTTTGTGGTTGTCAACGCTGAGTTCATTAGTAATATCTAGTTTCCAAAATATTTACTCGCTCACGCATAGGAAATTCGGTGTACTTTTGTGCCGCGTTCGAAAACATTATGTTAAAAACTTTTTGCCCACTACATCATTTCCAATTACTTTTTTTGATGTGTGGCTCTACGGCGAAGAGAGATAGAAGCAAGTGCGCGCACGCGAATCTCACGCATACTACAGCAAGCGCCCGAAATAGGTTTCCAAGGGCTATCATTGCTCACTCTAAGAAACATTGGAGTATTAGGGGTGTAGTTTAGCTAAATAACAATATACATCATCTGACTTCTTCACATTTACTTTCTTGAAAACCGGGTGCTAGCCACTTTTCTGTCGGGAATGCTATGTGACACTGATAACGCACGCGTCGATCGCAACCACGAATTACCGAAAGCCTGGTGATAGCGTGAGGAAAGTACTCGAAGTAGGTGGCGATTATTGCTGTGTAGTAGAAACAGACCTCCAATACTCGATATTTTTCAGAGACCCCTGGCTTTGCTGGTGCAAAAAATTGGCAAGACGTATTGGGCGCAGCAGCAACCAACAATGACGTACCATGGACGCCATAGCCTTGTGACATTTTCGAGAGCTGTGTTATAGTTTTATCAGAATGCTGCAAAGCATGCTGATGTCGCGCGCGCAATGGAGCGAGCGCGTGCAGATGTTTATTGCATGCGGCCTCCTGCGGGACAGAGATCAAGAAAGTAAAAGCAATTAGGACTGATGTAGTGTGTCGGATATCGTTTATCACGCTATCAAGTGCGATGCAGATGTAGATGTCACAGTTTCCGCCACTCTGCGAGTTAATAACCATTTTATGAAATTATTTCTGAGTAATTAAATGAGCATCGACAGCAAAGACAGCTAGAACAAAATGTGGGAGCCGACCAGTAACAAAATGCCGTTGCCCCGCCGTGGTGCTCTAGTGGCTAAACTACTCGGGCTGCTGACCCGCAGTTCGTGGGATTAAATCCCGGCAGCGGCAGCTGCATTTCTGATGGAGGTAGAAATGTTGTAGGCCTGGGTGCTCAGATTTGGGTGCATGTAAAAGAACCCTAGGTGGTCGAAATTTCCGGAGCCCTCCACTAGGCGTCTTTTATAATCATATCGTGGTTTTGGAACGTTAAAGCCCACATACCTATCTAACGAAACGGCGTTAGTCACATGTTTGCATCTGGTAACGCTTTATATAGTGAACTTGACCCGAGCCAGCAAAGACTCGACTATATCTTGGTATGAACAACACAAACTTATGCCGCTCTGTACCGTGAAAAATTACCTCTCGGAAAAATTCGAGCGACTTGCGAAGTACCCTGTCAAGGAACATTCTTCAAGGTAGATCGAGATAAGCCGTTTCAGCACGTGCGAGATTATATGCGCCAGCTCCTCGGAATGAGCTACTTGACTTCGTTTTCACCCAGCAAAACCTCTCATCAGTTGAGGTCGAGCCTGCTCTCAATATTTGTGCTTTGAGAAGGAATGTACATTAAATTTTGTGCCTTCTTTTTGTTCTTTCAAGCAATAGTTCTTTTTCTAATGAGCCCTTCTAAGCAACTTTGTCTCCTGTAACTTTTTTCCCATTTAAAAAATGATTCTTGTTGCACTGCTATAGTAATATTTCTGCTATTTGGTTAGAGAAGATGAAAGCGGGATTAGAACAATTTCTACAGAAATTGTAATGTTTTGTTGATCTTAGCACTCCCACACCTTTACCCAATCTCCAGTGATCCCAACATTATTCAAACTTTGAACAAAGACTTATTTCCGGAACCAAATGGTGCTTATTTATCTCAAAAATTGACCTATAACACTTCTTCAAACAAGACAGACCGGTAGGAAAGTATATATTGTTCTTAATTTCACTATGACAGTCACCTGTATACAAACATTCGTTGTTAAATTTCTCGATATGAGTGCAGTCAATGATTAGGTGGCTGTTTAGATCACCTTGTATGTGTAAACGTTTCTGATTCCCAGAATTAGAGCACTCTAAGAAGTTCGTGCGTGTTGTGCTCTTCCCTTGCGGCTTTGTAGTACAATTGTGCCATACGCTGAACAGTTTTGTAGGAGACACATACACACAAGCCAAGGTGATGAACTTGTTCCTATCATTACGGGCAGCACCAACATACAATAACAACGTCGAAGAATGTCTAGGAAACTGCATGTTTTATGAAAGTTATTGTAGTGTCTCTTGGAATAAGCGTTTCTTTATTTTTTCTTCTTGCGAAGGCTGGATTTCCACCGGCAGGACCAGAAGAGCTACGGCCTGGATCACCAGAACCGTGTGGCGCACGGTCCGGCGGTCACACTGCGTCAATTCCATCTCGTGGTTCAGCAGCCCGGTCCTTTTCAAGGGTGCCTCATTGACCCTTTTCTACTTTTTGCGAGTGAACTGAAATGCTGACGGCCAAATATACTCAAATGCGAGTTACCATATTCTATTAGCTACACCAATACACTGTCTATATGGCATGTTGCGAACTTCATATGTCAATAACAAAGCCTCGATATTGCCGTATATAAGCAAAAAAAAAGTCACCCACTATCACAATTTTTTCTGCTAAACGTTACAGCGCAATTAGCTTTGGGTTTCGGCACCACGAAGTTCGGTGCCCAAGCAGTTAGTTTAGCAGAAGCAGCAGGCGAAGAACTTCCAGCGGTGGTTTCGTCCCAATTGCGCCAATGCGGGAAGTTCCTTCAGCTACGTCATAGAATGATTGAATGGGTGCAAATGCAAAAAGGTTGTCATTCCAGGATCGGAAGGTTTCAGTAGCACATGGCCTTACCGAAAGTCATAAGAGCGCAAGCTCTAGCGCTAGAATCAATTAAGACCAGAAATATTTTAAAATACTGCGTGTATTTAAACTTTCACCACTCCTACATAAAATGGCACGTTTGGCTGACGATTTATGTCAAAATCCTACATAAAACTTGCCTTTCTATAATCAGTGACACAAACGTAATGAAATAAACTGTCTTAAAGGTGCCAAATCACTTCACAAAATTGAGCAAATCAACATGAATGGAGCTTCTATGCGTACTCTCTGTGGTAGCTGTGGGCTGAGATCATACTGTTTTCTCAGGTTATAACGGCTTGTGGAATTTTACCTGTGCCCGCTGTCACTCATCCACCGTGTGTCAATAATTCGTTTGTAGTGGAATGCATCGCAGGCGCGAGCTTCTGCGCTCGGCATTTCGTTAACTATATTTATTCCTACTCGGTGGCACTTGTTCGCTTGGTTACGCACTCGGATGGCACGAAACTTACCATTGTTCGCATGAAAGTTGTGCTCCGTAAGAAAGGTATATTGCCTGTCCTGCAAAGGCCATTTGATACAGTATGGTCATCCAATTGAAAAGAGCTGAAAGTGTGAATTGACGCATACTAACATATTTCTTCACGATTGCACGTTCACCATCGAGTTCATATTAGTAAACTTCTGAAAAGCCTTTCACGCGCATATAGCTTACCTTAGCTAGATGTGCGATAGACTGCCGACACGGCAGTTCGTCTTTGTCTTTGTTCACGCAATTTCCTGCATGATAAGCGCTGCTCGGATGAATTTCCATTAGAGTAAAGCATTTATGCAATGACTAGGTAAATTTTTATATTATTTAGAGTACTTCCGATCTGTGCAATACTTCTATTTTTAACAGGTTATCTTTTAAAATGAGGAGAGATTCGGAATGGACCCTCATCGCCCTTAATTGTTTTGACCACAATTGCTTGACCCTTATGGCGTGCATTTATGACCTGCTGGGCGAATGTCGCCACATATAAAAGGGCTTTTGCAGAACACCTCGACATACTGTTAGCGTTTGGGTAGTAGGCATGCGCTAGATACGTTCTGAAAGTTTGCTCATGGTAGTGTCTTGTATATTCGACATCTGTTTTCTCCCCATTTATATAGGGAACTGTTGAAACTTGTAGATTCTGCAAGAGTGTCGTGTGATGCGGAGCTGCAGAGGCTACGCAAGCACGCTTACACAGCCACGTTCACTGCATGCATAGAGGCGATGCAGCATGGAAATTCGCCGTACATTTAAACTATATCTACAATATTTCAGTTTGTTTCGATTTCTAGTCTTAGTTGAAACTCCGCGCTCGTTGCCACCAGGAAGTGCACCGACGTGTCATTGAACAGCAGTAACTTTGACAGAAAACATGACCTCATTTCTCATGTTACCAAATAACGAGCCATGTGCCATCTTACAGCCATACATTGAGTTTGATTTTGTCTATATTATCTTTTAGGTTGGCATATTGTTTTCAAAATTAATGACACCGATTAGCTGCATTGAGAATGTTCAACACGCTGGAATGAGCCTGACGCAAGTAGGGAGGGATGTGTACTGATTAGGTAAGATAATCAGTACCAGCAGCGCAGCCTTACTATTCAAGCTTTTAACTGTATACTATGGGTTCAGTACAAACTAAAAATTTCAAGTTTAATTGTATTTTAGTTTTGCTTTACTAGCCGAGAAAATAAGGTACTCACTTCATGTCAGAAAGAAACTAAATTGACTTATATTTCTCTATATTTGAATATTAGTGAGCTATTTATACAGATGAACAATAATGAACAGGAATTAAAAATAACAGATAAAAACGGCAAGGAAACTATCGAGCTTGTTATTTCAAGTAAGTATGATAGATCAAAATGTTAAGAAAGTGAAGTGAACGAAAAAGTGAAGTGAACGAAAAGTTATTTTTTCGTCCACTCTCCTTTCTTCAGATACCGTCGCCTATACTTTCCTTCTTTTTCTTGCCATTTCTAACAAAAATTGTGCCTAACAAAGAAATACAAACCCTTAAAGTTCCTTTTTTTAGTTCTTTATGTCAATGACTCATCAAGTCACAAGTGCAAATTAGACGCATCAGAGAAATCTAGAGAGAGCTCTCTATAGCAGAAATTTCAACAAGTAGTTATAATTGTGCTCCTCCAAACAGTGCAAAAGTAAAGATAAAAAAATTGACTGAGCAGTTTTCTTGATTTATGCCTGAATATTAAAAAAACGTGTCAATATTATTCTGTGACTGATTTTTTCTATTATGGTGTCTTTATCAGCGCTACGCGCTTAGCTCTTATGAAACAAAGAGTAGCTGAAAATAAAAAAAAAATATAAGTGTACCCACTTTCGAATGGAATTTTCGTGGTTGCGGTGATGAAGCGTTTGAATATAACCTACCTAGGCTACACAAATGACTAGTTAACGCCAATCTCCTTTCTTAAAACAGTTTTGTCACCTCCGCTGATGTGAAAATCGTTCCTGCGTCCTCAATCAGTTTGCTCAGCAAACGTACGCAGCTATTATAGAACAAAGCTGCTAACAATTATTTCACTTAGAAGTGTGTACGCACCCCCAGATATGCGGGGATTTTTTAATGGGGAATTGAGAAGCGATTTCTAGAAATGCAACTTTTTGAGTGGTATGGTGAGTTTCTACGGCTGCATGTCACCTGCTTCTGCATAAATTTCCTTTGCGAGCAGGTGGCCAACACGGCGGACAGCCAACCAGAGTTGTCGCGCAGTCACCTGCGCAAGTCGTCGTCGCAGCATTCAGAGCAGAGTCGCAAGGCCAGCATCTCTCTGACAGACCACCTTGTGTGCCGCTACTGCTTAACGGACGACCACCCCGAAGAAATGGTGGCGCCATGTCGCTGCATCAAGAGAAGTACGTTGTCGCATGTTAATGCCCTAGGGCTAGGCCGAACCCTGTGTAAATTTTGAATTGCAAATTTTTGCTTTAGGCTGTCATTTATTGAAACAGATTCTTGAAGATGGCAATGCAATGGCCATGGGTGGCTTTGCTCTGTGAGAATAGCCAATATTTAAAAGCAATATCAAGAGTGCATTGTACATGACGTGATGATTGTGTCCCACATCAGCAGCATTTCCTAAGAGCCTAAAATTCTCATTTAGACATTACTCTTGTATAATGTGTAGCGTGGGTACTGGCTTCCTCTGTGGTGTGGGAAAATACGCGGTGGAGGTCCGTTTCCTTTTTTCCACTTTGCTCATCTAATGCCCGTGAGAACTATGGTCTATACGATGTGGTTTCGACCAAGTCAACCTTATACATCTTCGACTCTCTCCCGCTAATTACTTTGAATTTACCATAATGACATGTGTTGGCTTGGAATCTGCGGTTCGTAGAAAATCAAATGTTGGAGTGGTAGTACCATATACACGGCATGAGGTTAATTATGTGGAGTATTCATTGTGTGTCATTTTATCGTCAATTGTTTTCTCAACCTGATCATATAAATTGGAGCTCATAAAGAAGGAGAATAATAACATACTGAATTTACAGATTCACCCAGGCATCCCTAAAGTGAATGTGAATATTTGTCATAAGTCTGCCTGGTTGGGTTACGAATGAGGCAATATAAAACTTCAACCAACTTTCTATTTGCCTCTTCATTTAAGTGGAGTTCACACACATGCTGTATCTTGTGCTGCTATAGTCAAGGGCAGATCATTCGCATGCGGTCATTTATACCATCGCATAGAGGCACGCAAGGGTCATCAATAACAAACTCATGGCGTCGTGGATAAATTTACTATTGTCAAACATAGAACGGCAACAATAGCAAGTTCTGCAAGCATATTAGGAGTACGAAAAAGCGCTTCAAAAGGTGAAACTTTCGATTTGGTGAAGAAATACAGTCACGAAATGCAGCACGATGCTCCATGACATACAAGAGAATAAAAATACACAAATATTCTTAAATACAGCTGAAATGACAGATAAATTATTGTGAGAAAAAAGACAGTTGAATGGCATACTTTTGCAAAACGAATACTTATTGCCTTGTGGAACTCTGGGCCAACATCATACAGAACTTCGTACCGAGCTTTCTGATGGAAACACAGCATGACCTCAGTGCGAAGTATCTATAGCATCGAGTAGCTTCATTCTTTCAATGACTGCTTATTCCAGTGCAAAGAAAACATTCACGAAGATATACGACAGCGATTGAGCGTTGGAATGAAGGATCATCGACTAACATAGTCGTGAGAGTTTACAGAATTTTATGCCTTGCCTGCTTTCTTTGATGTATCTCTATATGGAAGGTTGACTCCACCGAAAAGAACTTTATCTTTTACTGTTAGGTGTAGCATTTACAAAATCAGAGTCCTTCCGGATTGTGATGGCCGACGATGATACCTGTGAGACTTGTTTCGAGGAGATGCTACGCTACATCTTGTGTGAGTGTCCAGTCAATGTTGTGCAGACACAATTACTGACGGCCTTTATAGCACGCCTTGACGACACGGAAATGTCTGTTGTATCTGTTCTAACATGTCGTCGACAAAGGGCGTTGCAGCTTAAGACGACCAAGGAGCTACTGAGGTTTTTGAAAGAAACAAGCCTCGAGAGTTGGTGAGGTCGCGTTTTCATGCCAGATTGATGGGCTCTTTACTGGCTTGGAGCTTGTGCACGTGCTGTGTTATGGGCTATATTTTTGTCCTTTTCCTCTCCTTTCAATCTCCCCCATCCCCTTTTGCACGTGTAGGGTATCAAACCGATTATCCTGGGCGAGCTGACCTCACTACCTTTCCTTCTCTACCATTTATTTTATCTTGCACACCAATTCAAGCTGGCGGGTTGCACTTTTGTACATGTTGTGTTTTATATTCCACTGTATTACTTTCTGTTTGCCAATCAGCAGTAGATATTGAGTCATATATTGCTATTTATTATCCACAAGCTTAATGCACCTCAACTTGTGAGTATAAGTGTTTCAGAGTGAGGTTATGCTTTTTCATTTATTCTGAACGACTATAACCGGTATTTTTTTATGAAATGCTATATTATATCTGGTTTGATTGGAAGTGATGATATTGCCCACCACGAATCATATCAATTTCCTTTTTCGCTAATGCTCAAGAACAACCTTCAAACGTCCGTGTTCTTTCACAGATTGCTTCAATGTTATGTACGCTTATAATTTGTTGGTTTGCCGTTATATACTTTTCGGTCTACTTGATTTCTCTCTACCACAGCTTGCGCAATACAACGAATGTGTTGCCCATTAGATTTGGTTATTAAAGCTGAGTGATCAGAATAAGTGCAATTCCAATGGAGTGCAATGCTTAAATGGCGTGTTAGTGCAAGCTTTCAGTAATGGTATGGCTGGCTCTATTCCACCATGGTTCAAAGGGACAAAGAAATACTTACCTATAGACTCTCTTGGACAAAGCAGCGTTTCCCTTTTCAAATGTCAATGCGGTAATCAACGAAAGAAACATTGCTTTTAACAAGAAAGTTAACTACAGCATGTGTGAGACTCAATCATGTTATGCACGATTTGGACTTCTGTTCATTGAGAAAACGATGTTCCATTATACGAGTGACCCATTCTTTAAGCTCCCTAATAATATGAGAGGGGGGAGAATTCGACGCAGAATGAAAAGCCTCAGCACATGTAGAAAAGTCATTCTTCACACTGTATCTAAAAATTGAAAGGCAGAAAACAAACACTCGTTAAAAGTGCAATTCCAGGGTACGCAGAAGTGCTGGCTCAAGCGTATCGCAGTCTTAGAAAGAAATAGTCATATGTCTTATATGACATTTCTTTTATTTGCCCATGTGACTTAACATGCATTGAAAGGCTGCGCCGCAAAGTTGAGGATCATGCATGTTTAGCTTGCAGTGCCCACGTCCTTGTATGTTACTCCACCCGCTTTTTTAGCCATTTGTTTTAATAAACTTCACTTGTTAGATGCGCTTCTCCTTTGTCAGTCCATCTTTTTGTCAACTTTGCAGCACAGCCTTTTCCTGCAGTATGTTCTAACTAGCCCCCACTAAATCATTTCTGAATGGCTTAACCTGTTTACGCATATAGGAAACTTATTTTGTTTGGTAGTTATGACAGTGAGCGGATCCTGTGAGCTCTGCCGCTGAAATAAACAGTAAAGCATTGCTTTGGAAATTTGTAACATCAGTTGTTTGGTGGGCTATGTCCGCACTCGTTCAGTATTTGGATGACTTCTGCTTCGTCACTGTGCATGGTGCTGCTTTATGTAACCCAAATGAGAAAGCATTTCTGCATTGTATGCTAATTGGTGAAAAAGATTGCAATCAACTATATTTTGGATTGGTCACAGTTTTAGGAAGGTAATATTAGTGCTAGAGTGTTTCATGTAGTTTTCTTACAAATATAAAGATTTCAACAGTGATGGGTTAATTTGTTTCTAACTTTCGTTCCTCGCAAAGGTCTTGTTAGGTACATTCATTTTTCTGATGATAATATTTTTTCGACACCACAGCATATAAAAAGCAGTGCTAATAATGTTGCATGCATTGCGCAAGCAATTAGCTTATATTAAGCCTGTTTTGTCATTCTCAAAGCTCATAGAAAAAAAACAAAAACTAGCATGTCGCAAGCAGGTACATTGCCAGGGATATCTAGCTGCTCAACTTGATTTCATTTGTGGGGTTTAACGTCCTGAAACCACCATATGATTATGAGAGACACTGTAGTGGAGGGCTCCGGAAAATTTTGAGGACCTCGGGTTCTTTAACGTGCACCCAAATCTGAGTACATGGGCCTACAACATTTCCGCACTCCAACAGAAACGCAGCTGCCACAGCCGGGATTTGATCTCGCGTTCTCCAGGTCAGCAGCCGAGTATTTTAGCCACTGCACCACCATGCTCGATGGCGCGAAGTTGATGGCGCCTTAGAGCGTCCGTATTACGATGAATTATTTATATGAGTAGGCACAATTGTTCATCGTAAACATTCCTCTAACCTTTAGCTAGCCAAGAAAGCAAGAAGCACCCGCAAATTGTGCGTTATTCTTTAAAATTTTCGTAATGTTTGCAACGAACTGTTCATTTGCTTGCAGGCACTGAGGGTTGGACACATGTACGCTGCCTCAATAAGTACATGAACCACGTTCACAGCAACAGGTGCAACATCTGCAAGAAGCGTATGGCAGCTTTCATTCGACAGAAGGTGATTGATTTCTGAACCATCGTATGTTCAGTTTGACGAAATATTTCAAACCACATGCATTGCTTTAGAAAACAGAAACAATAGATCGAAATTTCAGCACTCTGAGCGTGTTCTTATCAAAGCATGTCTAGCATATTGCGTGAGCTAAACGTATAGGACGACTGCCAAATAGACGAAGCATTACTGACATAATCCCGATTAGCACCTTTCACGGAGTTTCACCATTAACACATTGCATAACAACTGCACTATAATTCGTGCTGCATTAAACTTGTTTCTACATTTATTGGGGCACCTCCTGCCGCAAAAAAGAAGGAAAGAGCAAGTTGGTTTATATAAGTCTTAGGCTCCCATTTTTGTGATAGAAAATACGTGATATGCAAATATTTGAGATAAGAAAAAGAAGGATGCTGAAACAGGAGGCTGAAAAGATAAGGTAGTGAACGGCACATTATTATGTATTCATGAAACCAACTACCCGAGTAAGCTTTAGGTCCATGTAAATCATTGCGTGACAATTTTACGCTGGCAATCTCATCCTCAATACGCAAACCGAACGCTTCAGAAAAGGCAGAAAACGTGTGCATGGCGTGCGGCCAACTTGCGGCATATAGCAACGCGCTACGCTGGCCGCACCAAACCACGGCTGTGGCGAACGTTTCGCCCACGCAACTCATCGAGGCATCGAGGGCGTTCGTGACTGGTGTCCGTCTACCTCTTTGCGAGTGGCAGCAAAGTGCAGCAACCACCCCCACTTTTTTCTGTAATTCGCTGCCCGGAACTGTTGATGGCAGCGGCGACTCGAGAACAATTTTTCACTGTTGACGCAATCCACGCCAATGGCCTACATAAGAGAGCGTTTTACGGTCATTTCGCGGAATTTATGGTAAAGGGTGCTTCGAAATTCGAAATGCTAATACGTAATACAGCGACGTCGGCATTCTATTTCGCAGGGCCCTTGACGGTGACGCCGTGTTCGCGACTACATAGTGGTGCGACTCCGCGGCGCCCGCCTAAAGCTGCTCGCTTAACCATAAAACTAAAATGAAAAAGCTTTTCGTGGCAATCCTTTAGTTGGCAGCCCGCCGGCTGAGGCGAGCATTCCAAGCGAATGCTTTCAGCAATGGAAACAGCAGCTACAGCCACGCGCCCTTTCCGCATCAGACTCTTCAATGCGGATATGTGTTGCTTTGAGGAAGCGAGCAAGCGGCCCTCTTATACAACGCTGCGCGTGCGTTCCCCGAGATAAGCAGAAAGTGTTGACACTTCTTTGTGGAAAGGGTAGGCCGGCTTGCCCGTCGAAAATGCAAATGTCTGCAATATCACGAAACATAGTTTTGAAGGCGGCGTAAAGACTTCTTCTGCAAACTCTTATGCAGAGAAGTGAAGTAACCGCGAAGAATGTTTTTGGGAATGCCATTTCCGGACCAGCAGGATGTTGAACGGTGGTTTAAATTTCGAGGTTTGTGGTTTGTCGTCACTTTTGTAAAGTTTACGTCGTTGTCTTGTAGTGTAAGAAACGCACAAATGTAAGCATTCTTTTGCATTTCAGCACACGCATTTTTAGCAAAAGGTAAATGTTGCCGCAAAACATTAACGAAATGATTCACCTTGCACACCTCGTATTTTCTAGTTAGAGCAATGTTGAGGGATGAATCAAACATTTTGTTAGTTTAGGCTTTGTGATGTAATCATGCAGTGGTTGAGATGCGCAACAGTTTTATATATAGAGTGTTCTAGTGATTCCTGAAAGACGACAATATCTGTTTACATTACATTATATAAATTGCTGAAGAAGACTAAACAAACACATAACTGAGTTAATCCATTACTTTTCTTGTCCACTGCGAATGAAAATTCCCAAGTAACTTTTATGGCTAAGTCTATGCTCTTTGAACAAAGGCACACAAAGAAAAAAATTATGACAGCTGCTGCAGCCTCTATGGCCTAGTTTCACGCAAGGGCTTCAAGTTTGAACACTGTCACGGCTGACGCAGCTACTTCAATAACTTCCGTAAGCGCACGCCCAGCCAGGTTAAGTAGGCGGCCCCAAGTTTCTTCACCAACCTTTCCCTAAAGCGCTTTTAAATATCCCTGCATATTTTTGGACGCTACTGCATTGTTTCATACATAAGAGCCTGAATATGAATTATACGAATGCTGTCACATAATTCAATAAGCTGCGAATCCGGAAGGTTCACATTCCATATGACTACCTCAAAACAATTTATCCTAGGACATGTGATTGCAGCTTTAAATTTTATTTTGTGATCTTCAGGAATTAGGCCTCAACAGGGCTTAGTTCAAACAGACGTTATAGTAAAGCATTGTTTCCGATAATAGCAGGCAATACAAAGCCATGCTGCTTGAATATCTGACAGCCATAGAGATAATACGCTGCCCTAAACAAAAAAGGGAAAATTAGTTCCCCGCAGGTTTTAAGGTCATTGTACACATGTTTTCTCTCAATTCAAAGCTTTATTTCAGTGACAGTAAATGCCACAGTTACAATTAACAGCTCTTCTTCTCATTAAAGAGAAAAAATAAGTGACCCTTATACACGCGGGCCTCTGTGAAGGTAAATATACAATTCAAACTCTGTCAGCTGTGATGAGTAGAAAATCTTAGTCGTGCCTGGTAGGCAAACTTTTCCATACAATAATTTCCATCATTTGACCCAGCAATATGTCTTTCTTAGCTATCCTTGCCGCATTTACTAGGTATTGTCTATTTTCTCAAGGACACCAGCAGTATGTGGCTCTCGCTCGTCGTGATTCGCCTTGTTGAAATCTTATAATAGAAGTGGTATTATGCGAAATAAGATGAACTGTGCACCGAACTAAGACAATTGCATTTTGAATACTAGTTCTGCTGGTGTTCAGACATTTCGAAACGTTTTGCGAAGTTGTATTTATTACTGTAGTTTAAATAAAATGAGCTGATTATTTATACATGCCACAATATTTCAGCAACAGTGGAACTTACAATCGTATAAGAGACTTCCATTGTTATATATTAAGAAAAAAGAGGGATGCACTTTTTAATGCAAATATTCAAAAGATCTTTTGTGGGAGAAAACAAAAAATTCGGATAATTTATTTATTTTTCTGAGGAAACGGGGTGGTTTCAAGGTGGTTTACTTGTGGAGAAGTTTCTTTCAGTTGTGCAATTATTTTTGCTTTTCAAGTCTCCTCAAGAGTATTCGAGGAATATCGGCGATTTCCACTCTACGTTGATTGTTATTTCAATCTATTATTTTGTTTCCTCCTTAGTAGATAACAAGAACGATATAGTCGATCTCAAGACTGTGAAGATGAATAACAATAAAGCTAGGCGTAGATGCGAATACTATTTAAATGTGCCCACAACAGTAGATCCAAAAATCACGGCTGAATTCTGCTCTGTTAACAATATCATATTATGCTAACTTTTATTCAAGCAGAACCAGCTCCGTAACTAGACTTCGACCTCACCACGTCTTCAGCATAAACTATAGATATGGACTAGTTATGACCATAACAGATGAAAAAGCCTGGTAGGTGGCTGTAAAAAATTTCCAGATTGCGGGACACACCGTGAATAATTATCAGTAGAAGTGCTCGTTAGACAATGTCTGACTAAAGCTTAATCAACAGTAGCTGCATACAAACTTTGCATACCATGTTAGTGGATCATTCTATTAGCAGCTATAGATTCCAAGGTTTTTCAGATACAGTACCGAATGAGCGCTTAAGTAATACCAAAACGTAATCGTCGTGGAATCCTACAAATGTGAATCTGATAGCGGAAAGCACACGAGCAAAACTGGTGGCTATAAGAGAAAACTTGAAGCGTAGAAAAGAAGAAAGGCTGGTTACAGATGTGGGGGAGACAGCATTATTGAGAACTAAAAGACAGTAACACCAAAAGAAGTATAGGGGACAAAATTATATGTAACTGCATTGTTAATATGAAAAATGAAAAGTGGACGAAAAGATAACTTGCCACCAGCAGGGCCTGAGCCTGCGACACGCTAATGTCATGTCTGATGCTCTATCGCTGAACAACTCTTGCAGTCATTCCTTCTTGATTGATTAATATATAAGGTTTAACGTCCCAAAACCACCATATGATTGTGAGAGACGCCATAGTGGAGGGCTCAGAAAATTTAGACAACCTGGCGGTGTTTAACGTGCACCCAAATCTGAGCACACAGGCTTACAGCATTTTCGCCTCCATCGAAAATGCCGCCGCTGCAGTAGGGATTAAATCTCACGACCTGCGGGTCAGTATTCGAGTACTTTAGTCACTAGACCACCGCGGCGGGGCATACTCTCGTCCACTTTGTATGGCATATATGTGCGTTTAAACATGAGTGCGTTAGTCACCGACACCTTTGCCATTGCGGCGAGTGTGGAACACTCTTTTCGCATGTTCGCATCACGTATACTTTACGCGGTCTTATTACGAGCTGGCAGCTCACCAATGATCCTGCGAATAACCGAATGCATGAAATACAAACTAGTAAAACAACAAAGAACACCTAACAGTGCAATGCAACGAAATCGAAGAGAGTGTCTCGAAGGGAACAAGAGTGCTCTCGAACAAGCTAAAATAAATCGCGACTGTTTCCCGACTGAAATCAATATAGGGTTGCAAATGCTGAAAAAAAATACTTTACAATTGGTGGATGCATTGAAAAAAGTTGAGATGAAGTGGACGTTTGACATAGGCTTGAAATCTCTTTAAAAATAAAAAACTGAAAAGGACCATTGACTTGACTTTGAGTATAAACAAGAACCAAGATGAAATATGCAGCAAATACCTACCCGCAGTGCAAATGGGCCCGATGACTTTCTTATATAGAACTAATCACGGCCCTTGAATCCGAGTAAATCCAAATCACAATTAACGTATAGCCCCAAATTTTGAAGGCAGCCGAGTGGCCAACATATTAGACGAGCAGTCCACAATTAAAGGTAAGCTTGTTCGTAGGGTTCTTCTTACTGTTGCTGAACGACAGCAGGAGCTGCAGTAGCTTTGGTCTTCGAGCGCATCCAGGCTTGGTAAGCTTCTTTACGGTGTGCTAATATGACTTTTTTTGCCCCGGTGTTTCAGCAGGTCACTTTGCAGTTGCTCAAGATTTCACAGCTTGCAATCTACCTATATACACTTCAGCCTGTCGCTAACTCTGAAGCCCACGCAAAGATAGCCCAGACATGGCGAGACTGAGCGATCAAGGCCACATACAAAGGGCCCAGCCATGGCGAGACTGAGTGACCAATTATCGACGAAGCAGTCGATAAACCTTCGCCTATTTGCATAGTACCGCAGTAGCGCGGTTTAGAGGGAGTGGAGCTCTGACTCCTGAGCACAGGGGATCACGAGGCGTGACGTCGCACCCGCTTTACTTGCAGGGAGGGAAGTCGTGGTATTACGACGCAAGAAATGATCTCTAAAAACATGGTGGGATAGAGCTCTTCCGTAAATAATAATAATAATAATAATAATAATAATAATAATAATAATAATAATAATAATAATAATAATAATAATAATAATAATAATAATAATAATAATAATAATAATAATAATAATAATATTATTATTATTAATAATAATAATAATAATAATAATAATACCGTATTACTACTAATAATATTAATATTGAAATATACATTTGTGAAAAACATTTAAAAACCGCACAAGCACACAAGCGCACGTACATTGCACTAATAACTCAAGGAAGGCAGAGAGGCTCTGATCAGTCGCTACAGTTGCTCCTAGTCATACGAAGTGAAGCTAATTTATAAGAAGTAATGCCAAGTAGGGCCAAGTTCTAGTCGAGTTAAGTATAGTGGCCTATTGCCATATCAGCCGTCCTACGTTGTGGACCACTTCAAACAAGTAGACAACATCAGCTTCGCTTGGCAGTGTGACAGATTCCTGATAAGCAGCAGCTTTCTCATCGTCAGTGCGAGCTTTCTTCAGTCTCCCCTAGCTCACATCTGGCACTGCAAGCAGCCGCTACCCACTGACTTGAGCAGGTGGCTGTACGCCTGGAACGACCGAACGGTAGCGCGTAGTGTCCAGGCGTACGGGCTGGCAGTGGAGCAGTGTATGGCCCATAAAAACAGACGCACAGCTGTGCAATCGGTTGCTAGACAACACGTGGTGGTGCCAACACGGTGTCAATTTTTTGTTTATTTACTTTGAAATTTTCTTTGCATTACAATTATTAGGGCTGGTGTAAAGAGCTGCATTGTTGTAATGGTTGTTTCAGATTGCGCTAGAAAAGAGGGGTTTGTACATCAATACAAGCCAGTCGTCTCTGAAAAAAAGCAGTTTGTACAGATTTACCTTGGTACATATATCTCTTTACTGTTGTAACCAAAGCGATCAATATAGATCGGAGCAATGACAGAGTTGTGTGTACATGGTGATCGGTTGCTGACCCGAAAGTCGTGGTTAATATCCCGGCCACAGCGGTCGCATTTTAATTGAGGCGAAATTTCATAATCCCAAGTACTGTGAGATGTCGGTGCACATTAAAAACAGGAAATGGTTAAAATTTACACGTCCCTCTTCTACGACGTCTCTCGTAATCACACACACACACACACACACACACACAGACACACACACACACACATATATATATATATATATAAATATATATATATAGTGGTCCTGAATCTTAAAATTTTAGATATAGGTTTTTATTATACAAGCTGTCGTCACTATTATTACCCAATAATTGGGATCCATACATATACCCTTGTCTGACTTTGTTTGATGAACGCGTCTGTTATTTATTTTGATGCCAGTGGAAACGTGCGCACCTCAAGGGAAGCCGTCGTACCACTTTATTTCACGGATTGGTCGTGATGCGACACCTTAGGAGCAAGGCTGATTGCATCCCACGTGCGTGCTAAGACTGCCACACGAAAATACAATACACCTATTTCCCTCTCCCAAATGTCGCTGCCGCCTCACAGCGTGCTTAAAGCCAGGGCATGCATGCAGCATCGTGTCAGTGACACTTCCTCATTGGTTCAGCCCAAGGAGACCACGAACTAAGACGTGCTATCCCAGCACGCTGTGTCTCTCACCGAGCCAACGTGACCGTCAACACTGTCAAAACGAGAACTGCAAGACGCCACCCTACGGAACTGTGCAAAACTAAACAGAAAATATCAGATTTCTGTCGTCATGCACCGAATGAAGGGTTCTCTCCACCATAAACGCTAAAACGCTAAGCTCGCATGAAGGCTGGGCGATGGGTGAGAGCAAAAGAGGACCAACTGAGAGGGTGGTGAACTGAATAATGTGTATCTGGCTGGCATTGAAAAATAGAGGAGGTGCTGGTTTGTTATAATATAGCTTCGGTGATCATCAATATTCACAGAGTGGAAGGTGGCGTAATTTATCAAGCGAAGCTCGTTACGAATCATATATTTCAGCGGTGGTGTGCGTGAGAATCCTGGCTGCTCTCGAACGAGTGCTGGTGAAGTACGTATTTGTGTAGGTCATTTTTCAGTATATTCGATACTGTCTGAATCGTGGATTTGTCAGTTATCAGTGGTTTCTGATAAGGCCATCTGATCTCTCATCAAAGTCAGTTGTCATTTACGTTGTAACATGTATTTCATTGTGGTCTGTACATGAACGCAGATTAGTTATACTTGTGGTATGGGCTGGGGTAACTTAATTTGTTGTTTTTTAGTTGAACCCCACAATAATTGTATACCCACACACACACACACATATATATATATATATATATATATATATATATATATATATATATATATATATATATATACATATATATATATACATATATATATACATGAACGCATTATCGCCGTAGGTGTGTGTAGCAGCTGAATGTGCGCTGCCAATTAGGTGGATAAAGGTGCACTTGCAGGCATGAATGAAAAATGTCGAAAGAGATCAATGCAATGTCTGGAATAGGTAAATAAATAAATAAATAAATATCACTAGTGCGTCAGGTATACTGTGCGCATGACACGCGAGAGTGCAATGCCTCCTGAATTTTGTTTTGCTTCCCAGTAAAAAGATAAATATTCACAAGTTGGGTTGCTGTTTTCTTCACTATCACTGTTGCGCCACAGTATTGCTGCTGAAATTGTTACTTGCATGATTGTGTGTTCCCTCGTACCCATTCTTCAGATTTAAGTTAGCGGACAGCAGCCGCATGTCTGTGCGATGTCCAAATTTTCAGGTCATGGTTTTTAATCCTCAAATTGGGAAATCTTAGCTTTTGATTTGCAAAACAACTTTGCTCAATTTTGTTCCATCGCTCTGCATGTTCAAAAATGCTGACTTTTTTGTATGAAGCAAGGCCATCCTCGGTGTCGTCATTATGGTTCCTGCCGGCAAAGACAACAGATGACGACGTCATGAGTGCGAATTGCTGGGTTCTCTACTACGTCAAAGTTCTTGGTTCTTTTTTACGCGAAGGTCCAAGCTGGTTGCAACACTTGAGCTCAAAGTTGCAGCGTTGATGGAGTCATTTCGAGAACATCTAGCTCTTTGTTAATATGTTTACAGGGTGTGAAGGCAGCAAAACGTTCAATGGCGTTTCGTTAGTCTGACCTTGCAAGCATCACGAATTTTGCCCCTTCTGAAATGCACATCCTTGACCACCACTTTTTCTCCCGTGTGTAAAACTTCATTTAACCTTAAAATAAAATTCATGTTGTAGCTCTGTTCGAACAAATATTTTTCACGTGGCCTTCCTGTGAGTAAATTTCTGTTTTCTCCTCAAAGCTTGCCCTCTTCGGCGGAACCCTCTACAGTCTCCAATTTCTGAGATTCTGAGAGAAACGCTGGTATGGATAGATCATCTGAGAATAATTTATCCTCTCGGCACGAGCTGCATGAATCCAGGTCAAGCTTCGAATGAAGGTACGCAGGGAAGCGTGAGAGTTCTTTTTCAAGGATTATAATTACAAAGAGAACGCCTACAAAGGGAACCTAATTCTTACTGGTAGGTGGCAAGATTTTTTGGGTGGTTTGGTATCCAAGACAAGTAATAATCGTTTGACGTATCTGTGGTACAAAAATTTCAACACGTAAAAAACATGTTAAAAATACCACGGCTTTAATTCCATGCTGTGGTTACCTAGGAGCGAGCTCGTCATACGGTAATCCTCTTCCTTTAGGGTTGTTCACACAAGCATGAAATTATACACCTTCGCTTATTTTTCGTGCGCTAATTATTGCTGAAAGGATCACTCTAATAAATCTGGTAGACGAACAATGTTAGAGAGTGCGTGTGTGTATGTGCTGCATCACACACTTGCGCGACTCTGCGTGGGTGCCATAATTTAGTCAAGTGCGCGTATTGCGTCTCTCCGCCAGTAAAATGCGACGCTGAAGCGAAACTTCAAGATGACTCTACGTGTAGGCGGAAATGAATTTTCGCAGTTTTAGGGATACTTAAGTGAATAGTTAGTAAAAGCCAATGAAAATATTGTTTAAATAGTGTCTTGAGTAGAATAATTCGTAAGAGACAATGTTATAGTGCGTTGAAATATATGGCATACCAATTCTTATTTTATACATCACAGCAGTTGTACGTAGCTTGACTCATAAATTATCGAAGTTTAGCAGCGGTATTGAAACTTAACTTGTGCACTTGACGTGCCGGAAACGCTTTTGCTCTGTGACGTCAGACCGGAGCTTCACATTACCAATAAGAGATGAAACTTGAATCAAACAGCGTAGAAGAAAAACTATATCAGGACAAAGACCAAGCATTCAGAGCGTGAGTGTGAGTGAGATTTTATTAGAAGGCACAGATGTCGGCCTGAGCTAGGTCGCTTTATAGCCTGCTATTCTACACAGAGGATAAGAGAAGGCGGAAGGAAAGATGGATTAAGGATGATAATGGGAACAAGATGAGGTGGTCAGCATGTACAGTACCCACTTAGCATAGCACCCTAGAGTCTAGTATCTAGTCCATTGCTTTTGATAAAGTCTAAAGCAGCCTTTGTAGCAGTTTTTGACACTGTTTGGTCCTTCATTGCTGACAATATGTGGCTTTCGCTCAATGGCGTTGGTCCGATGCTTGCTAAAGTTGCAGTTAGCATTTTTTGAAGCACATATAATGCGCAGTCACAAAAATGTGAACTAAAGTTTCGCGCACTTGGTAGTGCTCACCATTCGTGCTGTCCGCACGGCCAATTAAGTGGGTGTAGTGACGAGTGAAGGCTATGCCCAGGCGAATCCGGTGCAGTATATTTGCATGTGTTCGGCTGGTTTAAGCTGGAAGACGAAAAGTCATACCGGGGTCTGTTTCCCGCAGACGCTTGTTCCGATGATCTGGTAGCGACCAGTAAGTGGCAGCGCATTTGCGCATGAGCGATCTCAGCAATGTGTTGACGTCACTTAGCGAATACGGTACTTTGACGTGCATAGGAACGTTGTATACTACCGCTTTTGATTCGCTATCGGTATTTCGTTGCCAACCTGGCCGCAGTGTCCCGGAATCCATTGGTGTGTAAACAAGTGACCACTCCTGTGTGTTAGGTCAAATGCTTCGATGATTCCTAACGCTAACTCGTAAAATTGGCTTCTTCTTGAGCAAGAATGGATAGCTTGAAGCGCTTATTTTGCATAGGACAAAATTGCCCATATACACGGTGCTTGGTCGTTTACAAATTTTATGGCTTCCTGTATAGCAAAAAGTTCTGCAGCTCTCAAAGATGACCCGTGATCTAATTTGTACTGTCGGGAAATACCGAATCGAGGGAACACGAAGGCTGCATCTGAGGCGGACGAAGTTACGGATTCATCAGTGTATATCTGTACACAGTCGCTCTATCGGTCATCCAAATGTGCGAAGGTGAGTTGCTTGAGGGCAATATAAGAAACATGCGACTTGTACGAAATTCCACGTATGTGAAGGCACACCAGCGGTTTAGTCAATGTCCATGGAGGCACTGCGGGGATTACGGCAGGTGCAAAGCCCGAAGGGATCATGTGTCTATGTGTATCGAGGCATCGCTAATAGGTGAAGCCTGGTCGGTCCGCTTGTAGCGAAGACAACGGGTGCTGTGCATGTCGAGTCAGCAGACGAAGGTGCACTCGAAGAGGCTCACAGTACGTGTAAACCTGTATGGGGTAGGTGCGGGACTCCTCTATAGTGCCAGAGGTTGGCGTGCACCGTGGCATGTCTAGGCATGTTCTCAGTGCTCGTGCCTGAAGGCTCTCTAAAATACGAAGGCACGTTGCACACATGCCGGTAGGTACAAGTGAGCTGCACCGTATATAGCCTACGAACAGTGCCTTGTACAACTTCAGAAGACTTTTTTCTGAAGGGCCCCATCTCAGTCCTGCTATAACACGTAGAACGTGCACAAAACTGATTAGTTTGTTCCGCAGCACAGTCGCATGCTTCGACCAGGACAGGTTGCGATCACTGATGACCCCTAAATAGCGGTGGTGCTTGAGCGCGGGAATCACTGCTCCATCAGCGAAGATTGGGTACCTAGGCATTGATGTTTTCATTAATGGCAATGCAGCACATTTTGTTATTGAAAGTTCCCGGCCCTGACGACGCAAGTGCTTAGATGTTACTGATGTGCGTTGTTGAAGCTTTTAGAAGTACACAAGTAGACTGCTCATTAAACAGAAAGCCCTTGTTGCCTCAAGGGAGAGGCTTGCACTGCGAAGACCAAAGAGGGTTACGCTGAAGCATATATTTCTAAAAATTTAATTTGAGCGCAAGCACACGACACACAGACGCATACAAATCCAGGCATCAAATACGCTTTTGTGTGTGTGTGTGTGTGCATAAGTGTGTCGCCTGTTTGCCCTCAATTTAACTTTTTAGATATGATCTACCAACTGGCCCAGTAAGAAGTTCTTTTGAAGCGTATATCCCAGTGCTTGCCTGAGGTAGGTTATAGCAATATAACTTTGTGTAGAGTAGGGTGAGAAAAAATGCGTCAAAAATTTAAAATGAGTGAATGATATTTTTATTTCACTCTTCACCAATAAATGTGAATGCAAAAAGTTTCCTCTTGGTACATGAATAGGATTAGGCAAATGAGATTATGTTGCCACCGTTAAGGGGCGATCAAAATAAAAAAAAAAGCCACAGATGTCTCAATTTGCTCCAACTTTCAGGAAACGAGTCGCAGCGTAGAGCAAAGCCAGGCAGTGTGAAAAATGATTATCCCTTCTGATTTTGCCGTAAAAGCACCTGAAATTCACTCCGTTGGTCCCCACGCAGGCTTCATGAGCCCACTCCTTGCACTCCTTGCACTCCACGCAATAAATCAGACAGAACCCGTTGCTGTGTTGCGCCAAAACTACTAGCAGTCAAGAACACCCAGTCTCTCTTTGTTCTAATAGTGTGTTTTGTTGAACGCTTTCACTTCAATAGATTATTCACTGTTTAGAGGCCATATATTATTCTGACGCATCTTGCTTGCCCCTTTCGGTTGTTTTTGTGAAGAATCGCACGGAAATTTTGTGGCTTTAAACTTCGTGAGCTAGGCATTGTAATGCGATGAATTTCGGATTTCCTGTCGCTTGTTGTAATTAAAATTTCGGTATAAAAATTTAATCCTTGAAAAACTCGATTGCAAGACGTATTTGTGAACAGCTTGAGTTGAATATCCATTCATTTTTTTTCATGCACCTCTTAAAATTTTGGGAACGCGCAACAGCCTCCTTGTGCGAATGTGTGAATGTGCGAACGAAATAATTGAATCCTGTTCTCAACAGCAGTCAGTGCTTTTTGATGTTGTTTTTCACCCATGAAGCTTTATATATTATCATCCTGTACGTCCTAACCCTCCTAAACAAAACAAAATATAATATATATTTAGTATTAGAAATAGTTCACCTAATAGGGCACTCTCTAAGTATTCGATGTCTTTTTGTCGCATGAGGCCCGTGTGCTCAGATTTGGGTGCACGTTAAAGAACCCCAGGTGGTCGAAATTTCCGGAGCCCTCCACTACGGCGTCTCTCATAATCAATGGTGGTTTCGGGACGTTAAACTCCACAAATCAATCAATCAATCTTTTTGTCGCATTTTGTCCCCCCCACATGCGTGAATTGAAAAATATTTCCGATTTGGCAGCGTGCACCAAACGCCCCAACTTTTGATGGTATGTGGCTACAATCTAAACACGGTTACCTATATTGTAACTTTTGAGCACGAGTAAATATAGAATAAAGGTTACAAATAAGTTTATTTTTATTTGTTTGTTATTTCGCGGTGTCTATAGTTACAAAATCCACAGTTCGAGCAATGGACGTCAGGCTCCGCCCAGGCGGCGCTCTGAAAAACGCCGCCACCAGTGCCCCCATCGCCACGCCGTTCGTAAATGGGTAGTGCACAGAGAGCCGTCCGCAAGCGAACGTGCATAGGCCCTTCTCTTTCGTTGGTCTTGAGGCACGGTTTCCTGAAAAATCAAGAACCTGCCAAGCTTCTTCTTTCAATCCAACCTTGCTTCATAAGGTTAGGAAGCTCATCAAAACTAAATGTGGGCACAATGCAAAATATGTTTTAGTTATTTCTGCATGCTGCAACTGGCAATTCGAATGCAAGCGAGTATCGCATGACATCGAGTTCGAGGCAAGCACTGTAACGTGCGTTCTGTATTATCTAAATGCGTTGAACTTGGGCCTACACATGATGCCAAAGCGATAAAGTGCACACACGAGTAATCTACCTTATGATCAGTGGTACGAAGCTTGCTTTATCCGGCACGAATGGCCTGGTTATTTTCGCTTAGCAGTTGCATTCTACATCAATTTCTCGATTCCTGTGTGTTAAACTATTTTATTATGCATGCTCGAATGCACTGTTGACGGTTGTCTTTCGATTGTATATACTGCAAGGATCCCTGGATCAATTCTTTGCTCGAAGTCCTCTCTCACAGTTCGTCAGAATCGACTTCACGCTCCCTCTCCCGTCAAGCAAGACACTTTGCTATCCGTGAAGGCTTGTTGTATCGCCGCAATTACATGACGGATGGCCGTAGCTGGCTCCTTGTCATCCCGCGTCATTTGCGCTTGGACATCTGCGCTGCCTTTCACGATGACCCCCAGTCTGGTCTCGCTGGAGTAACCAAGACTTACTCTCGCCCTTGTCTAAGATACTACTGGCGCGGCATTAATCGGCACCTTCGCTAGTAAGTCCAGTCATGTGCCACGTGTAAACGCCGCAAGACGCCTTCTCACAGCACTGCTGGCCCTTTGCAACCCTTAACCTGCCCAGCGAGACCATTCGACCACGTCGGAATTTATATATATATGGTCTTCTACCCAGCACTCTCCGATGCGCCCGGTGGATTATTGTCGCCATCGATCATTTGACAAGCTACGCTGAAACATCTGCACTGCCTGCTACCACTGCGACGACGTCGCTCCCTTTTTTCTACACTATCTCTTTTTGCGACATGCTGCACCTCGTGAATTACTGAGTGACCACGGACTCGTGTTTCTCTCGAACGGCGTCGACGAGCTGCCAAGGAATGTCGCTCTATCCATCGGAAAACCTCGGCAACCATCCTCAAACCAATGGCATGACATAATGGCTTAATCGTACCCTTGGAAATATGCTTGCCATTTACGCATCTGACGACCACACTAATTGGTACCAAGTGCTTCCTTTTGTCACGTACGCGTACAACTCTGCGCCACAAAGAACCACCAGCTTTTCTCCATTCTTCCTCTTTTATGGACGTGAACCATCATGCTTCATGAACACCATGCTACCTTACGGACTTGATGTTTCCGAAGAGACGCCTGTTTCCGAAGCAGCTGCTTATGCCGAAGAGTGTCGTCAACTCGCTCGCTCATTTACAACGTTGCTTACTACCTTGCTGTTGCATCAAGCGCTTTCTCACAATTTGAATTTAACTTTGGGTATCACAGTATTATACGAATGTTCCAAAACCGCGTTATTTTATTATTTTACTTGAGTATGTTGAGAATATTGGCGTGCTTTTTCTTCAAGGCGCTATTATGATATTTCACATATGGCTCTACCGGATGACGTGCAAATGACGTGCACTGCAGCGTATGTGTATAACTGTTTCATTTCATTTCATTATATTGCCTTAAACGCCCAACAGGGGCATTACATAAGGGGTGGGTTTACATATGTTTATTATTCATTGTTAGAATGACAACTGATTTATCGAAAGTTTGAGGGACGAGGGAGGCTAAGCCAAGTAGGGTGCGAGGCCATGCTTCTCGATCACGTCTTGCGCTCCTTCTAGTATCCGTGTTTGGATGCGGTCAATGGTGCTAAGAAAAACCTCCCATTGTTCCGTGCTAGGAAGTAGGCAAAATAGGCTGGTGGGTGGGGCATCTTTTGGACATCTCCACAAAATGTGGTTCAGTGAGGCCACACCACCACAGGGGCAGCAGCGTGGATCGACGACGGGTTGAATGTAAAAAAAATATGAGGGGGCATCGAAAAGTGTAGATCTATAGGCGACGCCAGGCAACTTCATACCACTTGGGAAGACTGACGTGAGGAGGTGGATAGTTGTATCACTATAAGTGATAGTGCTGGGTAATGTCGTGGTAAGTGACCAGGGTCTCGGGCACCGCGACGTCAGACTCTGAGGGGCCCACCACTCGGTCGACGTGTTCATGAGCTGTCTCTTTGCCGGGGTGACCCGCGTTAGGGGGGGGGGGGGGGACCTACATCAGTTCAAAATAGCGCTGCTCATCTTGCTGCAATAGTGGGCGAAGGGGTCGCATGGGGTGGCAGGCGAGGCAAGACCTCGCAAGACAATTCGAGATGGCTTGTTTGTAGTCGCTGAATATGACGCAAGATCGACCGAAGTGGCAGCCAAAGCGATTGCCGCCTCCTCCACTTCGTCGGCATTGAGTGTTTGAATGGTGCGGGCCACGATTGCAGGCCTAGAAGGCACTGGTGCAGGCGGCACGAAAACGGTTATGAAGGCGTCCCTGGGTGAGTTGTAACGGGCCGCAGCCACGTAGGCAACGGCCGGGTAGTCAGCATATTTTGCGCACAGCTTGGCGGCGAGCGTTATGGTGGCCTGCGAGCATATTACTTGGCAGCGGCTCTAGGCAGAAGGCAGTTCGAACAACAAGAGGCGATGAGACCAGGTCCGGAGGGTGGGAGGAAGTGTCGTGGCCGATAGAGGAATGAATTTGGCGATGGTCGCTGTACGGTAGAGGCGTTGCGCCTGAGCGGAATGGTGAGCCTCAGTCATATCGTCGATAGTGTTGTGTGCACAAAGCGTAGAAGACGATCCGTATATTTGTTGGGGGAAGCCGGAGGGCAGTCCTTTATGCCGGTTGGATGAGAATGTCAGTCTTGTCGTGTTCTGATTGGAGGAGACGAATGTTAGGAAGGGCGTATGTGATTCGGGTGAAAACAAAGACTTCGACCTGGAGAAACAAATCGTGTTCTCACATGCCCGCACTCCCCACGTGAACATGGGCAAGCATTCGTGCGGTCTTTTGTATCAAGAGCTAGAGCTTGTCTATGGGGTGTTTGTTATGGCAATCTGACTGTAGCATCAGCTCAAGCACGCGAGGTCGGGGAACGATGGGCACGGGAATGGAGTTCATGGAAGGGCGAGGAGTATTGTAGCGACGGCGGTCGCTAGGCCACATGAGGAGGACCAATTTGGCCACCGATTAAGTGAGACCGGCCACATGCACGTGGGAAGGCATGACGTCTGTTGCTAGTTGCAATGTCTGCTCGATGTGGCCAGAACCCGATGTTACCCAAAGGGCGAAATTGTAGGCATAAAGGGTGTGCTTGAGGCCGGAGATAAGGTGCAGCTTTCATAGGGGCGAATAAAGGGCAAGAATTAATAGAAAATACGACAACACGGCACCCTGAGGGGTGCCGCCCGGGCCAATCCTGTACGGGGGAGAGAGCATGTCTGCTATGACGGCTTCGGCTGTGCGGGCTGTGAGGAATTCGCAAACGTAGTTGTAGGTGTACGTGCTGGAATTGAGGGCTGAGAGTTCGCCAAAGACAGTCGAACTAAAGACTGTCGAATGCTTTTTGAAGGTCGAGGCTTAGGAGTTTCTTAGTGTATGTAAATAGCAACGGAGTTCGGCAGAATGTAAATGTGGGTGGGTCGAGGAGTTCGTGTTGTCGTTACAAAAGGACGTCTTGTGTCGAGAGGGGGGCGCAATTCATGCTTGGTGGGTGGAAAGAGATCGTGAGCGTCCATGTATTTTTGTAGGTGAGTGAGAACGACGTGTTCCAGAATCTTTCCGACGATAAAATGAGTGAAATGAGCCTGACATTCTTGATTGTGAGTTTCGTTTTCGGCTTTGAAATGAAAGCTACGCGATACGCGAGTGCGTTTACATGATAGGAGCGTCGAGGTTTCTGAAATTATTGTTGGGGTTTCGATCTGGACTGAGCGCAGAGGTGGTGTGGAGCCTCAGTAATTCCACGTTGACCTCTGTTTCCGTGATATCGGCGTCGACTTCTGGTTTAGGGGCCCTAGGGTAGGATACGATAGGGGTAGAATGTACGCCACTGGTCACAAGTTGAAAATACTTTGCTGCTAGGTCTGCCATCAGTGACGGAGTGTCATGGTGTAGACCCGGACCACTCGTTGTAGTTGCTCCAGATGTACCGACTTGGTAGAAGCAGGGTCAAGGAGGTGGCGGAGGAGATGCCAAGATTGTTTGCAGCCCAACTGATGGGAGAGTTCTTAGCAGAATTGTTACCAGTGTTGGCGTGCAAGAACGGTGGTGTGCTGCTCAATAGCACGATCGAGGTGTGGGATGCGGTGGCGTAAGTGACGGTTGTGAGACGTTGCTTGTCCCGATGGTTAGTGAGTTCCTTGCGAGAGGGCCCACAGGTGGGCAAAGCAGGAGTCGATTGCGGGTGGTCTTCTGTAATAGGGATTGAGGCAGTGACCGCGTCGATCCGCAAGCAGCTAGCTGGTCGGTTCACGTCGAAAGGCGCTCAATCTTATAGGGGCAGCGGTGTGCAACCAGCGTTCTCGAAACGCGTCCCAATGGGCGTGGCTTGCAGAGGGAGGTGTTTACTTGAATTGTGAGAACATATGGTTACTGCCGAGAGGATGATGCGTGTTGAATAAGGGCGGATCGCGCACGCTGCGGCAGAAGCTCAGGTCCATGGTAGTGTCGCGGCACACACTGTTGCCGATGCAGATTGGCTTCGTGGGATCGGTGAGCAGAGAAAACTTGAGGCCTCCACAGCCTCTTTCCGGCATTACCGACCTTATGATATTCCTAGTCCGGATGCCTGACGTTGAAATTATCGAGAATAGGTAGGAGGAATTCAGCTGCTCTCGCTGCAGTGGTACGAATAAGGGCGAGGAGAGATTTTTCTTCGGTGGCACAAGGGAGGTTGTACACATTGAGAATGAAAACTGAGGGCTGCTCGCGTCACTCAGGAAGTACGTAGAGAAAAAAATGCACCCACCGTCCCGAAGGGAGTCGATCGTGAGGAAATGCGAATGCGTTGCGTGGCGTCTGTAGCGGTGTTTCGCACGTGAGAACCCAGTGTTAGAAGAAAATTGTTTTGTTTATTTATTTATTTAGGACATACTGCAGTCCGAAGACCAAGCAGGTGGGCAGGGATTAATTACATAGAAAGCATCAATCCACAGGGTAAATTGGTACACAATTCTGAAAACAGTCCAACAAGTGTGAAGAAAGAAAAAAAAGAAAAAGGATAGCAGTACACAAGGAAACATAGCGGCCCAGAGAATGTTTAAAATATTGCAGAAAGTACACGCTTTTCAAAATCCGACACATCACGCGCCGAAAACACATCAACAGGCAATCTATTCCACTGCTCGATTGTGCGGGGAAAGAAGGAGTGCTTAAAAAGATTAGTGCGTGCAAAAATTGGAGTTAGATTGTGCTCATGGGTGCTTCGAGTTGAACGAGATAAGCGGGGCTGAATATAAAGTCCTGGATTAATATTGAATTGTTGGGAATTAAGCAAAAACAGAAATTTTAGACGCGCAACCTGCCTCCTGTGTTCCAGGGTCTTTATAATGTTGTTTTCCATGAGAAGCGATGGAGAAGCTCGGCTATGATAGCTGTTGAAGATAGCGGCTATGATAGCTGTTTTGGAAGTGTGGTAGGCTGATGGGCTAATATTTAGATGCACGGTAAAAAACCCTGGTGGTCTAAATTTCCGCAGTGCTCTACTACGGCGTCTCTCATAATCTTATGGGGTTTTGGGACGTTAAACCCAACATTTCTATCATATAAATAAAAAAAATTGTTTCACTTACACCGTGCACGTGCAGCCAATAGCGCCATTTCCCCACACGGGGCGTTTTTCTGTCGCGAAAAACGCGATATGCGCTTCCAGCTCTAGTTGCTAGCGTGCGCAGTTAAAATACGTGCGCGCGCCCGAAGCTGTTGCTTATAGTGAACTAGAATATGATCTAGCGGCGTGACCAGCGGGCCGTGGCTGCTGTCTCGGTGGTCCAAAACGACACGGATGGACGTTAGGGTTTCTCGCGGTGGCGCTGCGCTTTTTAATGTCATGTGCGCGAGGTGAGCGCAGGCCAGCGACGTCTTCTCTGGACAACGTAGCAGCGTGGTAGTCAATCAGTGCGTGTGCGTGAGTATGTGTGTGAGTTTGGCGCGTTGAGCCACTGCCACTTCAAGAAATTTTGTCAAGGACTGGAAGCTCTACCGCATATGTCAACAGGCTGATGACGCTGGTTGCGTTGTGCGCTAAGGTGGCACACAACGCAACCGACGCCGGCAATCGGCGGCGCACCCGCATCGGCGTTGCAGTCCGTGCAGCATTACTGCGCTTCGACGAGAAAGAACAAATGTTGCATCGCAGTAGGGTTGACAGGCGGGCTAGTTGGTGAAAATTCATAATGGAATAATTGGAAGCGCAAACCAACGGGACGCAAGAGAAGAGACACAAACACTGCACTTGTTTGTCTCTTCTCTTGCGTCCCGTTGGTTTGCGCTTCCAAATATTCTATTATAAATGTTGCATCGTTCTCTGTGTGCCGTCGGCTCCTTGGGGTTGTGATGTGTGCTGCTTGTGGTTGTGCTTGTGTTCGCTGGTGAGTGACAAGATTGTGAACAGGTGCGGTGCCAAGAAGGTGCTGTGTCCACATTTCTGTGGAAAGCGTGAATCTGGGCCGCGAGTGTATGTATTTCAATTTCTGACTGACCAAGGTGCGCGAAAGTCATGGATACGGGTAGATATGAACTATACTAAGTGATAGTGTCAGCCCAATAAAACATGAAAAAGTAAATATGCTACTTTTCTTTAGTTTGCGTATTGTGTTACCTCTAGTACCGCATCGTTTCGCGTCCGTTTCATCCGATGCGCTCGTTTTGAAGTATGTGTTAAGGGCAATACCATAAACGGGAGCATAATGCTGTCTCTTTCTTTTCATTCGTAAATGTTCGAAATAATTTTTATCCTGCATGATGTAAACTAGAGGCCCGCGCCGGCCAGAAGGAGGTCCTATAGTGTATACGAGACGCAATTTTTTCTTCTCCATGTCAGTGTGTGTGTGTTTCTCAACCAGTGTACTTGCGGGACGCGTACTGCGCTCTCTTGTGATGTGTGAGAGAGCAAAGCAGATAAGCATGTCTTGCAGGCCAATTTATTGCATTTTCAGTTCTAAAAAGCTACTCTACTGCACGTGTGCCACTGCACTCTGCTGCACAAGAACAGTGGTGGAGTCTGTATCTCGTGAGATATCTCGCCCTTCCCGCACCAAGAATCATGTAGCTTGTGACATGCCGAAGTGAAGAATGGCTTGTCTCTGTTACGCTCTGGGTTGCCAGAGTTGTAACTGGGGCTCTCTAAAGGCGTCGTTGTTTGGATCTCCCATGCCAACGCTCTGTTCAGGTTGCAAACTAATTTTGTAATATTACGTCCACTTCAACCAGGGAGCAAACGTGTGTTCCACGAGCCACAGCTGCAGCTCGGCAGGAGCCGTGGCAGCTTTACAACGCAGGCGAAGCTGGCATGAAAATAGAAGCGGTGCCACCTGGTGGCATGCGGGTAAAAGCTGACGCCGCGGCACGGCCGGTCGCGTCACTGCATTATATTCTAGTTCACTATACTGTTGCTGACAGTTGCCGATGCCAGAGCGTGACATGTTGGGGATTCCAGCTGCTAAGAGTGTGCCCGCCCGCAGCTGTTGCTATAGGAGAGGGTGGTAGACAAATCCCGATGGGTGCCTGACGCAGCAAGATTAAGAAATGCATTCGTATTTAAAACGTGGTGGAGGGCAGGGAAGGTCAGATCGGATCGATTGACAACGAGCGCCAGCCGGATGAGCACTGTCGGGACGAAATAGGGCAGAGCAACTTCGTTTTTGGCAACGTAACACAAGACAGTAACGTTGGCGTCAGTTTCTTGTGGAACTTTGATATCAGGAGAGGCCAAGAGGTCTATTTGTTGAAGGTAGAGAAAGAGTAGGTTACGCTTGTGACAAAAACTATGGCAGGTTTACTGCCAAATGGTGATTACGAACCGGTCAGCCATTTTCGACAGCTGAATATATGCCCTCAGCCGATGATGATGAGGATCGGGCTACGGAAGTATAGGTGGTGCGGAAATGGAGTGTTGGCTTGGCTCCGATGCTTTCGAGCAAAGTAGTTTGCAGGGCGTCAACTCCTAATTGAAGAGATTTGAAAGCTGAGGCGGAGAGATAGGTAGCAAAGTCTCTACGCAGGGAATTAAGAGCGTATTGTGCATTGAGAAGCTGGCGGACGGAGGTAAAGTGGCTTTCTAACCATTTTTCAAGATCCACCAAGGCTGCTTTATTAGCTTTCTGAATCTCTACGGAGGGGTGGAGAGATGAAAGGGGAACGTTCGGCTTGTGGCGCTTGTTAGTGCATCCTTCGGGAGTTTGCCCGTCAATGTCGGAGGAGGAGTCAATGGCGGCGGGAAGAGAGGATGGCATTGTGATCACTGATTCCAGCTTCTCATCAAGTGCGTGCAGTAGCGCTTCGAAGGAATCAATAAGTGATTTGTCAGCCTCAGTTGGAGCATTTTGTGCAGTGAGCTGCTGTTGGAGGGAGGTGGCGTTTTCTTGCTGTAGTGCAACGACCCGCGGCTTCAAGGATGAGCCGGGGGCACCGCAGGCCGAAGTCGAATGCTAGACTTAGAGCCGGGTTTGGGCAATGCTAGTACAAGAGGTGGGGAAGCAGGGGGCCACTTGATGGATGGAGCTGATGTCGCTTATAGTTTCCCAAAATAACTTGAAAGAGCTGTGGCCCTGCGATCGTTAAGTGACCATGGATATCAAGGGTACGACATGGGTTTGCCTAGTCTTCGTGCTTACGGGTGGCGAACGCACTTGCGCTTCTTTTATGACTGTGTTATGGTTTTCTTTTAAAGGGAAGTACAAATCTCTTTCACATCATGACTCAATTTGAAGCGGTAAGGCTAAATCAGTAAAGTGGTGAAGTGTGATTGCCGAACATTTGCCAATTCTTGTTTCGTGACAAAGCAGCTTGAAGCCACGAGAAGCCAGAACGAACATAAAGTATAAAGACTTAGCAAATCCATGTCATAAATCTAATTTTTATGCTTGCTGAAGCGTCATTCAAAGCAGCCAATAGACACTAGTGCCAGAATTCCCTCTAGTGTATATTTAGGAAACTCTATGTGATGAGCGACCACAAGCCGCTTGCTGGAACGAGTGCGCGGCTGCTAGAGGTGGGATAGCTTGTATTGGCGAGTGGTGAGTGTCAGATACCCGAGTTTGTGGGTGCTCCATTTAGTGGTGTTTACAGTTTGGACTGTGCGTGGAGTGATTCCCGTTGCAGACGATGCAGCGGGGGACGAAGGTGGGTGGAAATCCTTCGGGCGTTGTGAGTGAGCACCACTGCAGCAATGGCCAGCTGCTTGCACACTTTGGGGCACACGTCGACCCGATGACCGGTCAAGCGCCAATTGAAGCTGGCTTCCACCTTATGGCGGAACGAAACGAGGTGAAGCTTTACATTGTGGAAATCCACCAGGATAATTTCATGTCCATGAGAGTAAGTAAGGTGCGACGGGAGTTGCCCATGCGGTGGCCACCCACGACAGAGATCGTAGGATAGCTTTCCTGGAGGTTGTCAAGGATATATTGGGCCATGATGTCATCGATGGTGTGATAAGGTATGCCCCCCAGAACATTGTCTGGGGGGGGGTAATAGATTTGACGATATAAGTGTTTCCGAAAACCGTGAGGGAGGTGATGTGGAGGTAGGCTTGAGCACGAGCCGAGTACGCCACACTGAGCGTAAAACTATAGTTCACTACGTGGTTCCGCACCATGTCGCGGGATGCAAACGCGAGGTCTTGCGAACATGCTGCTTGCAGCAAGGTGGTGTACAAGTGCTAAGGCTGAAGCTTGGCAACTTCTGCAGGGCATTTCGTGCCACCAACGACGACACATCTGTCGGCCAAGAAACGAGGAAACGGAGAGTGGCCGTCAGGCTGTGATGGCGAGGCACCTGTTTGCTTCGAAGGGGGCGATGGTGACAGCTTGGAAGTTGGCATATTGGCTTTGGCGGTGGCGGCAAGGTACGAGGCTACCCGGTGGTGCTCTTGAGCATGGAAGCCTAGCGACTGCTAGAACTCGTCCGATAAGTATTCGGTCACTTCCTGTCCTTCGACAGTGTACTCCATGGCGGTAGACAGCTAAGAGACGTGCGATGAGGCTGTGGTGGGCGGCCGAGTGGTCACTCATTGTCGATTAGCTGGCCTGCGGTAGGCCGCACTTGAGGTAAGACTGGCAGGCCTAGCTTATTGAGTGGTGTGGTCGAGCGTTTTAATAATCTCTCACCTATTCTGAAGATACTTGCGTTTACGTTGGCAGAGCTGAGCAACTAATTCGGATGTATAATGGATATATTGAGTGGGCCCTCACTTTTGGACTGCTGGCATATTTAATAAACATCTTGAGTACACACATGCTTTCAAACCAATCCTTGTCCTCCTGCCAACATTTGCCTTGTCGGACACTACCGTTTCTCGCAGAATGCTCACAAGCCGCGTTATGAACCTTCTATTGCTCTTAAAAAAAGTGAATGTCTGCTAACCATGCACCTCATTGTTATTTTCGTTCGTCTTGGTTTTTTACGCCATTTATTTTGTTAGATAATATTTTTAGACAGTTCATATTGCAGCATACCAAAGTTGCCGTTTGAGTCCTTGAGAAAGCATAAACTACGGTTCAATAAAAGACGTTTTGAAAGTAACGTATGTCTTTTTGATTGCTGGATACTTTTGGAAAGGTTACATTCAGAAATGAAATGGTGTAACCTATATATACAAGATGTATACTTCCTTTTATTATAAGAAAGGTCACCAATTTAAAAACTACACTGATGTAACTTAAATTCATCAGTGCACAAAAATGTGAAAAAGTTCACCTTTGTAATGAGTTACTGCATTGAGAGTCTAGTAGTATAAAGTAACTAAATAAACACATAGGTTGTTGTACTGACGTTGGAATAGCTTCATGCATGGATATGAAAATGTGGTGGAGCAGAATTTCGCTCCTTTTGGATGGGTGACAAACACACCAACAATAGGCGCGCAATATTTCCCGCGTGATTGCTGTGAGTAATGACCCATACTTACATATAAAAGGGTAGACAATGACCAGCACCTATTGCTGAATCTGAGAGCTTATACAAGGAAAAGTGCTTTTTGCATTAGATAATAGTCGCTAAGTCAGAATGTCGTGTTTGGCTGGTGTCTCATTTTACCCCAACCGTTGCTGAATGCGTTAACCGCCACGGTGGTCTAGTGGCTAAGACAGTCGGCTCCTAACCCGCAGGTCGCGGGATCAAAACCTCGTGGCGGCGGTGGCCGAATTCTCGATAGAGGTGAAAATGCTTCAGGCCAATGTGCTTAGATTTAGGTGCACGTAAAAAAACCCCAGAAGATGGGAATTTCTTGGGCCCTCTACTACGGCATCTCTCATAATCATATGAATTTTTCGGGATGTGAAACCCCAACAAATAAATATTTTTCTCAATGCATTAGGCATAACAATGGAGAAAGAAACTACACACACAAGCACACGCACGTACTCATATAAAACGCCATATGCGAATGCACACAGAGGTAAGAGTAAGGGGCTCTTTACGTAATTGTAGACAACAGTTCTTCCACTTTTCCTTAAGGATAGATAAGGGTTTCTTGATAGTAGACATGAGAAAATACAACCACCGAGTTCTACAGAGCGTGCTTGTAAACGCATCTACGTAGTGCATAATGAACATGCATTCTTCATCACATATCTAGAGGCGCGCAAAAACTCAACTCGTAAATATATATATATATATATATATATATATATATATATATATATATATGGTGTTTCATAAAATCTTTCGAATACTCTTTCAAAATCAGCAAAAATTGCTATTTGCTCACTGTATTGACAGTTGCTTTTTCTGTAGCGGCCCACATCTGAGAAGCTGGACGATATCATTTAAAATAGTAATTAGAAACGTAATATATTAAACGTTTTCATTAGTGGGGTTAAGCAGTTAGATCCAAAGAAGAATATAAGCAATTCATGTAAGGAACCAACTGCTGCTTTTATATTTCAGAAAAATGACCTCTAGTAATAACAGCGAATTACTGAATTTATCCAAAATTCGGCAGTGAGACCGAAACCAAAGAATCCATAAGGGCAACAAGCAGACGACTACAATGATGTAACTGTTCAAAACAGCTAGTGTTACAGGCCTGCCGTTCTTCCCCTTTCTTAGACGTGTGAGCGTCATGCATGCTCTACTTACCAACGCAGCACACACACCCACAGAAAAAATCCAGTTGCTGGTTGATATAACGCTCTTTCATTGCGAACGTCTCAGACGAATATGACAGTGGCACTCTTTAGCGTTTCGGTTTCGCTTTCTTAGTAGGAAGCGAAACCTAAGTTCCTGCTTTCTTAGCAGAAACTTCGGAGAATTCCATTATTCGCAGTTATTACTAGAAGCCACTTTTTTAAAGTCTCAGAGCTCCAAAACGTTCTTCGCATGAGGAACGTCTATTCTCTCATTTGACTTAAATGCCTATTTCCACAAATAAAAAATTGGCACATCCCACGTACAGTCGGAATCAATGATATGCGAAGCACGAACAAGGAAAGTTGATATGTCCCTTCAAAATCAGCACAACGTTACGAGGCAGCCGTAAATTCTGCCGTACATAAATTCCATGTCATGATTGTTACAATTGGGCGTGTCATTTACCTTCGTCGTCCGTTCGCTGCACGTAATACCGAATTTCCTATATATCAAGCTAGAGAAACGGCCGCGAGCGCATCATTAGCGTGCTGTCTAGTCGTGTTCTTACATGACACGCATGTCTTGATTAGCGTGTCGGCATCCGCTGTACCTTCGCCATCCATTCACTCCACGTAATACCAAATTTGGTAGATTTGAAACTAACAAAATGGCAATGTGCGCATCATAAGTGTATGGCGTGTAATCATGGCCTAAATTACATGCATGTCATGATTTGAACGTTAAGCCAAGTCATTTATGTTGCCATGCCCTCATTTAATACCATACCACTTTGCAATTTGCCAAGTGAACAAAACCACGGCTCTTGCCATGGTTCTGTTTATATATATATATGCAGATAGCACATTTGAAAAGGAAATCGACTAACATTTCGGCTGTGGTACGGCCAGAACTTCACATATATATATATATATATATATATATATATATATATATATATATAGATAGATAGATAGATAGATAGATAGATAGATAGATAGATAGATAGATAGATAGATAGATAGATAAGCTCAAAGTTGCCGATGTTCACAAAAAATACTTTGCATATAAAAGTTATTGATTGTAACTTTTATAATAACAGTTTCCATTGATGTATTCCAGCCTGTTAGGATGCCTGCCGCTACACAAATAGCAACGCTCAAGACAGCGAGCGAATTGCGCCTTTTGCTGACTTTTAAAGAATAGTGAACACATTTCTTCAAACACTGTAATAAAGTATGCTTTGCGATGATTGTAGCACAGAATGCAACCTTCAATCACACCTAGTATATACACATAGCACAGTCAAACTACTGGCGCGAGCCAAACGCATACGGGTACTCTCTCTTCCAGATGCGTCGAGCTTAGTAAGCATGAGAAACTTAAGCTTTGTCGCTCTAAAGCGCAAAAAGTATCCGTTCACGCGGCGTTACCTTGTAAGAGTTCGTTTGCGTGCTAAAGCATCGTCTTGAGGCGTCAAAACGAGTGAAGATGAGAAGGATAATATTTGTTAGCTCTCTCTGCAACGATCACAACGTTCCACTTGAATTGTGCCGGTGCGTGGTGTTTTGAGCCTCGCCGCGAGTGAATACTTTTACTTCACATAGGGAAACAAGAAGCTGAGAGAGAATTCGTGAGTAAGTACAATAACTGCGTGTTTTTTAGCGTGATACCCACCCATTTCATTCAACAAACCTAATTTGCGTCACACGCAGCTGGGTTGAAGGTATGCACGCTAACTTTGTGGGGGGGGGGGGGCGCACTTGGTGCTCATAAACTCTCAGGGTTTCCTTTGACAAAAATGCAGGTTGAGTTTTAAAGCAAAGGCTAGTGCTTTTCCTCATTAACGTAATACGTG
The DNA here is from genome assembly GCA_013436015.1 of Rhipicephalus annulatus. NCBI lineage: Eukaryota > Metazoa > Arthropoda > Arachnida > Ixodida > Ixodidae > Rhipicephalus > Rhipicephalus annulatus. The sequence continues at coordinate 95,894 of WOVY01009918.1, read as the reverse complement.
CTTTCGTTAGCATATGTGTTTTCAACATTACAAGCTTTTGTCTTGAAATGAGGAAATGGTACCTCAGTGTTTTGGGCTAATGTGGCTATTCTGAGATGGTGCTGGTGGTAGAAAGGACGTCCTGACTACTTACCTACTCTATGGTTACTTTTTTTCGCTCTAAGTGAGTCAACTATCAATATCTGGTGATATTGTATGCTTGTGGACGTTCGATTAGGTGGCGTTGAAACAAGGCTTCCTATAAAGCGAACATTATTGCTTGTTTTACAAGAAGCCTTGTTTTAACATCACTTAATCGAACTTGCACAGGTATAAAATTGTTTGTTTTATAAGAAGAGACATGCACAGTTTTCTGCTGGCGAAATGCAAACGAAAACGGCTGGACGTCACTTCGCTAGGCCAACGTGAAGGTGGGCCAATCTATGTGAACGAGCACTTTACTCAGCGTTTAAATCATTGTTGTCAACCGCTTTGAAAAAGAAACGAGGAGGCTAGGTGGGAATATGTTTTGACTTCCCGTGAACGGGCGTTGGCACGCAGGAATGAAAACTTGCTTGTAGCCCGCATTTCAGATAATAAAAATCTTGAGCATATCAGAGCAAAATCTTACCTGGCTTAATTGGCCATGATGGATCACGCTACAAATAATGCCGACTACTTCACAGCTAACAATATTAAGTTAGGATGTGCATGTTCTGATTAATGATTTCCTGTATTATACATAAATGCAAGAAGCATATGAAAAAAAGTAGAAGACACTATTGTGTTTTTTATTTTTATTCATTTATTTTAGAATACTGCCAGTACCATTTGGGATGATTGCAAGAGGAACACAGTGTCACGTACAATGGTAATAAAGAAACAACAAGAAAAAGAAGCATGTAGTACATAGTTAGCTCCTTAGTACTAGGCACTCTGAATATCATCCAAGTAACGTTCTCAGCGAACTAGTGTGGCTCAAGTAATGCAAATAAAGTACATCGCATCATAAGCAAAGAGACATCGTAGATATACGCGTTAGCATAAAATGAAAAAAAATAGTGCGACGCTTGTATTGCGCAGATGCATTTGGAAAGCTACAAAAGCAAATTAGCAATACCAAAAAGTACAAACATAACAAATGGAAGCGCTATTGTAGTTGCATTGTCATGAGAGCATTTTGTGATGATGTCACAACTGCATTTATGGACTTAGTATTCGTCAACGATTTAACTTGTTCATTCCATTTTCTAATTGCACGAGAAATGTAAGAGTATTTTAGGCAGTTTGTGTTGGTTGCGTATTCAGTCAATGTTTGGGAGTGTTTCCATCTTGTTCGTCATGTAGTATACAATGAGATGAACTTGGTTTTATCAATATTAATGTCACCATTCTTACACTAAATTGAAATTTCAGTCTTGGTGTTTTAGCTCTGCTTTCTATGGTTAGTAATCCAGCTTGCTTTAGCAGTTATGTTGGCGAATCCATACTCTTGTATGTGTTGAACACAAAGTGAATCGCTTTCCGTTGTATGTCTTCCAGTTAAAATAGATGTGTTTTGGTATGAGGACACCTTGCAACTGTGGCATATTCTGGCATTGGTTGAATTAGTGTAGTGTAGGCCAGTAGCTTGGTTTTAGATGAGGCTAGTCGCAGCCAATATCTAAGAACAAAAAGCCTTTTTAGGGCTGATGAAGGGATGTTTTTATGTGGGTTTCGCACCTGAGATCGTGTGACAGTGTCAGTCCAAGGTATTTTTGTTTTTTCACCTGTGGAATTGTAATGCCGCTTATTGTGTAGTTGAAATCAGATTTCACCGTTTTACAAGTTACTGAGAGTACTACAGACTTTTCGAATTTAATCATTTGCCAATTCTGGCACCAGTGATGAACACGGCTATGAGCTTGGTTGGGTGTCTCTTGATCTGATGATGAATTTATTTCACGGTATAAGATGCAGTCATCTGCAAAGAGCCGGAATGTTACATTGCTTATAGATGGTAAATCATTTATATACAAAAAGAATAACACAGGCCCGAGAACACTGCCCTGCGGTACCCCTGATGTGACGGGTTGCGATGACGAAGCTGCATCATGAATTTGCACGAACTGTTGCCGATCTGTTAAGTAGTCCTGAATCTAACGAGCAATAAAACTGTCACCCAATACAAAAAAAAATTCAAGACTGGCTTTATATGGGACACTCAGTCAAATGCCTTGGTAATATCTAGCAGTACTATGTCTATTTGTCTCCAGTTGTCAATAGCCAGCGACATGAGATGTAATAATTCAACTAATTGAGTTACTCTCGAGCACCCTCTTCGAAAACCATGCTGGCATGGCGAAAAATGCAATGGTGTTCAACGTATGTGTGTATTTGTTTTATAGTGTATGCTCTATAAGCTTACATGCTGTACATATAAGGGTATTGGGCCTATAGTTTGAAACATCGGACTTATTTCCAGTATTGTGCACAGGTGGGTGCCCCCTGTGAAGGGGGGTGCCAGTTATTGTTCGAAAAGGCAAGGATTCCCGCGTCCCACCCTAAACGAAGAAGCAAAATTAGTAATCGATGCTGCAGCAATCGCTCGAGGCTGCTGCATCAGCAGACCATCTATAGCGTTGCCTGAAAAAGAATTTGCGTTTTTTATTTCGGCACGCGAGGGTTCAGTGTGAACACGTGATTTCTTGCAGTCTCTTTAGACTTTTTGGTTTTCTGTGTTCTTGTTCTTTTTGTTTTTTGTTTCTGCTTAAAAAAGTGTTATCGTCTTTTTTGTAACCTATATATGTGCGTCATAGCAGTAATAAATTAGTTGGAAGTCTGCACTCGTCCTCGTTTCTTGTGTTAGTTGTCGGAAGTTTTTGTGCTGAAAAGCTTAATAAGGAATTACCAACTAGCGCAATCCCACAATTTACTTTTGTGGACATGGATGATTTTGGCTGTATTTCACTCCCCAGGAACAGAGCACGAGGCCAATGATTTGTTGAATATAATGCTCATATACTTCGATAGCTATTCGGCATATCGCTTCAAAAATATTCTGGCTGTTGTCTGGTCCCGTCCCCTTTCTTGTGTTCCAAGTAAGCAACAGGTTTGGCATTCTCTGTGTGTCTACTAAGACGGCTTTTACTGGATCACGAATGCATGGTTTGATAGAAGGATTCTTCCTGTTGTCAGAGGTGAAGACACACTGGAAGTAATCATTAAACGAGTGTGCTAGGCTAAGGTTATCATCGTACGGTGCAATGTTTTCATCCCGCTTCGTCGGATTTATGTGACCCCAGAATTTTTGACGGGCAGTGCTCAGAAACCTAAAGAGATTGTTTGCGAAGTAGTTATTTTTAGCAGACCTAATTTTTTATATCATGTCCGAAATCGCATTGTTCATAGTGGTCTTTCTAAGAAGTGAAGGTCGTAATTTTAAGTATTTTCTAAGCATATTAACCTTGTGCTTAGCCCCGCCGCGGTAATCTAGTGGCTAAGGTACTCGGCTGCTGACCCGCAGGTCGCGGGATCTGATTCCGGCTGTGGCGGCTGCATTTCTGATGGAGGCGGAAACGTTGTAGGCCCTTGTGTTCAGATTTCGGTGCACGTTAAAGAATCCCAGGTGGTCAAAATTTCCGGAGCCCTCTAATACGGCGTCTCTCATAATCATATGATCATTTTGGGACGTTAAATCCCACAAATAAATCAATTAACCTTGTGCTTAGCGCGTATATTAACACGAATATTCCATGAATTTCAACCGCTTTTTTTTTTGTTTTTGACGGGACATAGTTGCGTATACAAAAAAGTACTATGCGCTTAAACTTGTTCCAGATAACGACAACTCAGGTGGAAGCGTTGGCTGAGGTTTCTGCAAGCGAACTATACAGGAAAATCAAATAGTGAAGTACACTTAATTGTGTCGTCAGCTTTGGAGAAATCAAGAAATGTGTTGTGTGGTTGCGTAGTGGGAAGAAACCATGTATTGGCACGGAACAACATATTGAATGGTGGTCAGATATGCCATTCAGTATTTGTAAGCTAAGTTTGTCTTGATCAAATTTTTCACTGACAAAAGCTAAATTTGAAATGTGTGACGTGCAACCTGTAGCGCGCGTAGCTTGATACACTACCTGTCGCAGGCTGAAGTGCAGCATCATGTTACAGATTAATTCTGAACAGGGCGAAAAAAGCAAAAAAATTCAGCCTCTTTCTAGTAAGTTGAAGTCCCCAAGCAGGATGACTGTTTTTTATACATGGCGTTGTAGATAAATATGTAGTGTGTATATTACGTCACTATTCCGCTGTGGGGCTACGATAAACACAGCCGAAAATGCTAGTGGAGAACCAAAAGCTTTGATACAAAAACTGCCACAACGTCATTGATTGGCGGCAGCAGTTTGAATGAAATTTTTTTGTTGGTTAATAGTGTGACGCCACCCCCTCGTGTCGGTGTGTCTTTTCGTATGATCCTGTAATTCGGTGAAATCAGCTGGTCATCGTTAACGATTTCTGTGAGCCAGATCTCTATGACTGCTACAAGATCTGGCTCAAGGCCAATTAGCAAGGACTCAAGAGCGTCCACTTTGTTCAGTTGGCTCACGGCATTTAAGCTAACAAAAGTTATTTGCGGCGTGGCTGGAAACGTGACCATGCGAACTCTTGTCCGCTGCTCTTGGTTTTTGCTTGTGAACCTAGTAAACGCTGAGGCGCAGCCCCGAACTTCTTTATTGAGGCATCCCAAAGGAACTGCTCATCGTTAATCCACAGTTTGTCTATGCGAGAGACACTTTTCTGCCGGCTTGTTTCTTGGGTTTAGCAAATCTCTAAAGCTGTCATTTCACATCACGCACCGTTTTCGAGAAGTCTTGACTCATAAAAAAAGTCACAGCATTGCCGCAAAGGTGAAGCAATGAATGCTATAGCAACAAATTGGAAGGTCACGCGGAGAACGGCAAGCAAATGGAAACGTGCTCCTCGTTTCTCACGCACCAATGACGCACGAAACGAACTCACAGGCAAGAATGAACACGAATGACCGTCTCAGTTGTTACTTTGCTGTGTCTGAAAGCGCGCCCTTTTCACAAACAGAGGGTGTGCGACGATTTCATTTCAGGGACCTTAGTGCGCCCCATAATTAGAATATAATCATTCCAGTGCAAGCCCAACACCAGTCAAGCCCCGCCACGGTGGTCTAGTGGCTAAGGTACTCGGCTGCTGACCCGCAGGTCGCGGGATCAAATCCCGGCTGTGGCGGCTGCATTTCCGATGGAGGCGGAAATGTTGTAGGCCCGTGTACTCAGATTTGGGTGCACGTTAAAGAACCCCAGGTGGTCAAAATTTCCGGAGCCCTCCACTACGGCGTCTCTCATAATCAAATAGTGGTTTTGGGACGTTAAACCCCACAAATCAATCAATCAATCAACACCAGTCAAGATGTATGATCCACCCCATCAAGAGACGAGGGCGCGCGATTGGTCGTCCACTACCCTCCTCTCCGCGGGCCTAAGTACGCGTGAGAGAAGAGAGCTGCCGCGCGCTCATTGCGTCATCTTGCTGATAATTCCGAAAACACGATAGCTCCCCCTCCCCACCCCGAGATGCCCGCCAACAGCGGTAAGTGGTAGATATAATTAGGTTGGCGTTTGAACGTTGAAGGAGGTACCCCTCGGTAGCTCAGTGGCTAGAGTCTCGCATTCATGACGCGGAGGTCCCAAGGTCAATTCTACACGCCGGATTCCTTTTTTTCTGGATTTGTTTTTTTGTTGAGTTTTCATATATATAGATTTGTATATATATACGGTGTATGACATCGACGCCTATGCCGGCGGCAAAATACAGCCGAGAGAGTTCATATAATTGTTTTCGCAATAAAATCGATTCCCTACAGCCTGAAGCACTGTTTGAGGAATTTCACTTTTTCACGGAAATTTGAGAACTTTACAATAACTGGCCCATTACCGTTGGCTCTAGGTCTATCGAGTCTATGTATTCAATCAATACACACAGACTCACTTTTAAGAAAATTCTTAACAATTTTGTCATTTACAAAGAATCGTAGTGCATTACTATCTTCTTTTTTAGTTTCAGGAATGCTGTAAATTACGAGGTTTGACCTATGTGAGCGGTTTTATAGATCATCGACCTGAAGCTTAGACCGATAATAACTTTCTGCATATTGCTCACCATTTCTTTATATAACACGGCAGTTTTTCAACAAATCAGGCTAAATCTTGCAGTTTACCATCGATTGAGGCCAATCGATTTTTTTTACTTCTTTCAGGTTTTCGGAAATCTTTCGCAGCTGTTCTATTGCTTCTGCTCTGTCGGGACCGGGGTTGGTCTCGACATCGCCTCTCAGTAATAACAATAACCAAGTAGCATGCGTGCAAGCATCAATCAAGTCAATGAGCAGCCTTGGGCACGGCAGCACAACCAGGAATACGTTGTTTGAACGAAGGCACTTGTCTTAACGTTTTTTTACCTGCCCCATAAGCGCGAAAGTGTTAGCGGTTGGCATTACAAGCCTGCTGCTATGCCCCTGGGTCGAGCTGTTTTGATTTATTCCACGTAGGTCAATGCGTTGACAGTGAAACATTCAAATCACTCTCTGTATTGGCATTATCTCTTAGAGGCATTACCTGTTATTTCCATGTGTTTTTATTCTCTGAGACATGGACCATTAAAAATGATGCATCGCCTCACATATCAAGACATAATTCAAGATGTTTAGGTCGGGAGAATAACAAGGGGTAGGTACTGCGATATATGTTATGGCAAAAGTTTCTCAATAGGTACTAGAAGAGTATAAGGTTAATGATGATGCTGTAGACTTTCCGGCACTGCTAATTAAAACAATTACTGTGGTCATATATAGGTCACCAATGGGAACAAAAGGCATTTTATCACATGTTTGGAGACTCCACTATTGATGTTTCTTTCTAACTACAAGCTTTTACTTTTGGGTTGCATCAATGAAGATACAATTTCTGATGATACAAATGCAGAGACTTTGTGATCTTACTGTCTGCTTGATGATGCACAAACAAAATAAAGTTTCTACAACTACGGCTAGTATACTCCACATCTGCGTCTCAAATCAAGATGAAAACAATTTAAAGTGTGGAATTTTTTGCAGGATCTAAGCCGTCATTTGCCTATACTTTGCATTATGTGTTCGGAGTGCGACTCCTTGATTGAGCCTATATGATTTAAAGGCTTATGGATGATGCCGCAACAGACATTTTCTACGACATTGCACGTGTCATTGATTGAGAAAGCATGTCCAACAAAAAATACCGCCGATACAGCTTATGACTTATATTTTAGGTCAATAAAAGAAATATATGAAAAAGTTTTCCCCCTCAGTACGTACAGAACAGTAATAGTAAGAAGTATCAAAACCTTTTAATAAGTGCAGCACTCTGCAAACGACTCAAGGGGAAGAAAAACTCGTTGTATGATGTTTTCATACAGACACAAAATCCGCAATTGTTTATCAAATATAAAAGCTGCCGAAACAGTTGGACCCTGACAAAAAGAAAGTGAAAAGAGAAATTTTTGAAGATTTTTTGAAAAAAAATGATAACCATGAACAGGTCTGGGAGGTAGTCAAAGCTCCGACTGGGAGAATTATACAAAGATATAATGAGTACAAAATTGCTGCTCCGGTTGCTTCAATTCAAGCTGGAAAAGATATGACAGACGTCATAAATGAATGTTTTGTTAATTCTAGCACGTATCAAGTTCCTTATGGCGATACGAATTGTTCGGTGCATATTGTTCCGACGAAATCATCTGTACTTTCGCAACCGACTGACTCCACAGAATTTACACAAATTGTGATTAGGTTAAAGAACAATGGAAGCTGGCGTGTATGGTATAGGTCCAATATTTTTGTGACGCTCTTGTCCACATTACAATGCTTACTCCTAATGCTGGTATCTTCTCACAAGCTTTAGAGATTGAAAGCGTTACACCAATATATAGCATCAGTAGACGAGACACGCTTACATATTATCGCCCTGTGTTGGTGCCCCAACATATCACAGGTTTTTGAAAGCAGTATTCATATCATAATGATACGTTTCGTAAATAAGTACAACATACTAACGAAGAGTAAATATGGCTTTCAAAAGAACAAATAAACCGAGCCGGCACATACACTTGATAAAGCTAAAATAAAATATTGTCTATTGAGAACAGAAATTGTATGCTTGGTTTGTTTTTGCTTTTGGACTAAAAAAAGGCGTTCAACAGAAATTCATTATGACATACTGCTTAACAAACTGTCCAGACATTGAACACGTGGTACGCCGTTGAACCTGGTTGACAGGTGCTTAAAAACCCTTTTCAAGTAGACAAGGTAAATACCATCACTTCTTCAAAACAAATGTTAACGCAAGGTGTTCCACATGGATCAAATCTAAGCTATCTCCTACTTTCGTTTTATAAATACGATCTAGTAAATATCCGTGATTCTCCTAAATTAATCATGTTTGCAGACAACACAGTAATATTTTTTGTATCTAAAGAGCTAAACACTCGAGTCAAATGTTAACGAATATTTATCATTTTTATCATGATGTTCGGGGGAAAATCAGATGCAGTTATGTGCGAAAAGACTACGTACATCATATTTCACACAGTGCGTAAAAATATAAATTCTGAGATGAGCATTACATTTTAAGGGGAGTGTATTAACAAAGTCGCAAAAGAAAAAAAAAGATTTGGTGTAATCTTTGAAAAGAACCTATACTGAAACGCTCATGTCGATAGCCTAGCAGCGAAATGCTTATAATTAGCCGCTGTTTTCACACTTGTGAGGCTAATGAAAACAATGTATTATGCTCTATTTTGCTCCAAATTATGCTATCGAAACTTATTTTTGGAACCGCAAACACAACATACCTATAATACTTTAGTAATATTACGATGACGTTCACTACGCTGCTTTGAGCAGTAGAAGGACAAGCCACGGTAGTCAAGAAAAGAGTCGTTATTTATAAAGCATGCCGTGTTATCGACTGGCCAAATATTCTACTTCAAGTTACCTCAAGTTTTACATTGTGAAAAAGCAAAAATATTAACAGAAAAATTAATCAATGTATTGCTTCAGAGCACAAAAGCGACACATTCTAATAACACGAAATCATTATGGTAAACAATGTATGAAATATCAAACCACGCCTATTCTTGACTAATCGGAAATAGAGTTAGATTTCTATGTTAGTCCATAGTCCAAACCTTTGTATGAAATACCTAAAAAGGTAAAAATAAGGTGCTCACTTTCAGGCTGTGAGCCTAAAATAAATGTTTCTTACTATTTTTTGTATAAATATGTTTTTTTTTGTTTCTGTAGAATGACCTATCATACAGTGGTTTAGATGTACTTCTGTCGTTATTCATATGTTCATTTTTATTTTGGAACATAATATTGTATTTCAACAAATGTTCCAGTAGAAATGCCATTGCTATACTTTCTGTTTTTTTTTGGTAATTCAACTTCTGCACAAAAGAATCTGTTTTATTTCAGGCACTAGGTATTGCGATTTCTGTTTTTGTCTGTCTTTTTCATTCTACACTCAAACGAAAATTGTATGCTACGAATAATTTCCTATGTATTTGTTGTTTAGTATCTTGTTAAAACCGGTACAGAGGCCTTTTGTCAGGTGTTACATTACCTTTTGCTTCTGTACCTTTCTTACTGTAAATAAATAAAAATAAAGCAACCGAATTTAAAAACGTGCTTTTACCTTCAAAGTTTCACTTAGAATTTGGATGGCACAGGAAATGAGCTATACGTTAAATAAATCGCGCCCTTGCTTAAGCGGGGTAAAGCTAAGTTTTGAAATTGATAAGATATATGCGAAAAATCTAGAAATATATAACCAGCCCTCCGAGCAGGCATCAAACACCAAAATAAAAGAAACCATTTTTAGATATGTGGCTGGGACTAAAAGAAAATTAACCTGGTACTTAATTTTACCGGCTGCCTATAGCAGAATCCGACAACATATCGTTTGTAAGTGAGGTAATAGGACGATCGAAATAGCTCAGCATCAAGGGCGCTCTGCAGTCGTTGATTTTAGAAATAGAGTATCCGACGAACTCCTTGTGATGTCGGAGCGGGACCATATAAAGTGGTACTGACTGCAACTGTGGTAAATTAACTGCTTCGATTTCGTCATCACGTCAGTTCTTATTGCGAATTTGACGGCAGCCTTTGGTTCAATCCTTTCAACTGCGATTTCGAGTGCATTCATGCAGTATACATTATTTGTATTGTCATGGTGTAGTTCTTTCAAGCAAAGTGAAGCATGTAATGAGGAATTTTCCATGAATTCAGGGATTTAGTCATTTTAAGGGAACTACACAAAACCACAGTCATTTTATAAGCATTGTAACATAGCCATAGTCTCCTTGATAAAGGTAACAGGGCGGTTCCAAAACATCTGGTTTTAGGTGTTTTACGTTATCTTAATTGCGGTTAAACGTCTTTTCTCCAAAGGTCACTAGTACACGAGCCTTCGTCATCCTGAACTAAATATTTTCTTAAGTCAACAGTTTATTCTTTATTCTAAGTAATTATAATTTTGAGTCGTTATGCTCTACTTATTTATATTTACACTGAAAGATTTTGATATTTAGTTCTTCAATAAAAATATTGAAGCTGTTTGCTCAGACAACTGGATACCTTAAGCTACTTTTGCTATCCTTGACACAAGTTGACTATGTTCTGGCTATTTCGACAAATTTTCTAACTTAATTTTCTTGTTTTCAGTCTGGCAGCCCTGTATGGTACCACATTCTTGACCAGCTTGCTTGAAATTTGGGCCTTTATTTTAATGTGTGATGTCCCCAGATTTATTTGGACAGAAGTCGCCGGCACAGAATAGAGAGAATTGGCACGTGCGTAAGCAGTGTTCGTTCCTGTGTCCTCCATCTCGCCATTGCAGCCATAACGCTTGCTCAAACAGCTAATTGTTTATCAGATGCACGTGCATTCCACCTTTAAAAAAACAGTGGAATTGCAACCACTTCCATATATATGCCTAACAGTTTCACTTGTAAAGCTTCATCGTCAACCGAACAAAATCGCGCAGAGAGCTTCTAAAAGGAATCCATGAACAATACTGCAGGTGATTCTCTCTATGCATGCTTTTGTGATAAGTACACGCGATTATGAGAGCACTCATAGAGCAAACATGGCGTACCGTGAATATTCCCGGAAAGTTTAAACTAATTATTGTGCGATGTATGGTGAAATAATGAGTTTTCACTAAGGAGTTCTTACGATGGTTTGCGCACCACTTGTAATAGGCGTAATATAATATCCCTCACCGTGATCTTGGAATTATGGTGCGCTACTGCTGACTCGCATGTTGGTTCGTATCCCGGCTGCGGCGGCTGCATTTCCGATGGAGGCGGAAATGTTGTAGGCCCGTGTGCTCAGATTTGGGTGCACGTTAAAGAACCCCTGGTGGTCTAAATTTCCGGAGCCCTCCACTACGGCGTCTCTCATAATCATGTGGTGGTTTTGGGACGTTACACCCCACAAATCAATCATCAATGCTGACCCGCATGTTGTGGAATAAAACCCCAAACGCGGCAGGCACTTTTCAACAAAGGAAGACTGTGCCAGGACTGACCACGTGTTTAGATTTAGATGTAAGTTACAGAACCCAAATCTTCCGAGCCATCCACTGCAGCATTTCTCAAAATAATGTGGTGGTTTTGGGAAACGAAACCACAGAAGTCATCATAATACCCTCATATATGTCCATTCCTGGTTAGTATATAAACAAGTGCATTTCTGAAATGCAGGACTAACATATTTTGTATGTATAAGCTGTAGTTTCGCAAGTATCAGTCTCTTGCATTGGGAATAAAGTACTGCGCCGGTGACGAGTTTTATACCCAAAATATTATTGCGCCTGAGTTAAGAAATATTATGCAACAAAACAAGCTACCTTTTCATTTCATTTTCGGCTTTAACCAGTTGAAGTAATTCACTCGTCCTAAATGAATTCTACACTAGGAGTGATAGCAAGGCTTTAGAAAACAGGAAGCGAGATCTTGGAGTAAAAATGATCGCAGGAATGACCATTTTTACGAACGCCCAGACACTTAAATCAGCTCCATCCACTATACTGCGACCCATCTCCTGCTTACCACATGTGAAACTACGCAGTCTGTGCAACATTTTCTTTTTTAGGTATTTCTGGTAAAGCTTGTTGAGGGCTTAGCAGCTCCCGATTTGCTGTGTACGAACAACAATTAATGCTGGAAGACAAAGACTTAAAGAAAAACAAGTTGCTTGTGTGCCATGATCACACTTTTTACTTCTAGAAATCTTTTTTTTGTTCTCTCAGTCATGTAAATGTTCTGCTACAGCAGCACGTTTTACGCTTCGCATGTAATTATTGGCAAACAGCCCCTTTTTCTCGTCTTATTTCTCTTAGCGTTATTTTTCGGAATAGCTCGTGTTATGGAGCCATGTTGAGCAACCTTAGCTTAACACTTCTTTAAAGTTTAAAGCATATTTAGATTTACCGAGCAAGGATTGCCAAAAGTGCATAGTGTATGAGCAATACAGCCACCTCATATTCAAACGGAGAAAGTTGAACACTTGCTTTTTTCTGTGAGATTGATTGATTGAGATGTGGGTTTTAACGTGCCAAAACCACCATATGAGTTTGAGAGACCCCGTAGATGAGGGCTTTGAATATTTCGACTACCTGGGGTTCTTTTCACCTGTACACAAATCTCAGCACACGGATATACAGCATTTTCGCCTGCATCAAAAACGCAGCCACCCAAGCTGGGATTTAATCCCGTGACCTATATACGGGTCTGCAGGCGGGTACCTCATTCTCTACACCCGCGATGTGGCCTTTTTTGTGAGAAAAACGTCGATAAAGATGTCAGAAGCGCTTAAACAGGATGGTAATATTAAAACTTGCCTGACAGGTGAATATTAGGTGGTAGCCACGTTATGACAACAAATTGGTTGGTCTGCCAAATAATTTGCTTTATCCAACACACCACCTGCTCGGCCACAGCTGAACCATCTGCATAGCGATGGTGTCGAAGGGTCGCAGCCGAGACGCTGCAGCAGTAGGTATGAAAACGAAAATCAGCGTCAAAATTCAGCCTACGATGTGACCACGTCATTAGCTGGTTATTAATGCCGTTTGTAGTTTATGCTTATGGTAAGAACCTGCCAAGAGCTGCTTATATATATCATTTGTAGTTTATGGTCATGGTGAGGTACTGCATATAATTTATGATACTGCACAATCGAACAGCTTGCAAAAGCAGCCCATATGCGTTATGCAGTCTATCTGGGCATGGTTCCAGCATCCAGGCACCCGACGACATCAGCTGGAGCTCATACTCGCCCTAATACTGTCGATCACCATGATGCCCGTGCTGTACATGGCATGGGCATACGCTGTCTTGGATGTGGCTCCGAACGTGAACTGGACCGTGGCGATGGTGCTCGCCCCTTACCTCATCTTCCAGACCACAACGTGGATAGGATTCGCAGCCTACAGCTTCTGGTACGCCGTCAGAGCACATTCGGTGTCTGTCAGATTGCACTTACTGAATACAGTACATTATATAATTTTTGAGTGCGTAGCACTTCTGTGGCCCGCCTTGTTCATCCGCAGATCTCTTTTGGCACGGTAATGCTCACAATCAAGTGGTCAATACAGACCTCAGACAAGGCTACAGCAATGTTAAAAACCAAGCCAAATGAACAATACTAGTCTAAAATCAGTGGCGTCTAAAATCAGTGGGGCATGGGGGGGGGGGTGTTCAAACATAAACTACAGGATTCCTTTCCACGCACTGTATCAACAACATATGGCTTCAGAAATTCTACCCGCAAAACTAAGAAAACACGCACGAACTATGGCAAGCAGGCTATTGATTATAAGATCATACAATTGCTAAACCTTCACGAATCGAATATAGACTTTACTCTGAAAACCAAACAATTTAAATGTCATCATAAATCCTTTCTTCTTTTGACTAAAGACATAGTAGATCCATAGGCTTTTATATTTAGGAATACTTGTATACTGAGTTGATTTTTTTCTTACTATGAACAATGATACTTAAACAGAATCGTTTGATACCAAAATTGTTTCCTGTTTATGTAAAACATATTCTGAATGTATATCATGTAGAAATAAGCTGTGTAACTAAATAAGATATGTATAATGTCACTTATTTGTATATGTATGTTACTGATGTGTGAATATGTGTAATATGGCACTGATGCAGACTGTATCAGGAGGTCAAGACCTCGTCAGGCTATTTAGCCTTTAGTCTTTGCCTCCCGCAGGGAAGTTTTTGTATTTTTTTTTTCCTGCAAATAAACTTCAAACTTCAAAGCCTCTTCCCGAAATTTTTCGTCTAACAACCCCCCCCCCCCTACCACTTACTCAACTTATTTTTTTTCGTCGCTTCGCGCTGACATGATTTAGAAACTAAGCGCTGCTGCTATCACAATATCATTGCTGGGCGTTTTTACAGTGTATAAATTCGGCATACGGAAAAAAAACGTGTCATGGTGTTTCTCAGGATTATCATTCTGCGGGATTTTGGGCAGGAATCTCGGCTGCGAGTGTTTCAAATTGGCTCGGTGACGGGAATAACGCTCAAGCGGTGGGAATTTTTCTACCCGCCGGAGCAGTTGTCGCCAGAGTCAATCACTACAATAATTTTTGATAGGGAGAGTTTTGTTTCAATGGAAATAGCCAGACAAAGTTGAAAGGTCTGATAGGGCACGTTCAAGCACATTAAAGTGTTACTCTTACTCAACCTCAATATATACTCAACGCAAAGAATAACATTTTATCTAACCTTCACACGTTCTTATAACATCTAAACACACACACACGTACGAACACACACACACATGCACATACGCGTGAGCACGCAACCGAATATTCGGTTTATACACCTAACTCAGCTTGTATGCGAGTGTACAATATATACCTTTATTATGCCATAAAGTCTAAGGCACTCCGAAGTGTTGTCTAGTGACGAAGGTGCAACACAGGCAAAGGGGCAGGCTAATCACAGCCTTAGAAAGCCGTACTAAAATACTCATCGTGTAACCTAGTCTCATAAGTAAAAGCATGACGGTCATAAATCTAAAGCAGCGTAAAGAGAAAAGCAGTGTGGGCAGCTATAGTGAGCACAAGCTTTATTGTCAGCACTGTGGCAAACAGCGCAAGAATAAGAAACATAAAGCTGAAAAAATGTATGACAAATTATTTAAATATAAATTTATTTGCTTCATATGTTTGTTTCTTTACACTGAACTGATTTGAAGGGCACACCGATCAACTACTGCAACAATCGACATGACGCACGACAAGAAACGAACAAAATGTACAAACATGGGTGAGCGTGTTATCAGGTAAAATTACGAGCAATATGCAGAGTAACCATAGTTTTTTAAAATAAATAAAAGAAACTTTGCGCAAACAATGTCTCACGCCGCAAACAGACACATTACCTAGCGGAATACTGTTGATTATATTTTTTTTTCATTAGACACAAAGAGTATCCTGCGCATTGCGTGTCACATTAAATGCCCCATATACGTCACCTCAAATTTGCAAGAATTGTCACATGCCAATAAGGGTTGGTGCATAGTTGTTCACACCTTTCGTGTCCGCTAACCACTTCTGCAAGTGAAACGTGCAACTGAAAAGCAAGGAGTAGACAGCGGGACAGAAGCGAATCGCTCTGCCTAGCTGTCGAAGTGATTTCCAGCAATAAGTCTGGTACAGTTGAACTGGCTTTCTTACAGCGGTACGTAAAGTACCGCGTACTGACTTTACCAAAACCGTCTTTTGGCTATCCGCCGGGGTAATCCAGTGGTTATGGTGCTCTATTACTGACCCGTAGGTACCGGGATCAAATCCCTGTCGTATTTTCAATGTAGGCGAAAATGCTTAAGGCCCATGCGCTTTGATTTGGGTGCATGTTAAAAAGCAAGGTGGGAAAATTTCTGGAAAACCCCACTATGGCATCTCTCGTAGTCATATCTTGGTTTTTGGATGTTCATAAACATCATCATCATCGTCCTCATCAGCCTGACTACGTCCGCTGCAGGACAAAGGCATCTTCCATGTTCCGACAGTTAACTCGGTCCTGTGCTTGCTGCTGCCACTTTATACCCACAAACGTCTTAATCTCATCGGCCTACCATACTTTCTGTCTCTCCCTTACCCGCTTGCCTTTTCTGGAAATTCAGTCACTTACATTTGATGACCAGCGGTTATCCTGCCAACGCAGTACTTGCCCGGCCCATGTTCATTTCCTCTTCTTGATTTCAATTCTGATATCTTTAACCCCAGTTCGCTCCCTGATCCACTCTGCTCTCTTCTTGACGCTTAAGGTTACACCTATCATGTCCCTTTCCATCGCTCGCTGCGTTGTCGTCAATTTAAGCTGAACCCTCTTAGTAAGTGTAACATAATAGCCACCGCAACACGTGCTGATATGTGATGTGTGATATGTGATGTGCATCGTGTTACGTCAGCACCAGGTTGCTATAAAAGATGAGTGCGTAGGAAATAAAGGCCAGTGTTTTTCCACGGTATCAAGTGTGCTGTTCTTCCGTCAGCTGCTCTCCGCGAGTTGACTATGACAGTGGCGACGAGGATGAAAGTGTGATCTGCTGGTGCCGCCTGGAACTTCCCTGTAAGGCTGTGTTCTCTACCGTGTATAGAATGCCTGGTGTCGGCAAGCTTGAGCCGTTCGACGTGGGAACAACCAGCTGGGATGAGTATCAAGAGCGGGTAGAACAATTTTTCATAGCCAACGACGTCGAAGATGAAAAAAAAAGCGAGCAGTACTTCTCACCTGTTTGGGACCGGCCACGTATTCATTACTGCGGAACCTGCTGTCACCGTCGAAGCCGTCAGAAACAAGCCTGTCCACGATCCTTGACGTACTGAAGAAGCCTTTTTCGCCGAGACCATCGGAAGTGATTGCAACGTTCAGGTTTAATTCAAGAATACGTCATTCTGGTGAAACGGCTGGGGATTTCTTCGCTAGCCTGAACAAACTTGCTGACGATTGTGCTTTCGGCTCGTTTCGAGACAGAATACTTCGTGACCGCATCGTGGCAGGCATGAACGACGAGACAATGCAGCGACGACTGTTAGAGTCACCAGATTTGACCCTTGATACCGCAAAGAAGACAGTTATCGCGATGGAAGCGGCGAACAAAGATTCTCGCGCGCTGTCAACAGCGCGCGAGAATCAACAGCGCCAATGACTGTTGCGCCGACGAACGCCGTGTCCCGTGATACAAGAAAGCAGAAGCATAAACCAGTTTCATGTTTCCGCTGCGGAGGCGAGCATCTGGCGACGCAGTGCCGACATGCAAGTAGCGTCTGTCACAAGTGTCGAAGCAAGGGGCACCTGGCGCGAGTATGCAAGGGTAAGGCAGTTACAGTTACGAGCGCAGGTGGTTCAGCGTTTTTGTCCCGGAAGCATCAGTCAATCCATACCGTAGACGACGAAGAAAGCCGTTCTGAGACACCGGCACCGCAAATCTACGAAATGTGGCAAGTGCGCGCACCGGATCACGACGGTAGCCCGTACCGGGTTGAGGTGTCCGTGAATGGAACTTCACTCATTATGGAAATTGACACGGGAGCAAGTGTGTCTGTCGCGTCGGAATTGACCTTTCGCCGCATATTTCCGTCTTGTCGTCTGGAACCGTCAAGCGTCATGCTGAAAGGTTACACCGGTGAGCTGTCCGCGGTGCAAGGCAGCCTGCCTGCGACTGTACGACTGGGAAACCATGAGTGTCGGGACGTGTTGTACGTCGTCCCAGGACGCTGCCCGTCCCTTATGGGCCGTGGCTGGATAAAAAGCCTCGGAATCGAGCTGCGCAGTGTGATGAACGTTAAGGCTATCACGTCGGTTGAGGGACTCGTCGCTGAGTATGCGAGTGTTTTCGACGACGCCTTGGGAACATTCAAGGGAGTGTCCGCGAAAATAACCATCGAAGACAACGCGAAGCCGCGGTTCTTCAAGGCTTGCCCTGTTCCGTTCGCAATGATCGACCGCGTCAACGAGGAACTGATGCGCATGGAACGAGTTGGAGGGCTGCGTCCAGTTAAGACTTCGGAATGGGCTGCGCCTATTGTGCCTATCTTGAAGCGGAGTGGCCAGATTCGGATATGTGGCGACTTCAAGGTCACTATAAATCGCGTGACAGTGCCTGAAAAATACCCGATACCACGCGTTGAAGACCTGTTTTGCCGTCTTAGCGGTGTCGAGAAGTTCAGCAAATTGGACTTGAAGGATGCGTATTTGCAGGTTGAACTGGATGAGGCATCCCGCAAGCTGGTGACAATCAACACACCAAAAGGACTGTACCAATACACGCGTTTGCCTTTTGGCGTCACATCTGCTCCTTCAATTTTCCAGCGGGAGATGGAAAACCTGCTACAAGGGCTCAGACACGTTGTGGTGTACTTCGACGATGTTCTTGTGACTGGACGCGACGACCAGGACCATCTAACAAACCTGCGCCTAGTCCTAAGCCGACTGAAGCAAGCTGGGCTAAAATTGAAGCTTGACAAGTGTACCTTCCTGGAACGACAAGTTGAATACCTGGGTCACGTTGTCACGGCTGCGGGGTTTCAACCCAACCCTGAAAAGGTAGAGGCTGTGCTGAAGGCGCCTAGACCCGAAGATGTCAAGACATTACAGAATTATCTAGGCCTAGTCAACTTCTACCGCAAGTTTCTGCCGGGGCTGTCTAGTGTGTTACATCCCTTGAACGAGCTGCTTGTGGCCAAGGTGTCGTGGGAGTGGCGTGAGGATCATGAACGTCCTTTCCAAAGAAGCAAGGAGCTACTTGTTTCAGCAGCAGTGCTGGCGCATTATGACCCCAAGAAACCCGTGGTTCTCGTATGCGATGCGTCACCGTACGGCATTGGCGCCGTTCTGGCCCATAAAGAAGACTCGGGGGCTGAACGACCAATCGCATTTGCATCACGAAGTCTCGCGCCAGCCGAGCGAAATTACAGTCACATCGACAAGGAGGCTCTTGCGCTCATGTTTGGCGTAACCAAGTTCCGACAATACCTCTGGGGACGCGAGTTCGAGGCTATTACGGACCATAAACCATTACTGGGCTTGCTTTCTCCCGACATGCGCGTGCCTGAGATGTGTTCACCGCGTATCATGCGTTGGGCTCTGATGCTTGGTGCGTATAACTACAAGCTCATGTACCGGCCGGGAGCAAGCATTGCAAACGCGGATGGTTTGAGTCGCCTACCACTACCAGGGTACGCTCAACCTGTGGAAAGGCCAGCGGAAGTTTTCATGCTGGAGGCTGCTTATCCTCGGGTGCTACGGTCGACTGTAGTCGCGGAAGCTACTTCCAAGGACCCAACCTTAGCGAAGCTACGCGAGGCCTTATGGTCTGGAGCTGAGCTACGTGACCCCGAGTTCACGTTCTACGCAGATCGAAAACTTCTGATGAGCGTGCAAGAAGACTGTATACTTCTCGGATCGCGAGTGGTCATCCCAAGTGCATTACAGCAAGAAGTGTTGCGACTCCTTCATGAGGGGCACCCTGGAATGACCAAGATGAAGGCTATCGCCAGGAGTCACGTCTGGTGGTCTTCGTTGGACGAGGACATTACCGCTGCAGTTCGCCAGTGTCACATCTGCCAAGAACACCAGAGGGTTGCGCGGCCGGTAGCGATGACGCCATGGCCGTTTCCGGACAGACCATGGTCTCGCCTTCATATTGACTTTGCTGGACCTTTGAAGAACCGCTACTTGCTGATCGTTATCGATGCATTTTCAAGGTGGATAGAGGCAGTTCCTATATCTACACCATCAGCAGAGGCAACTATCTCATGCCTGAGGGTTATGTTTGCTACTCACGGATTGCCAGACGTAGTGGTGTCCGACAACGGACCAGCGTTCGTGAGCGAGGAATTCAAACTGTTCCTGCATCGAAATGGCATCAAACAAGTATTGACACCCCCATACCATCCAGCGTCAAACGAAGCTGCAGAACGGGCAGTTCAGTGCATCAAGTCAAAGCTAAAGAAGTCGGCTGGAGGGAATTTTTCATGCCAACTTGCCCGTATTCTTTTCAATTACAGGATTACTCCCCACAAAACTACCGGGTGCTCACCAGCGGAGCTGATCATGGGCCGTGAGTTAAAGACTGCTCTAACGTTGTTGCATCCAGACATGAAAGCTAAGGTCTTGCTGAGGCAACTCAAGCAGAAGATTGTCCATGATGGTGGAGCTCGACCCACACCACCCGCAAGACCCAGAGACTACATCTACGCACGGAATTTCCGTTCGGGGCCAACCTGGATGCCCGCAAGAGTGACTGACAGAGCCACCGATAGTATCGCTGATGTCGTTTTGTCAGACGGTAGGTGTTGGCGGCGCCATCAAGAACACCTGCGGCCGAACTTCGCCCCATTTAGTGCGCCTCCTGGACTGCCGCCTGAGCGACAGACTTCATCACCGACGCCAGTGTTACCGCCTGTGCAACAAGCTACGTCAACCACGGAGTGCGTGTCGCAACGAGCGGGTGTGCAACCGGCTGAGAAACTAGTTCCGCTACCCAGGAAGTGTAAGTCGGAGCAATCGAGTCCAGTTGCTGAGCCGTGTCCTGAATCATGCAGCGAAAGTGGGACCGCAACACGCGATCTGGTTGTGCCTACTAGCCATGACAGTACGCCAATGCTGCGAAGAAGCACGAGGACAAAAAAAACCAGTTGTGCGTTTCTGACCACGAAGGCCGCTAAACTATCGTTGTTTTGTTTGTTGGTGGGGAGGAGTGTAACATAATAGCCACCGCAACACGTGCTGATATGTGATGTGTGATATGTGATATGCATCGTGTTACGTCAGCACCAGGTTGCTATAAAAGATGAGTGCGTAGGAAATAAAGGCCAGTGTTTTTCCACGGTATCAAGTGTGCTGTTCTTCCGTCAGCTGCTCTCCGCGAGTTGACTATGACAGTGTCTCCAGGTTTCTGTTCCATAGCTAAGTACCGGCAATATACAGCTGTTAGATACCTTACTCTTGAGGGATAGTGGCAATCTACCAGTCATGACTTGAGGGTGCTTACCAAATGTGCTCCACCCTATTCTTATTATTCTAGATATTTTAATGTGGTTTGGCTCTGCGCTTATTACCTGTCCTAAATAGAACTAGTGGTTTACAACTTCAATTGGACTCTTACCTATCTTGGCGCGCTGTTCTCTTCCAAGGTTGTTGTGCATTACTTTAAATTTCTGCGAAATATTATTAAGATCTATGTTTCTCCTCCCCTTGTCTAACTCCGTGATCATGAGATGCAGTCCATGCCCTTAGTTACTCAGCGATTCGATGCCATCGGCGAAGCGTAAGTTACTAAGGTACTCTCTATTAGGTCTTATCCCAAACTTTTCCAATTATATGCATCTAAAAACCTCCTGTAAGCACGCCAAAAATAGCAGTGGGAGATGGCATCCCCCCACCTTACATCCTTCTTTATTGGTATTTTGTCGCTTTCTTTATGGAGCTATGGTGGCAGATGACCCCGTGTAGATTTCTGCCAGGATGTTTATGTACGCTTCGTCGACGCGCTGATTTCGCAGTGTCCGCATGACTGCTGACATTTCTACTGAGTCAAACGTCTTCTCTTAATCTATCAAACTTATGTATAGTAGTTGGCTGTATTCTGAGCATTTCTCTATACCTAAGTGTTAATATGAATGTGGTCGTTTGTTGAGTGTAGCCTGTCTGAAATCCTGCTTGTTCCTTTAGTTGATTGAATTTTCTAGTTGTCTTAATTCTCTTAGCAAATACCTTTGTAAATAGCTTGGATACGGTGGAGAGCAAGCTGATCGACCTGTAATTCTTCAAGACCTTCTCATCTCCTTCCTTATGTATTAAAATGATGTTAGCATTCTTCAAGATTCTGGTACCCTTCCTATCACGAGACACTTTGTAAACAGGGTGGCCAGTTTTTTTAACACAATCTGTCCTCCGTATTTTAACAGATCTGATGTCATCTGATCCTTACCAGCAGCTTTGCCTCTTTGCATTCCCTCCAAGGCTTTTCTCACATCTTGTATCATTACTGGTGGCGTGTCATCTGAGTTGCTGCTAGTTCTTATATTAAGGTCGTGGTTGTCCGAGCTACTGTACGGATTTCTGTAAAACTCCTCCGCTATTCTAACTGTCGTATCCATAAAGGTAGTTACCATGCCTTTCTTGTCCCTTAGTGCATACACCTCGTTTTTACCTGGCTCAAGTTTTCTATTCACTGATTTGACGCCTATTCTATTCTTCAGAGCTTGTTCAATTTTCTCCGCGTGATACCTTCCTGAATCAGATAATTTACGCTTATTATTCAACATTGAAAGCTCGGCCAATTCTATTTTGCTTGTTGTATTTGAGGCTTTCATGCGTTGACGCTTTTATTAAAGCTTTTTGTCTCCTGGGACAGCTTGCCAGCCAGTGTCCGGTCTAAGTACCGTGCCTCCGAAATTCCACTGCACACTCCGTAATGATACTCGTCAGATTATCATTCGTTGCGTCCATGCTAAGGTTGATTTCCTCAATAAGAGTCGAGCACCTGTTCTGAAGCGAGACTCCGAATTTTTGTACTTTCCCTCTTAGTGCTAGCTCATTTATTGGCGTCTTGCATATCAGTTTCTGTCGTTCCTTACTCAAGTCAAGGCCACTTAGAGACTGTATCATTCTATGCTCACTGCACCGTACCTTGCCAAGCACTTCCACATCCTGCAAGAGGCCTGGGTGTGCACTCAGTGTAAAGTCTATTTCTTTCCTACTTTCGCCATTGGGGCTCCTTTATGTCCACTTACTGTTCTTTCGTTTTCGGTAGAAGGTATTCAAGATGTGTAAATAATTGCGTTCTGCGAATTTTACTAAAAGTTCTCCTCAGACATTTTTAGTATCGTTGCCATTAATATCCCTATCGGAAAAAAACGAATGGTGGGCATGGTGGAAACCACCACCCACCATTATAGTGGATTAGTGTAGTGGGTGAATGGTGGGAAACGCCCACCATAGCGCATGGTGGGTATGGTGGGTGCTGCAGTGCCGGCAACACTTGAGCGCGAAATGACGTCATAATCACCGTGACGAGCTTCCACAAAAATAAAAAAGAATTCTATAAAAACAGTATAAAAAACACCCGTCCCGTAAAAAAAAAAGGCGTTACGGAGGATCGAACGTGCAACCTACGGTTTCCTACTCGAAGACGTTAACCACTGCGCCACACCAACATGACATTGTATGGGTGTTAAATACTTAGTTGGCATACCAACTTACGGTTCAACTTAAGTTATGTTTGTCGTGTACACAACATAGACAAGATCTACACCTGCTACTAAAAATTGCACATTAATTAAACACAAGCAACTGCGGCCTGTAACGATTGCCACTATGTTAACGGCACTAGTGCTATTTTTTTTTACAATTCACAACTTCAAGAAAAAAACCAAGTGGACTGGGGAGCAGCAACAGTTTACCGGCGGGGTCTGCCAAGTTTAATATCCGTTTCGCGCTCGTTCTAAAGGGTGACATCTGCTCACGCTTTATGACGCCTCTAGTCTCATTCCATAGATACACCCGCCTAATTTATTTGATTGAGTATTGGGATGCTTTTCGCGCAATGTAGAGGGCGGTCGCGCCAGCGCAATGCTGTAGCTTTTTTGCTAAAGCAACTTCATAACGGCTTGGCCAAAACGAATGCAGTGTGCCGGAAACATTACGCTTCATGTTGGTTCACCAAGCGTATGAATTGCCACGTCTGAGTTCTCGTACAAAAGCTAGAGAAGTGCCGGCGAGTGCGACCGGCGGCTGTCGGTGAGAAGACACTTAATTACGTTCTCTGGGAGTGCTTTAATCGCGTCGCATCGATGTTTGGCGCTTCTTGAGCGGACACCATACACAATGAAAAATGCTTCATTTAGGTTAATTGATGCCATGGCTGCGCTGTATTGTCATACTTAATCGTCGAAATCGTGTATTCTGAAACCCGGAAGCACGGATAACACAATTGTACGGGCTCGGTCGGTAGGCCTAACTTTGATGGAAATCATGGTGGTAGAACATGTAGTGTACTGATCCCAGATTGGTACACTATATAAATTGCCCGCCATTATAAGCCCACCCATCATCTGCTTACTGCTTCTCAGCATTACCGCGATGGTGGGCAGAGCTTCTCAGCTTGGTACACCATGTGGCCCACCATAACAAGCAGCACCCATCATCTGCTTAGTGCTTCCCAGCATTATCGCAATGGTGGGAAGAGTTTCTCAACTTGGTACACCATGTAGCCCACCATAATAAGCACCACCCACTATATGCTTAGGGCTACCCAGCATTATCGCAATGGTGGGCAGAGTGTCCCATTATTGCCCACTATCTAGCCTCTGCTTTCCACCATCATTTCCACTTTACCCATCATCTGTACACCATACCAACCAGTATGTCCCGGCATAACCACCATATTTTCCACTACGTCCCACCATAGCCATCATAATTTCCACCATGCCCACTATTATTTCCACCACGTCCACTATTATTTCCACTACGCCCACCATGTTTTCCAGTATCCACCATGGCAATTTTTCCGATAGGGATCCTACTGCCTGGCCTCCTGACTGCTTCTTCCGTACCTTGGCATTGAAGTCGCCCATCAGTTGTTAAACCCCATCAATTGATCATTAAAAACTATGTTTTTACTCTTGTTGATAACATCTCTATTCAAGGATAACTTCAGTTAACTTTCATTCTCGCTTGAGCTGGTGCCATTGGTTGACATTACACACACATTCAGCATATTCCGACTGCGGTCCCGTTAAAAAACAGAGAGAATGTCTTCCAGATGGACTTGTATTTGATGGTAGATGTTCAGAGAGTGATGCCACACAGTCTTTCACGTGTTGTTGTAGCTCCCAGGTACAACTTTAGGCGTCTCAGCGATGAGAAAAAAAAGTGTTCCATTTCAGCTGTGCTCAACAGCAGATTTGCCGTAATCTTTGGAAGATGGTGCATGTTTGGGAACAATACTTCTGGGCAATTGGTAACCGATTGCATCGCAGACATGCTCAAGGTTTCTCACTTCTCTCGCTTCCATTTCGCAGCCCATACTGCTAACTCATCTTGCAATGCTGAAGGTGAGGTAATGTTCAAGTATACACGCCAGTCAACTTCACGGCAGTCGGAAGATTTGCACATTCGGGAATGTTCTGCGGTAGAAGCGAACAAAGCATCTTTAGGGTGTGCCGATGCCTTTCAAAGTGCTTATTGAAATGATTCAATAAATAGTCCAAAAAAACCTGAAATACTGAAAGCCTAAACTGCTCTTGCACGCCAGCCACTGGCACGTTACTTCAAGGAAGCTGCCTGCCCGTGACAAGCAGCATTCTCATTTTCGCCTGTTGTCAAATGTGCACTGGGAGCAGCATCAATTTTCGGTAAATAATGATCAAGTATTATACCGTACGACGTTTCGTCGCGACCATGGAGTCTCATAGAAGGGCGCTGATTGACCCAGGACATGAACTACCAAGCAATACGTGTACGGAGTGTACTTCAAGGGGGTTACTTCGCTTTGCTAGGAAGCAACGAGCTAAGCAACGTTCGGGCAGTGACCCTAAATGCAAGAAACGAGAACTTAAGATAATACATATATACTGGTAAAGTTCGGCCTTAAACACTAGTGCTTCTTTCTCGCCCGGTGGAAAGATTCGCGGGTATAGACTTTCTCCGCTTGCCTTCAGGTGCCGGCGAGGCCGCGCTCGCCCAGTATCTTACTCTTCGTGCGAGATGTCTCACGTTTGTGATTGCGCCCATAGGGATGTCTGGTAGTGTCTGTCACGCTGTGATGAAATACCACAAACGTGTATGAACGCGGAGGAGCTAAAGGTAGTAGTTCCATTCCAGCGACTCGCATAAGAATGCCCGAAACAGACAACTAACAGGCGTGGACAGTGCACAGTATATAGAGCGTAAATAAACTCGTGTTGCATGCGCTGGCAGTTCTCGTCGGAGTTCATGCGTTCTGAGAAAATGATTATGGTGCGCTATGCTCTGAACAACTCCGGAGTTCATTCCTTCATCACAAGGGAACCGATCACTGGAGATTTTGTGTGGTTCGAGGGTGATTTTGTTCACACTGGTGTAAGTGCTAGAAACATTTATGAACGTATGCAACGTGGTGAAATATTCTGTACAGTTCTGTTACTGCTGAAGTAAAGGAAAATGTCGGCTGGGGGCTTGCAAACAATGGAAAACACCTTGCCGCAACGCTGTCGTTTCCGGGAGACGAGTGACAAAATATACGAAAAAACGAGAATATTCCGCGCTTTATTGCGAGTATTTAAGTGTTTCAGTGCATATATTCAGTAAACAAGCTAGTTTTATGTGAATAGATATAGTCCCGTCACACGTGCACTTTGAGATTGCATGATAAAATCTATTGAAGCGCTTCATTTTCAGCAAAAGTCACAGAGAAACTGAAAGTCTGCTCGAAAAATAAAGTGCGCAAAATTGTGTCGCCAACGTGCAGCATATCTAACAAAAGAAAATACTTATATTGCATCGCAAGCGTGCTTGGATTCTCCCAGTAAAGTGAAAAAAAATGTTTATTAAAAGCTACCAATGCGTTAGAACTGCTTGACATATAGAGATTAACATAAAAATATTTTCCATTAGTAGGTAGTCAGAGACATCGACAGTAAGAAATTCGCTCAGCAAAATAAGCAAAAAAATGTAATTATAAATGCTCAAAAACATAGTGCATACACCTCTCGTTCCTCGTAGTAAGCAGAACCCTCCTTGACTTGTCAAACGCACGTCGCCCCGATGAGGACTACGCCATCTACGCTTAACAAATATTAACGATTAATGATGTCTTCGATCGGGTGGGTAATCGCAGTAATGCGTTGTCAAACACTAGTTCATGCAATGGTGCCACGAGAGGTAATTGCTCTAAACAGTCACTGTACCTGTCGTTCACTGTATTTAGAGTACTTTATACAGTACTGCCTTGCTGCCGTGGTCTAGTAGCTAAGGCACTGGGGTGCTAACCTGCAGGTCCCGGGATCGAATCCCGGCTGCAGCAGCTGCATTTTCGATGGAGGCGAAAGTGCTGTAGGCTCAGGTTTGTGTGCTCAGATTTGGGTGAGCGTCAAAGAAGTCAAGCTGGTCAAAATTTCCGGAGCCCTCCACTACGGCGTCTCTCACTATCATATGGTAGGTATGGAACGTTAAACCCAACATATCAATCAATCAATTGCCTGTCGTTTACTGCATTTTACTGCGATTACTTGACATTCACTTACTCTCTTCACAAGTATACCCACGGGGAGAGGGTGTCTCATGAGTCATGACTTTGATATACGAGTACATGTACACAATCTGCTTAAACTACCACTGATAGTCACGCCACAGAAAAGCGCGACGCCTGTGTTCCTTCTCCATCGGGTCTTTGGACCCCCCCCCCCCCCCCTGAAAAAATTTCTAGCTACGCCCCTGTATGAAGTAGTAGCAATACCAGATATAATCAAGAATCGTCTCGCCTAATTAAGTTGGCATCAGTAAAAGCGTTTTTTGAACATGCGCTCAATACCTGTACCACGCTAAACAGGGCGTCACCAACTCTCAAAACACGTGATCCCTTTTCACACGGGTACTTTCGTCACTAGTGCCACACATACTACTTTGCTTCTATGCTTAGTATTCCTGGCCTATTGAAAGTGCATATACCTCTCATGAAAACCACGCCAGAGTGTTTGGAAACATTCCAAATCGTTTTAGAATCATCGTTCAGGCTTCAAAATACAGATGTGTGCAGGCCCGCCGTGGTGATCTAGTGGCTAAGGTACTCGGCTGCTGACCTGCAGGTCGCGGGTTGGATTCTCGGCTGCGGCGGCTGCATTTCCGATGGAGGCGGAATGGTTGTAGGCCCGTGTGCTCAGATTTGGGTGCACGTTAAAGAACCCCAGGGGGTCGAAATTTCCGGAGCCCTCCACTACGGCGTCTCTCATAATCATATGGTGGTTTTGGGACGTTAAACCCTACATATCAATCAATCAGTCAATTAAAACACAGATGTATGCAAACAACAACAGCGGAGTTTATTCAAGAACAAATGCGGTCATGAGCGATAAGGCCCGAATGTTCGATGGCGCAGGTATAGACGTCAGATTCTGCCCAGGCACCGCTGCAGAAAAAATTTCCACCAACACTCTCATCGCAGCCTTGGGCCTTACTGGATAGTACAAGGAGAGCCGCCCACAAACGAATGTGCATATTGCACAATAAAACACCCTCTGTCATTTGTTTCGAGCAACGGTTTCATGAAAATCTGACTTCGGGATCTTCTCCCGCCTTTCCAAACTTCAGAAAAATAGGCAGGTAATCAAAGAAGCTGCGGGTACAATGCAAAAGAAGTTTCAGTTACTTCGGCGCGCTGAAACTTGTGACTACAACTGAACATCGTATAATATTAAGTTCAAGGCAAGCCCTCCAAGGTCTGTTCTTTAGGGTTTAAATGATAAATTTTTGTATATAATATTAGAGCGAGGTAGAACACACACAATCGATTTACCTAGCTATGACTCTCGTGATAGGTGGTGGAAAGATTGCTTTAGTTTTTTCTTAATCTGTGGCTTACTCTGCGTTGAAACACTTTTTATTTATTATGTCCTTGTTCAAATGTCCTGTTGGCGGTTGTCTTCCGAATACTGCAAATGGGAATACGTTTCTACTTTCCCGGGGTACAACCAAATGGAGACGTGGCCTCCGCAGTTACATCTGACTGTCGCAGCCGCCACGGGCTAACCCAACTTCAAAGTTGTCACCACAAAGACTTTGTGATTTACTTGTATGTCGCACGTGTTAGCATTGCTAGTTCATAACGAACTTTACTCCTTGAAACGACGCTATATGCGGAACACCAATTAAAATAGTGGGATGTCACAGTATGCGCAGTGTTTAGTGTGTTTATTATGCGTCTTAAGCACGGCTCTAGTTGCTCACTCATGTGTATATACCGCACGCCACAGTCAGAAGCTCCGGTGAGCTTGGTATTAAAGGTTACAGTGGTACTCCGTCACGGCTGAGCAAAAGATTAACAGCAGAACCATATAATTATTTTTCTCAAGCGACCGGCTGTGAACGTGAATAATTCACCTGCCCACCAAGATAACAGTGACTCGTATCCAGCGTTCTCGCCTTTCAATTTCCAGCGAAAGGTATGGAAATTGGTATAACCGAACGTCGTTTGTCTGTTCATTACACCTGTGGCAATTCACAAAGCAACAGTTAAGCGTCGATTGCAGCCTTCCTTTGTAGCGCGCTGAGCTGGCGCGCTGGTTTTTAAATGCGAAGAATTTCTTAGCGAGCTTCGGCGACTTTGAGCGTATCTATCTATCTATCTATCTATCTATCTATCTATCTATCTATCTATCTATCTATCTATCTATCTATCTATCTATCTATCTATCTATCTATCTATCTAGCCACCTATGACTTTTAGCTGTCCTGGCTGTTTGGATAATGGTATAGATACCGAACTTAGTATGGCATAACATGACTGTATGAGGAGCATATAAGACTAGTCATAACATGAAAATGACACCCCACCAGTAATAATAGAAGAAGTCAGAAAAGCTTTGGGGAGCATGCAAAGAGGCAAAGATGCTGGTGAGGATCAGGTAACATCAGATCTGCTGAAAGGTGGAGGACAGATTGTGTTAGAAAAACTAGCCTGTTTACGAGGTGTCTCCTGACGGGAAGAGTGGCAGAGTCTTGGGAAAACGCTAACATCATCTTAATACATAAGCAAAGAAGATGACAAAACTCGAAGATTTACAGGCCAATCAGCTTGCTCTGTGTAGTATACAAGCTATTTACAAAGGTCTACAGAGTAAAAAAAAAAAAACATTATAATTCAATCAACCAAAGGAACAAGCAGGATTTCGAACAGGCTACTCAACAATTGACCAGATTCATAATATCAATCAGGTAATAGAGGAATGCTCAGAATATAACTAACCACTATACATAGCCTTCATAGATTACGAGAAGGCGTTTGATTCAGTAGAAATATCAGCCGTCATGCAGACACTGCGGAATCAGGGCGTAGAGGAAGTGTATATAAACATTCTGGAAGTAATCTACAGGGGATCAACTGCTACCATAGTGCTTCATAAAGAAAGTAACAGAATACCAATCAAGAAGGGTGTAAGGCAGGCGGCCACAATCTCCCCAGTGCTATATACCGCGTGCTTACAGGAGGTTTTCAGAAGCCTAGAATGGGAACAGTTAGGGATTAGAGGTAATGAAGAGTACCTTAGTAACCTGCGCTTCGCCGATGATATTGCATTGCTGAGCAACTCAGGGGAAGAATTGGAACTCATGATTACGGAGTTAGACAAGGAGAGTAGAAAGGTGGGTCTTAAAATTAATCTGCAGAAAACGAAAGTAATGTACAATAACCTCGAAAAAGAGCAGCACTTCGAGATAGGTAATAGTGCACTTCAATTCGTGAATGACTATGTCTACCTAGGGCAGGTAATAACCGCAGAGCCGAACCACGAGATTGAAGTAACTAGAAGAATAAGAATGGGGTGGAGCACATTCAGCAAGCACTCTCAAATTATGACAGGTAGATTGCCACAATCCGTCAAGAGGAAGGTATATAACAGCTGTATCTTGCCGGTACTTAGCTATGGAGCAGAAACCTGGAGACGTACAAAGAGGGTTCAGCTTAAATTGAGGACGACGCAGCGAGCAATGGAAAGAAAAATGGCAGGTGTAACTTTAAGAGACAAGAAGAGAGCAGAGTTGATTAGGGGACAAATGGGGGTTAGGGATATCCCAGTTGAAATAAAGAAGAGGAAATTGACATGGGCCGGGCATGTAGTGCGTAGACAGGATAACCGCTGGTCATTAAGGGTAACAAACTGGATTCCCAGAGAAGGCAAGCGGGTTAGGGGGAAACAGATGGTTAGATGGGCAGATGAGATTAAGAAGTTTGCGGGTATAAATTGGCAGCAGCAAGCACAGGACCGGGTTGACTGGTGGAACATGGGGGAGGCCTTTGTCCGTAGTCAGGCTTTGACGTAGTCAGGCTGATGATGATGATGATGATGATGATGATGATGATGATGATGATGATGATGAACATGAAATTCATGACATGTGCATCGTGAAGGTCATAATATACATTTGTTGGTCCTGCAGCTCTTGCGGTGGTTTCGTTCACATGGCGCATGTTGCGAAACTAATATGGTATGACATGATTCCATGGCGAACACATGTGACAGACCCTAAGATGAAAATCTTGACATTTGTGTCATGTAACAACATGACTAACATGCTACGCTCATGATGCGTTCGCAGTCGTTTACCTGGCGTCAGTTATACCAAATTTGGTATTACAGTACGTGAATGGATGACGAAGGTATGTTACTGGTGGAAACATAATAATCGTGAGATGCGTGTCATGTAACAACAGGACCACATGCCACGCTCATGATGCGCTGGCAACCGTTTTGCTAGCTTCACATATGCCAAATTAGATATTACGCGACGCCAATGGATGACGAAGGTAAGAGACTAGTGCAAACATGATAATCATGAGATGCGTGTCATGTGAGATCATGACTACATGCCACAGTCAAGGCGCCAATACATTTCAACGTGATGCCATGCGTGTGCTCGCCGGCGTTCGTTTTGTCACGTTACGCCAGCGATGCCACGCCAGGCACCGGTCCTGCCATATACTGGCAGATGCACTCCACGCTCCATTGTTTTGACGCATGTGCGTATCAGCTCGTCCGGCGTCCCTCCATCGCTAAAAGAGGGAGACGCAGTGTTGTCTGGGTAACGCATCGGCACGAAATGCAGCAAGTACCATTTCGTGCTGGTTGCTGTCGGGCGGCAGCGGACTGACGCTGGACGCGCCTTGCATCAGAATATAGAGTGCTCGCGTTTTGATAACGTAGCGTGAACGTCACGTTGGAGTATATGCCTTTCATGATGCACTTGATGCCGTTTCGCTAGCTCCACATATACCAAGTTTGGTGTTTCGTGACGTCAATCAATGGCAAAGGTATATCGCTGGTGCAAACATGAATATCATGACACACATGTCATGCAAATACATGACAACATTCCACTCTCATAGCGTGCCCACTACCGTTTTGCTAGATCCGCGCATACTAAATTTGGTATCACGTGATGTGATTAGATGACGAAGGTAAACGACACATCCAAACATGATAATCATGGCACGGAAATCATTCACGGTATCAATTACTTCCGCCTCGTAACGTTGTGCTGATTTTAAAGTGACATATCAACTTTTATTATTTGTGCTTCGCATATCATCGATTCCCACTGCACGAGGAATGTACCAATTTTTTCTGGTTTCGCCGCCATTTTCACGAGTGACTCAACAAACACTTCATGGTGGTTCAGTGGCACGTTTGACTATCGCAAATAAAGACTCTTAGCTCTTCTTCTGAGCGTTAAATACGCAAACACAAGCAGTATTCAGCCAAACAGTTGATTCGTACTCGCTAGTTTCACCAGGTTCCACACCAAACGGTCCAAATAATTCGGGCTTTGTATTACCCAATACTCTTCCGACAAGTGGCACCACGCGTCAGAAAAACCCCAGAGTCTGAGAAACGTTGCCGCAGATCAGATCATTCGACGGCCGACGGCTGTTGTCGCCGTAATTTGTTCCCAGCTTGAATCGCCTGTACAGCTGTACAGCAGTCAGCATTCATGTCTATAGAACGACTAAGCATAGCGCCTCTTGCATTTGTGATGCTTGTTTATCACCAACGATGTAACAACCGCTTTGGCCGTTAAAAGTGCCCTGAGTAGTTTAGTACAAAAAATGAAAAATCAACAAGAAAAAAGTAGAAAAGCGAAGCGCACGGTTCTTGACATGGTATATTATCACGACCCCGAGTCACTAACCATATTTAGGAAATACTCTACGTCCCGGTTGAAATTGTCCTGCTTTTCAGCATATATGGGGTCAAGTAGCGTAATTTGGTAAAATATTCTATAGAACATTCGTTTACCGACCCTACATTTTAAACTACGCCTTAAAGCAAAGTGATAACCAATATAGATAATTGATGTAGCCAATGAGTTCTACAGAGATACATCTTTACAGCAGTTGGGTAAACCGGAATGATGTTGTAAGAAACAGTCATAGCTAAGCGATATCTGACGTATACTCCTAGTAACGACAGGGGAAAAAAGCCATATAGGGAATGCAAAGGAGCAAAGGCGCTAGTGAGAATAAGGTCACATCAGACCCTTTAAAAGATGTTGAACTTATTGTGTCACAAAAAACTGGCCACCCTATATACAAATTGACTCTTGACAATGGGGGTACCGGAATGAAAAAAGAATGCCAAGAAAATCTTGGGTCATATGTGAGGGGACGTTAAGGACTTGGAAATTTCAGACTTATCATCTTGCTGTCCGTTGTAGACAAGCTTTCACAAAAATAGCCAAATGAATTAGTAAAACATTGAAGTCAATCTATAAAAGAATAAAGCAGGATTTTGTACAGGCTACTCCACAAGACCATTTTCATTCATTCAATCAGTTGATAGAGAAATGTGTTTCTTACAACAAATCTATACGCACAGCTTTCATAGATTACGAGAAGCCATTTGATTTGTACGCAGACATGCAGGCAAGATTGGCATGGCGGGATCAGGACGTCAACTGATTCTAAACATATCAGAACAACTCTACAGCGGATCCACAGCCACCATAGGTTTCGATAAAGAAAGTGAGAAAAACCCAATAAAGTAGGATGTACGGATGGGAGACATGGTATCTCCAATCTAATTCAACGCTTATTTACAGGAGTTTTTTGGAGAAAACATTAACAATACGTAGTGATGGGAGTTCATAGACAGTATCTTGGTGACCTGCACTACGCTAATGGCATTGCATTGATGTAACTTGGGAAACGAATAACAGCTCATAGTCATTCAACTTTACACAGACAGCAGAAGAATCGGTTTACAATTTATTATGCGTAAAACTTAGGTATTGTGCAACAGTCGCGGCAGAGAACGGCACTTTGCGGTGCAGGTTGAAACATGGAAATTTATAAAGTATGGACTGATATGTGGAGCTTATCGTGGCAAAACCACAATAAGACAGACGCCAATGCGGAGGGCTCCAGAGTTTCGACCACCTGAGGTTCTTCAACGTGCACGCAAATCTGAGCACATGAGCATACACCTTTCTCGCTTCCATTGAAAATGCAGCCCCTGCATCTGGGATTTGATCTCGCGACCTGCAGTTCAGCTGTCTAGTACCTAAGCCACTAGTCAACCACGGCTGAAGGAAGTTGTGAGAAATATGTCTTCTTAAGACAGGGAGTAACCTCGTAGCCGGACCATGAGAGCGAAGTATGGGGCGGAGCCCTTTCGGCAAGCATTATCGAAGTATTTTTTGTAGTTTATCGCTATCCTTCATGGGGAACGTAAGCAACATCTGCGTTCAACCTAAATTGAGGATGACCCAGTGAGCGATCGAAAGGAAAATCATATGTGTAACTTCAGGAGGCAAGAAGATAGCAGATTGTGTGAGAAAACAAACGGGAGTCAAGGTTATCAGAGTTGAATTAAACAAGAAATCCACAGGGATGGGTACGTAGCGCATAGGCAGGATGATCGTTGAAAAATTAGGGTAACTGACTGGATTGCCAAAGAAAGCAAAAGCATGAAAGGGAGACAGGCCGTGAGGTGGGTCGGTGAGACTAAGAAGTTTTCAGTTATAGCATGGCGGAAGAAAGCACAAGACGCAGCTGATTGGAGCGACTTGATAGAGGCTTTTGCCTTGCTGTTAATAGCTAGTAATATTTTTATTATATAAATAATAGTAATAATATTTGTGTTGTGTTACTAATGTTCGCCGTAAAGTATTATAATGCGAAGTATTTCTTAGCAAATTTTGGTGACTTTGGCCGTATCTATCTATAGATCTATCTATTTAGCCGCCTATGACTTTTAGCTCTCCTGGAATTCTGAAGAATAGAATCTATACGATAATAGATATGGAGTAACATCACTGCATGACAATCATAAGCGACTAGTTAAACCATGTAAACCAGGACATGTATCTCATGAATGTCAATTGAGATATACATGTCATGGTCTTGCTGCTCTTGCGGTTGTTTCGTTCACATGAGATATTGCAAAACTCCTATGGCATGACATGACTGCTTCGTAAACATATGGAACAGGCCCTTATCTGGAAATCACGGCACGCATGTCATGTAAGTCATGACTTTACGCCACGCTCATGGTGCGCTCGCAGTCGTTTCGCTAGCTTCAATCGCATATAACAAGTTCGGTATTACGTTGCGTGAATGAATTACGAAAGTCTATGATTGATACAGACATGATAATCTTGATATGCGGGTCATCGAAAAGATGACTACATGCTACGCTTATAGCGTGCTCACGGCTGCTTTGCCATCTTCACATATACAGAATTCGGAACTACCTGCAGTGAATGATTGACGAAAGTGAATGACACGCACAAACGTGATAATCATATGCCTCTAATGTAAAACATGGCTTCAAGCTACGCTCATAGAATGCTCGCAGCCGTTTCGCTAGCTTCACATACACCTAATTTGGTTTTATGTGACGTGAATAAATAACGAAAATAAACGACACGTCCAAACATAATAATTCTGACATGTTTATAATTTAAAACACGACCACATGCTACGCTCATAGTGAAATCGTGGCTGTTTTGCTAGCTTCACATAAACCGAATTTGCTAGTACGTGCAGTGAATAGATGACGAAGGTGAATGACACGCCCAAACATGATAATCATGAGAGTCTGTCACGCAAAACATGCCTTCATGCCATGCCTATATTGCGCTCTCGGCCGTTTCGCAAGCTTTACATATATCCAACTTGGTGTTACGTGACGTGAATGGAAGACGAACACAAATACTAGGCGCAACAATGATAATCATGGCATGAAAGCTATGTACGGCACAATATACGTCCGTTTCGTAACGTTGTGCTAATTTTAGGTGACATATCAACGTTCCTCATTGGTGCTTCGAATAGCATTGATTACCACTTTACGTGGTATCTGCCATTTATTATTACTAATATTGCTAATATTTTCAGTTATACATAATATTGGTTACTTATTTTTATTCTTATCGTTCCCCTAGAAATTACTCTTGCTCTCATTTTAACACTACAGGATTATTATTCCTGCCATCACTTCACTGCCGCAGAAATTGTGCCGACCTGCATTTTTTTTACACACTAGTTCATGGTATGAGATCCTGGCCTTTATTTCTGAGTTTTCTAAAATTTCGCATTTCGCGTAAGTCAACCGGTGAGAATCGATCACTTCATGTACCTGATATTTTGCTTCAACAGTCTACCACTCACAGAATACAAAGTCTGAAATGTTAACTTTCATTCATGGTATTGATGTTTTTCACAATACACTGTCATTGTATTATTGTGGTAGCGATTACATGGACAGTATCGGCTAGTTTCTACTATCGCAAAAGTTGCCATTTGCCATTATATATATATATATATATATATATATATATATATATATATAGATATATATATATATATATATATATATATATATATATATATATATATATATATATATATATATATATATATATATTGCAAACAAAAGGAAGTAGTCAGCCACAGAGGCAGCACCATCGAGTGTGCCGCAGAGGCTCGAACTCGTCAACTGCGGCTGGTGCATCGCCTTACTAGCAGCAACCTTTCCGCTTAATAAATCCCTTTTATATTTAGTGGAGCCGCCTTGCTGGGTACCGTCCCTTATACCTTCCCACTACCCAATCCTTGAACTCCGTTCTCGACGGCTACCTTTTGCTATGCCTGACGCTGATCAGCAGACGCTTTCATTCCCTCCGGTCAACTGTCCAGGCAATGTTCCCTAAGCGGGAGCCTCCAATAGTCAGCGGCACAGACGACAATGATGTTGAAGGTTGGCTCTCGACTTAAGAATTGGTGAGCGCTTTCATTAGATGAACGGACGAGAACAAGTTGACCCGCTGTCGTTCTACCTCGCGGTTGTAGCCAGCCTTTGGCTTAGAAACGACTAGAGAGACGTCCGAACGTGACCGCAGTTCAAAACATCGATTGTAGCAGTCTTCGATCGACCTGCTGTCTCAAAACATCATGCCGAGCAGTGTCTACGCACTCGCGCACAAGAAAGGGATGAAACCTTAAGCGGTTACATTGAAGACGTCGTAGATTTGAGCAGACGCGCAAACGCGGCAATGACGAAAGCTCAAAAATGTAAGCACATCATGAAGAGATTAACGATGGCGCTTTTCAAATGCTCTTGGCGACAGTTTTATTGGCACCCTTCACAAGAAAACTTACCACCACGCTACTGTCGTCTCTCCGTGGCTTCATTCAAGAAGAGGTAACTGAGCCGCTACCAGCTGCCCGCGAGCATAATCTTGTGGTTGCTCCACTCACCCATGCCACCGGTGCAGCCGTGCCAACTCACAAGGCGCCTGCACCCTCGTTTCAGCCTGGCATGAGCTATCCCAAACCTCCAGTCCACTGCACCACCACTAATACCACCAACCAGTTGCGCACCCTCGACAATCGCCCAATTTTTTTCGTATGTCGATACCCCAGACACGTCGCAATGTATTACCGCCGCTGGACGCATATGATCATTGAAAACCACCGTGAGCCCTTCTTCCCGCTTGACTGCAACGCGCATTACGGTTCTTCCACTCCAATGCCAGCCCGCTACCAGGATGACCACTGCCCTCAGTCGGGACGCCTTGGCTCGCCCTCTCCAAGCCACCACTTGCCTTCCACTGTACGACAACGGCGCAAAACGAGCTGTACCTTGCGGAGGCTCACGCTCAGGCCAGGAGAAATCCCGCCAGCCAGGAGGCAGAGACGCATGGCCCCGTGAAGTTCTCTTCCGAACAGGCTTGTGTTTTCCAGCCAGCTAGGCAGGAGCTGCTGTACTCTGCCATCACCGGTGGCAGCTCGAACTATGACCTGCCAGCATCCACTGCCACTGACCCCTCTGTGAATGCTCGGCGCGATTCGGCGATTGCCATGTTCACAGCAGCAGTGAGAACAGCGCTGGAATTTCTACCACTAAACTCTCCTGCAAACTCGCTGTGCAGTGCTTCTCTTACCACGCAACAAGCCCTAGACCAACATGGCTATATGGAGTAGCCGAGGCAATAGGCACCTCAACCTCTCCACAGCAAAACAGTTAAAACAGAACAGAACAAAACAGAACATGGCTATAGACCTCAGCGATCACCCTAGGCCGCGCATCCTGCCATGGAATTCTCGCTCGCTGCAACGTCGACATGCTGAACTTGCGGAGCACAAAGTTCTCCACAAATTCGATATTCTCACGCTACAGGAGACACACGCGTGTCCCGAGGACCTGAATCGTCAGGGATTCATCGGATATAGTAGACCGAAAACGTGCGCGCTAAGCAACTGCTCTAATGCACCCTGCACCGACCCCGGTGATCCCGTTGGCTCGCCCCGAACTTCCCTGTGTGTGCGCGCTGCTCTCGCGGACACCTGCATTCCCTGTGCACGTTCTTGTGATGGCGCAGCGGAGTTCCTCGCAGTGACAGTGCGTGTAGGTGGTTTGAACACCTCCGTTGCGTGTGTCTATGTTCGCCCGACCCTCCGCTGTGATTACGCGTTTGTCCCCCACCTCACCACGGTGCTGACAGCTGACTGAATTGTGTATGGACTTAAGCGTACATCACGACAGCTGGGATCGTGAGCCGACTGACCTTCGCGGCCGGTGCCTGTCAGACGCGATTGCCACTGCTGGTCTTTGCGCTATCAAAATTGGTGAACCGACGTTCGTGCGCCGTAACACACACCCCTCCACGATCGGTCTGACACTGGTGTCGTTGTCTTGCTTGTACACGTGGACACGAGCCCAAAACACCACTGGATCAGACCACTACCCCAACGTCCTTTCGCCTGCCACCCGAGTCGCGGGGCGAGGCACATGTACAGTGTCGTAAGGTGGCGTGTTTTTCGCGAACTGGTCGCGAAACCATCACTTGCCATTGATTTTTTCAATCACAATAACTAAGTGCGCGCGCTCAGCTGCAATACGCTGTGTTGTGACCGCCGGCTCCCCGTGTCCTGACGTCATACTCCTGAACCTGCGCGCCCCGTCGTGCACAGTGCATAGCGATCCGCGTGGACCGTGTGGAACACTGCGCAGTGCGCATTCGCATAGGCGCGGTCTGCAGACGACAGGCAGGTTGACTCAGGAGCAACAGCTGGTCCGGCGTCTGCTCGTCTCTCAGCGATCCTTGTCACTGCAACCGCGCCTGGCCCATCATGA
This sequence comes from Rhipicephalus annulatus, assembly GCA_013436015.1. Classification (NCBI taxonomy): domain Eukaryota; kingdom Metazoa; phylum Arthropoda; class Arachnida; order Ixodida; family Ixodidae; genus Rhipicephalus; species Rhipicephalus annulatus. Next base: position 56,433 of record WOVY01009918.1, on the reverse strand, counting down.
GAGGACTTCTCAACCCAAGAGCCCCTCGCCATTCTGTGCTCGCGATTGTGGTGCCGCATGGCATCACAGAGCTGAAACGTTTAGAGCTACTAGCAGACGCTTTTGCCCCAGCCCACCTTGCACCTCCTAGCGGGAGTGCAAGCACGGTCGGAGGTCCCCTTATGGTCCTACCGCCCTCTGCACTGACTGATGCTTCGTCTCGCAGCACCTAGCGTGCTTGCGTGATGCCGAGTTTACTGAGCACAAACTCGCTCGCGTCCTCAACCCCAGACATCACCGCAGCGCAGCGGGACCGGACGGCATAACACACAACATGCTGCGAAACCTCACCGACGACCAGCGCCTTTTCTTGCTCACCGCCTACAATGAGGTTTTCCGCAATGGCTCCCTCCCGGATACCTGGCACAGAGCATTGGTCGTGCCGGTCTTGAAGACCGGGAAACCTCCACGCAGCCTCACCTCATACCGGCTGATATCCCTGACATCCGTACCAGGAAAAACCATGGAGGCAATGGCACTTCATCTCCTCCAGTATATAGCCACAATGAGCGGCACCTTTCCGTCACAAAACTGCGGCTTTCGCGCCCTTCCCCCCACGGCTTACGCAATTGCTGTGGCTGTTGGCACACTGGAGCAAGCACTACACAGCCGGGAGACTGCCCTGCTGCTTCTGCTTGACGTACAGTCAGCATTAGACTGCCTCCGGCACGCTACGGTCATTCAGGCGGTCTGTGCGCTTGTTTTGCAGGGCAAACTTCTGTGCTATATCAAAGCCTTCCTCACCAACCGCTCACTGACTGTGCGTGTGAGGAAGGCGAACAGTACGCCCCGCCCTTTCACCACCATAGTACCACAAAGAAGTGTGCTGAGCTGGTTTCTCTTTAACTTGGTTATGAAACGACTCACCGAGTGCCTTCCCCAACACGACGCATTCACTGTTCGCGTGGTCATCTACGAAGACGACATCGCCCTGTATGTCCGGAGTCCCACCCGTTGCCTAGACAGAGTGCGTAAGTGCCTCCAGAATGCCCTAGAGGCCGTTGTGGACTTCCTGGACAGCATAGGACCGCACATCTCGGTTGCCAAAACAGAGGCGCTCTTCCACCCGCACGCCAGTGAACGGCGCACCACGCGTCCTGTCACAATCCACGGTGTCCAGATTCTATGGGGGACTCACGTGCACTACCTCGGTCTCACTATAGACCACCAACTTAAGTGGAACTTAGCAGTGAGACAGGTGCGTCGTGAAACACGCCATGTTGAGGGTGCCGTATAGCGGATCCTTGGGCGAGGAACCGGATGCCCCGCCGCCTTCGCGATGTACATCTAAGAAGCCATGGCGATTATCAAGGTGCACTACGCATTACCCCTGTGCAGCCTTCGCCCTATACAGTAGCATGCCATCGATGCTGACGATCGCCGAGTGCTCCGCATGTGTCATGACTCCCGCGTGGCTCGAGAGTCGCTGCCACACTAGCGCACACAGGCACCTGGCCAGCGCCACTCACGGGTGAACTGCGCGTTGGTTTTCCACCTCGAGCCCCTCGATTGGGCCCTGTACGCGGGTACCAACTTTTCCCAACGGCATGCACTGCCTGACTCACAAGTCGGATCTCTATTCGACACGTTCGACTCCATTGCGGTGGACAGTGCACACGAGATTTCCCCGTGGCCGCCATCTCACCAAGGAGTGCCGCTCCCCATTGATTTTGAGCTCCCAGGAGTACGCTCAAAACGCTATACCCCAGCTTGTGCCATCGCTCAGGAAGCCGCTGCTAAAATGGACCAGGATCTTGCCGGTAGAACACAGTTTTTCACTGACGCCTCCGTCCTTCAAGATCACTCGGCGACCGCTGCCTGCACAGCACCACAGCTGGCATTAAAGTGCCAATGCCGGCTCGTCTATCATGCCTCATCTACCATGGCTGAGCTGATAGGCATCCACCTTGCTGCAGACCTCATCAGCGAATATCAGCAAGTCTCACGCGCGGCTATCCTCAATGACTCGAGATCTGCCCTCCGCCAGCTTCCCAAAGAAGACCGCGCACCCACACTCGCACAGCGTGACGCGTGGTTGCATGCTGCACAGCCTGCGCAATCAAGGCTGCGACGTAGTCCTACAAAAGATTTTGTCACACGTTGGCATAACAGGGAACGAGGCTTCCGATGACCTGGCAAAGACAGCACACGACTCCTCGGTTTCACTGTCAATGAGCGCGGACTCCGCGGACTCAGCGCGTCGAAACCTGCGGCACGAGCTCGTTGAAAGTCATCCTGACCCACGTACGGCCACCGGTAGAGTTGCAGTATATGCTACCGTAGGTAGCAGAGTTGCGCATAGGTCCGCCATCTTGCCCGCTGGCGCGTTGATGTTAGCAATAAAGCTACCCCTCAGGAATGTAGGAGCCTAAGCGGCTCAGCGGCTCCGTGTACTTTCTCAGTGTACGCTCGTTCATAACGCGTCGCTGACGCTGGCCCATAGCTAAAGGAAAGGGGGGGGGGGCTCTTTCCCAAAACTCTGGGTACGTGTATTTTACTGAAAATGACTCATACGAGTGAGTGTTTTTCATGGTCTTCAGCAAGTCGGCCTCCTACTCTCGCGTAAAAAATTACTCCATAAGGGCCGGCGCTTGCGCAATGACACTCGCTTACAAGAAAATGAAAAATAAAGTGAACAACAGGAAACACCACCGCAACACCAGCAAACAATTCGCACTGCGTGAGCCGAACCGCGGTGCACTTCGCCGAACGGGTGGCCTGACAGTGAAGTGGGAGCACTGCCATGGTGCCGGGCCGTCGGCAGCACTCACGCGGCCGTGATGTTCGCTTTCCCTTCAACGAAAGCTTTTTGTGCACGTGAGCGCGCTCAGCGAATTGGGGCTCGAGTGGCGAGATTTGTCAGAGGCGGAACTCTGCTACATAGAGGTAGCATATATCAACGTTCTAGTAACGTTGGCATATATAGTAACGCTTGCCACCGGCTCTTCACCGCGCCCTCTACCGGAGGGTACACTAACAAGAATGGAGCGCTACTCCCTCCTCGCATTCCGGACCGGTTGGAGATGGAGTCACTAATCACATAAACAATATCTATAAAGGTAACAAGGTAGTTATAAAATGAAAAACAGGTACCCAAGGCAACAGAGGTAAAACAGGCGCTTAGGCAGGGGTGTCCTCTGTCACCCTTATCATTCTTGATGTACCTACAACGATTAGAGGCCAACTTAGAGGGAAGTGGACTTGACCTCAACCTCTGTTTCGCGAAACATGGAAAATTCATCGAACAGGCACTACCAGCATTAATGTACGCAGATGATATAGTGCTAATGGCCGACAACAAGGAAGATTTGCAGAGATTGATGGACATCTGCGGTAATGAGGGAGATAGGTTAGATTTCAGATTCAGTAAAAAAATCCGCAGTCGCGATTATTAATAATATTGAAGGTAGTGAGCTTACAATACAGGGGGTCACGCTAGAGATAACAGATAAATACAAATATCTGGGCGTATAGATAAACAATGGAACAGAGTGCCTAAGGAAACACAAAATATACGTGACGATTAAAGGTAACAAAAAGAATGCAGCAGTGATGAAAACAGGGCACTGTGGAATTACAATAGGTATGATGTCGTGAGAGATATATGGAAGGAGGTCATAGTTCCTGGTCTGACGTTCGGCAATGCAGTCTTGTGCATGAGATCACAAGTTGAAGCAAGATTAGAAATTAAGCAACGTGGAATAGGTAGGCTTGCCTTAGGAGCTCACGGGAATACACCAAATTGGGGAGTTCAAGGTGATATGGTATGGACATCATTTAAGGGCAGGGAAGCTACCAGCAAGGAAGCTATTGAGAGAAATGGGGGAACAGCGTTGGGTTAGGAAGATATTCAGCTACTTGTACATGAAGAATGTCGATACAAAATGGAGGAAGCGAACCAGAAGATTGAGTGGTAAATACTTTGAAAAATGCAGGTGGCCAAACCAAAAAAAATTCTTGGTTAACAAGAAGTTGAAGGAAGCTGAGACCAACCAATATGTGGAGAATTGGCATGATTAAGAAGTCCGCACTAGAGATTTATCGAACTTTTCAGCAGGAAATTGCCAAGGAAAGGATCTGTGATACTACTCGGGGTTGTTCTCTACTGTTTGAGTCCAGGACGAGAATGTTGCGAACTCAGACATATCGGGCCAAATACGAAGAGCTAGACAAGGTGTGCAGTGCGTGTGGAGAGGAAGAGGAAACGGCCGAACACTTGATGAAGTTCTGTGAAGGGTATTCATCCTATAGTTCAAGATGATGGCGCATAGTTTTTCAAAGCACTGGGTCTTAGGGACAGGGAAGGCAAATTAGACTTTAAACGGATAGAATTAACTAGAAGGAGGTTATCTGATTGGTGGCGAAAGTCAAGGCACGAGTGAAATTTAAATCCTTTACTGCAAAGTACAAGTCCTCAACCTCACTATTTAAAGGAAAAAAATAAATCTAGTTTTCGGTTCACTAAGTATTACGGCTTGCTGGCGTTAGCCACTGCCCGATCAAAAGGGTATAGCCATATCAATTCATCCATCCATTCATTGACTGTAGGGAAATAGAAACCCTGGCACATCTCTTCCTTTTCTCCCCAGCCCTTTCCGGGCAACGCGAAGCACTTGCGTGTTCCTGCTACCAACTGGGACTGTCGTCTGCTACAGTGGATGACTCAGCCCGATAGCGTGTTTCCGTATCATATCCCAGGAGATGTATGGGGAAAATGCGGTGCCGCTATTGATTGAAAGCCATCACATGATCACAACGCACTTCGATGTTTTTGTTTGTTTTTGTTTTTTATGCGCGATAGCGGCGCACTTAGATACTAGCACAATGCTAGCTTTGCAATACGCTGGTAAGCTTGTTGAAGCCGTACGCCGTAGAAATTGCCCCGAAACGTGTGGGCTTTTCGCTGACGGTGTCGCTTAAACGAGTTGTGTTTTACGCAGCTGGCGTGCTCCGATTTTAAATGCAAAACGTTTCTTAGCAAACTTCGGCGACCAATAGCGTATCTATCTATCTATCTATCTATCTATCTATCTATCTATCTATCTATCTATCTATCTATCTATCTATCTATCTATCTATCTATCTATCTATCTATCTATCTATCTATCTATCTATCTATCTATCTATCTATCTATCTATCTATCAGCCTACGACTTTTAGCTCTCCTGACCGTTTGGATATTTCTATCATTGCCGAAATTAGTATGGCATAACATGACTTTATGACGAGCATATTTCACTAGTCACAACATGAAAACGAGGACATGTATGTTGTGAATGTCATGATTTACATTTCATGGGCTTGCTGCGCTTGCGGTAGTTTTGTTCACATGCCACGTTGCAAAACTGATATGGGATGGTATGATTGCATGGCGAACACAAGCGGCAGACCCTAACATAAAAATCACGACATGCTTGTCATGTAACAACATGACTAAATGCCACGCTCATGATGCGCTCGCGGCCATTTCGCTAGCTTCGCAAATATAAAACTTGGTATAACAGGACGTGAATGGAGGACGAACGTATGTGACTGATGCAAACATGATAATCATGAGAGGCGTGTCATGCAACAACATGACTACTTGCCACGCTGATGATGCGCTGGCGCCCGTTTTGCTAGCAACTTATACGAAATTCAGTATTACGGGACGTGAATTGATGACAAAGGTATGAGACTGGTCCAAACATGAAAACATGAGATGCGTGTCATGTAACAACACGACTACATACTACGCTTATGATGTGCTCGCAGCCGTCCACTGGTTTCACATATGCCAAATTTGCTATTATGAGGTGTCAATAGATGACGAAGGTATGTGACTGATGATAATCATGAGATCCGTGTCATGTGAGAACATGACTACATGCCACAGTCAAGGCACCAATACCTTTCGACGTGACGCGGTGCGCGTGCTCTCCGGCGTTTATTTCGTTGTCACCCCAAGCACCACTTTAGCCATATAATCGCAGGCTCGACGCCGCGCAGCGTTGCTTTGACGCATGCGCGTTTCAGAGCGTGTGGCATCCCTCCGTCACAAAAATAGAGAGACGCACTGTTTTCTGGGTAACGCATCGGTGCGAAATGCAGCATGTCGCATTTTGCGCCGGTTGCCGTCGGGCCGCGCTGACGGACGCCACTCGCGCTGGTCGCGCTTGGCGTCAAACTAGGTCTCGCGTTTTGCTAACGTAGCGTAGCTGTCTCCAGCGTGCGCGCTAGTCAATGTTACGTTGTAGTATAATGAGCCCTTCGTGATGTTCTCGAGGCCATTTACCTAGCTCTACATATACCAAATTTGGTGTTACGTGACGTCGATGTATGGTATTACGTGACGAAGATGTATGGGTGCACGTTGAAGAACACCAGGTGGTCAAATTTTGCGAAGCCCTCCACTACGACTTCTCTCATAATTATTAGTCGTTTTCGGACGATAAACCCCTCATATATAACATGTATGTGACTGGTACAAACATAATAATCAGGAGACGCGTGTCATGTAAGAACATGGCAACATATCGCGCTCATAGCGCGCTCGCAGCTGCTGCGCTGGCTTCACGCATACTAAATTTGGCATCACGCGACGAAAATGTACGACGAAGGTAGACGCCACATTCAAACATGGCAATCATGACACGAAAGTCGTGTACAGTATAATTTATCTCGACCTCGTAACGTGGTGATTTGAAAGTAGCATCTCAATTTTCTTCATTCAGACTTCGCATATCATCGATTCCCACTGTACGTGGGATCTGCCAATGTTTTACTTATTACGCGTTCATGTGGGCTGACGGCTGGCGGAGAAGACGCGCCACTTGAACTACTCCGAATTTCAGCTGTTTCAGGGTAAGTCGGTTGTATCATCTGTGAAATTCACGCTGTAGTGTTCTCTGCTTCACGCGTAAACTAAGACGATACGAACTTGTTTCAATGTTGGTTGTTTTGTGAAGGTGTGCCGTTTCTCGCTACGCTGCCCGGTCGTGCAAGGGTCTTTTGCCATCTTATTCCTTTTTGTAGCACGCGACGCACTGCAAGCTTGCGTGCTGTTAGCGCGCGCAGTGCTCATGAAACTCATGTAGTAGAGTACAGCGGTGGGAGCCTGGGCGTTCCCCAGATGCAACTCCGCATTTGAGAAGGACACTGAAATGCGCATAGCGTGGGCCTTGCCACATTAAAAAGTAGATAGCGCAGTTGTCCCTCCCCGACTGATGGGAGGGACAACTCCCAAAAATGTTTCGAACTGTTTTTTAAACAAAATTGAAGTATAAGGGAGGAATTGGTATTTGTCACTTAAAGCATATCTCTGTCATGGTGAATAAAACATTCAAAGCAAGTCCACTGTTGCCAAGGGAACCTGAATAATTAAAAAAATGGTATTGTGAAACAAAAACATGGCTACTGAATCGAGAAACAGTTGTACCATACGGACACACGTGGTATTTGCACAGTTAATTGAAATATTGTACACACTTGTTTAGTGTCACTGAACACATATCACACAATAGTGTTGTTGATACTAATATAGACAAATGAACTGCAAAAGTTTGCTTTGCAAGAAAAAGGAACTAGCAAGAAATTAGTGAAATAATACAGAGTATGAAATCAGACAGAAGGAGACAGACGTGTTCACTCATTGAAAAATGAACTGCTTTATATTTCATGCAGTTCTGAAAATAAAATAGTTTCTGAGTCATTGTGTATGTCTGTCTCCTTTTGTCTGAGTCTTTTCGTGCCATTTATCACTTCTCTGTGCGTCAAAACCAATTAGTCCACAAACCCATTAACTACAAAAAGGTTTCCTAGACTGTGACATGTTTTGAAACAAATGTTCACGTGAAATAAGTGTACTTCACATTCCATCTAAGACAGACATAATGCATCTAAAAGAGACATATTGTCATGATCACAATAAATTGACGCTTCTGTTGTCAATTTAACATACCGGGCAGCAGACAAACTTGAATGATTTTTTTTACTTGAAGCAGGACTAAAACACCACAATATGTGAAGCGGTGTTAAATTTTGGAGCAAATGGTGTGTTCTAATAACTTGCACAAATGCCATGATATTGCACCAGAATGCCATTCATAGAAAGATATGTCCTCCTACTCTTTGCTCAAACCTCGCCGTGGTGGTCTTAGTGGCTGAAACACTCAGCTGCTGACCTGCAGGTTGCGGGATCGAATCCCGGCTGCGGCGGCTGCATTGTCGATGGAGGCGGAAATGCTATAGGCACGTGTGCCCAGATTTTCATGCACGTTAAAGAACCCCAGGTTGTCAAAGTTTCCAGAGCCCTCCATTACGGCGTTTCTGATTATCATATGGTGGTTTTTGGTGTGAAACCTCAAATATCAATCAATTAATACCGTTTGCTGAAATAGTCTCTTTCCTCGTCAAATTCATGCGAATGCATAGTTCACTCAATGTAGCTTTCTTTACAGTTCGGCTACAGCTTAGTTAGTTTTGATCTTTCTCCTAGTAATATTTCATGATATCATGTTATTCAGCAAGCATAAACTCCCCCTAAAAATGGTTCATGAACATTAGTGTTGCCTTAGAGGTAAAACTAGGCTTACGATACCACTTGGTAAGCACATACTTGAGCCAGAACATCTGATTTATTTATTGAATAATTTGTTTTTTTTTGTTATCTTGTATATACGATTGTAGGATTTTAACGTCCCAAAACCACCATATGATTATGAGAGACGCCGTAGTGTGGGGCTTTGGAAATTTGGACCACCTGAGGCTCTTTTAACGTGCACCCAAATCTGAATACACGGGCTTACAACATTTCCGCCTCCATCGGAAATGCAGCCGCCACAGCCGGGCTTCGATCCCGCGACCTGTGGGTCAGCAGCCGAGTACCTTACCCACTAGACCACCGCGGTGGAGCAGTTATCTCGTACACACTGCCGGGTTTGAGAAGAGTGAATTTAAAACGATGTAAAAAAATGAAACATGCAAATACATCTGAGAAATTACTGTATACAGAACCTTGTGCTGCATGTGACCGCACTCAGCACTGCACAGGGCAAAGTAATTGTTGAATTACATAGCTAGGTAAACAAAAGCATGCAAGGAATCCAATTACGCAGCTGGTTGATCATAAACAAGGTAAAAATATATGAGCAGAGAAATCACAGCAATCAGCGTGAGATTGAATGTCAAAAATTGACATTTCATTCATATGTGGGGTTTAATGTCCAAAAACCACCATATGATTATGAGAGACGCCGTAGTGGAGGGCTCCGGAAATTTTGACCACCTGGGGTTCTTTAACGTGCACCCAAATCTGAGCACACGGGCCTACAACATTTCCGCCTCCATCGGAAATGCAGCCGCCGCAGCCGGGATTCGAACCCGCGACGTGAGGGTCAGCAGCCGAGTACCTTAGCCACTAGACCACCGCGGCGGGACTCAAAAAATTGACATATACAGCATCGTAATGTCCTTGCATATGACAAGTAAAAATTCACGGCTATGTAAAGCAAACAGAAAAGAATTGCTGTATGTTGTAGATGCATGAAAAGTGTACGGAAGGCCCCAAAACCAATTATTATGAACAATCAAGTGCACTATAGAAACGAACAAGCCTGGCATTGAAACAGCTCGACATGCGGATCCTTTCAAATGTGGGCACTGCTGCAGATGAACATCTTTTGTTCTGATATTCACTAACCTTCATTAAAAAAAAACCGAGATTCGCTACTTCTGTACTAGCGAAAATCATTGTTTCTGATCTGATCGTAGCCCTGTTTCTTATCGACTTCGACAATCTACATCAACCATCGTGACTCTGAATTTCGGTGTGTTGGTGACTGAAACTTCAAGAAGGTTAGGCAGGATCCGCAGAACATTATATTTCACTTTTATTGCATGCTTGTATACGAAAGTGAAATTACGAACTGGCACATACCCAGCATAAGGTCATATCAAATGGTGGGGTTTATGGCGCACTTCGTGATGCGATCAATCCAAAGCAATTTAGCGCACAATCTCGAGCATCTAAAACCTCCGTTTTGAGCAGCAAATCAGCCTTTTTTAGCATTTGACAGTCACACATTTTTAAACTCACATTTTAGGTTTCTAAGTGTGAGTAGGTTATCGTGTTTAACAAAATAAATATATGCATTCACACTTTCTATGATGCCAGAAAAAGTGAAGTTAACCCACAGTTTTTCGGTTTCTTGCTGACAACCCCAGGTTTCTGTATAACCTTGACATCGTGTTTCTTGGCATTTCCTTGTGATACACATTTCATTTGCTAATCAGTACAAGTTTCGCTGACGCTTCTAGGGGCATAAATTTTTCATGCATATTATGTTTACTATCAGAAAGAACTAGACATGTGATGACGTCTGTGCTTTCAACGCAACCTAGGAATATAAGTATGTAGAATTACGTGCTGTTGCACTTTATTGACATATTCATTAAGCTTTTGATTCTTTTTCACTTAATGGAGAATCGGTATATTGCAAATTTCAACAATATGCAACTTGATATTCGCTATAACGAAAGGCTAGGCTTTGCATTTTATTTAAACAGTGTTTTTTTTCAACTTGCACTCATGCCAAAAAAGCACGACCGATATACAAGGGTAGAATTTCACTGTGCTACAGCAGCAAAATCATCCGGCCACTGTAGTGGCTGGCATTGTTTATATATACGGTCCGTATAGTATGATAAATAAAACTTCAGTGACTTGCATAAACTCGATAGAAGTCTGAAGAAATAGAAATTCAAAATTTTCGAAAGTTACTGAACTCACGCGACATGTTACAATTACATTTGCGTACTTCTTTCTGTAGTCATTGCGATCACTCCTCACATGACAGAATGGCGTCTCATAAAAATTTCTGATTGTGCAATTGTTTTTATCGCTTCTTTTTTAGTGTACTGCCTCAACATAAAGCTTGACTAAGATGAACCCACACATACCAGCCAAAATTTCTACACTGCTCCAGCACCTTCAGTGGCACTACTTGGCACACTATGCTAAATTCGTGCTCTTCTGTGCACAGGTTGGTGCAAAATATCATTATGCAAAGTGTTTTAAGGCAGGCTATGCATGCCTTGGAGTTTCGCCGAGCCTTGCCTTGTGTATTGCATAATTTTCATATTGTTAATTATGAAGAGTGATGAAGAAAACCCAAGGCCTAATAGCAATTTTTCGTGGAAGATCTTAAATACTGCCGCAAAAAGTAAGGCATTACAAAAAATCTGAATTTTAAGTTGGCATTCAGAGTGTCCAAACAGCCTGTATCTCATCCAGAATACACTTGCGTAGCCTAAAGACTGTAAAGAAAAGGATGAGAAGTGTGCTGCAGCAGTGAACACGGTTCAAGAACGAGTTCCAAAATTAATCATTAAGATGGGGGGAGACCCAAAGGAACATCAAAGTGAGGCTCCACACCCAAGGTTTTAAGAAGCTTAAGACTTTTTAACTTTTTAATTTAAAGGGCTTCATAATTTAAAGAGTGCATTCCAATTTAAGAGGTTATCCAGCTGAAATGAACTGAAATTGACATGACCTCATCTGGGCCATAGAAAAGGTGTTCAATGGGTGTATTGTACATGATTGCAGAGACAGCACCCAGCTTAATTCTGCAAAGTATTATCAGATCCAGCAAACCTCTTAAAACCTACTGCTCTGTCTTGGCCGTGAGGAAGTTGTGAATTTAAACTCGTGCATGAAGGTCATAGCGTACAAGGTGAGGCTCATTGTTGCTCAAAAGTACAGAATTTAAGAATAGCCTCAAGGCTTAACTTGGTTCCAGCAAATGACTAATTGGGCCTAAGACTATGTGGTTTTGCCAGAAACTATGCTGTAATCACTGTCCAAATGTGCGATTTTTTTATGATAAGCGTACAATCGTATCACACAGCTGTTCTTCATAGGTCAGAGCATGACCTCTTTACACAAAAGAAAAACGTTTTGCAGTGTAACTTATAAGCTCACAATAGTCAGTTTTAGTGGCACTATTGTCTGCAGCTGTCATCCTTACTGAGATAGGAAGCTGAGCGTGGGAGCAATCTAAGGCGGAATGCAGATGGTGATAATTCATCCTCCCGTAAAATTGTAGAAGTGCTTGATTATTTTTAGCAAAAGCCCCCTTTTCAGGCATCATGTTAGGTGACGAATCACAATACTTGCTTGGAAGAAGAGTAGATTTCCACAACACCTCACTTTATGTGAACTTCTTTATCAGTGGATGGTCGAAAGCTTCCCACTCGTTATGAAGGGCCGAACCATAATTCACCATCCTCATCATCATCGGCCGCAGCATCAACAAAGCGTGCATCTACGTAAACGCCTTATAATTCACACTGGCAGCTTTGTTATTATGCAAAATGATGGCGATTGGTGTAGTCAATAAATAGCTAGTTTACTTGCAGTAGGCATCCTATGAGTGTTTACTGAAGGCTTAATGGAAGGCCACTCCTCCTGGTTATGCTGTGATTGTGCTACGTGGTCCACAAAGGCCTGATAATATACTCTTATACAAATATTAATTTACTATTATAATGTTATACTACCCCCCCTCCCCCAAACATCCATGCCTCTCAATCAACTCTAATTCTTCTACTACCTTTTTTCCATTCTCGCTCAAGTCTCGCGGTTGTGTTGTCCTCGCCTAAGAGACAGTTACTGCGTCACTTAAAGAAGCACTGACAATCAATTTACTCACATCAAGATTTTTGCGCCAACGGGTAGCTATCGACCCCCTAGTAGCGATTCTCGAGCTAAAACGCATCTGAGGTACGAATGAATATCTGTAATATTAATTAATATATCTGCTAACGAACGTGGTTTAAAATGGGTCGGAAGCCCGCCCAATTCTAGTGCTGTCAGCGCTACCTCGTGGCCACGTCGAAGCCACTGCACAGCTGATGCTGCTTTCAGAAAAAAATGATCATGTCATGCACACTGGCATTTCGTCTGCTAGGAGCACACGTGCAGACAGTCCAGCTGTGTCTTAGACTAAATACCCTCCATGTGATTTATGCCGGCTAGGTGAAGTAGCGCCAAATTGTTCTCCCTCTCCCTTTAGTCCCGGCCTCGAGAAGGGGCCTCGTACTGCCAGTGAAACCGAACTCACTCGCCAACCCAGGATTTACCCTGTCGCAGCTCGGCACAAAGTGAAACGAGCAAATGCGGCTGTTCTTTTCAAATGTCCAGTCCCTCTGTACATCGGCGCGTACGAAGTCAACCCAAGCCCCTGGCTGTGTTGAGGCTTGTGGCTTCAAAATGCAGGTAACGCCACACAAATTCCGCTTTTTCCGCGCATGGACGTGCAGGTGCTCACTGTGCAGCGGTTCCCCGGCATTATAGCTCGTGTTGTCACTCTGAATGATCGTACTCACGCTGGGAAGCACATGTCAAATCAATCGATGAGACACGATGAATCGCGTGCTTCAGCACAGCAAGAAGAGCCATTAGTGAGGGCATGGCCGGGAGTCAGCTCCAAACACTCTCAGATCGTCGACGTCATTGTCATTAACGTATCGTAACTCAGGGTGGTATTTGTGGACTGTATCACACCGAACACGTAGCACTAGTGTCGTTGTCACAGGGCACTCCATTTCCCGTTTTTTCTCCTTAGCTTTTCTACGCTGTTTGACGTCAAATTAAAATACTTTCCACGCGACGAATGCCATTAAAATTTGGCCAAGATGACCTATGCATACCAAACGATCGATTGATGGACACATCTTGATCTTGAAATTTGATGTCAGTGCTCCTTTAACCCCACCCTCACCCTCCTTCGATTCAAGGATCTCTTCTCTTTTTCTTGACGGCCCGCACCAAACGAGGAGGAAAACTAGACCACGCAATTCCTGATGTAATAACTGCGCAAGTTTAGGTTTGCCCAAGTCCTCATTCGTCACCCAGCAATGTTATTGATGTGTTATACAAAAATATTGCTACTATCGGTCTTGTAGATACCGCTGCAGCTGTTTCTGTTGTCGATGCTGGATTTTGCCGCTGAATTTGGAAGGTCACGAAGCACTTCTCCGGATTTTCGCTTCGCACAGCCAGTGCTCAACCTGTCTAACCATCCGCAGTTTGCACAGGCCCCGCAGCAATTCAGGACGTTATGTATACGATAGAGTTCATAGTTCTTCCATGGTGCTCCTATACCATTATCTTGGGATGGGACTTTTTGTCGCGTCACAATGCCGTAATCGACTGTGCTCGAGCATAGGTTGAGTTTTGCTCAATGGGTGACCGGGCGTTCGTGGACACCCAGTCTGCCAACAACTTGCGCAGTGTAACAATAAAAAGGCGCACAACATTTATCTATAGCAAATGCAGACATGTTGTAGCGTGTATGTCAGTAGCTACGTTGCAAATCGGGTTAAAATAATCGAGGAAATAAGAAACATTAAACACAAAAGATAGGAAGCGAACTCATTCCGGTATTTCTTTGAAAAATGTGTGCCCTCACGGATGAAAAAAGAAAAAAAAATTCGGCAGATCCCACGTACCTGGTAATCGACGTTATGCGAAGCATGCGGAGGGAAGGTGACCGTGTTGCAATTTTTTTATTGAGCGACCCGTCATGAACTGACGCAAATTTACGTATATATGTTGCACGCACAGGCATATGTTGAAAAGTTGCAGATGTTTATATAACCAGTTCTTTGCACTTGTGCGACGATGCCAGCTGTAACATGCGCATTAGCAATACCAGTAGCTGATATGAAGCGCTGATGCTCGCGAAGATTTGCCCTCGACACTGCTACATAAATCAACTTCAGCTAATGCAACTAACCACAATTTACGTAACCCAACGTGACAGCTGTATCAAAGGAGTACATATGTAGTGTTTAAAAGTTGGGTAGGCAGCACTGCAACCAATATTGACGTTTCAAGAAGATTAGCGTCTATTCAAAAAGTGAGTTCCGCGACCTGGCGTAGCTCTGTGGTAAAATCCTTCGTTGCCACGCATAATGCTTGTATTTGATTTCAGCTGGGATTCTGACATTTATTCTTTCCATTCGTCGGGTCGACACTACCAATGGCGGGTATTTCTTAACGCTCACGTGTTGAATGATGTGTGGAATTTAACGTCCTAAAACCACCATATGATTATCAGAGGCGCCGTAGTGGAGGGCTCCAGAAATTTCGACCACCTAGAGTTCTTTATCGTGCGCCCAAATCTAAGCGCACAGGTCTACAGCATTTCTGTCTCCCCTGGAAATGCAGACGCCGAAGCTGGAATTTGATCCCACGACCTGCGTGTCAGCAGCCGAATACCCGCTCGTGCGTTAAAAAAATTGTCCAAGTGTGTTCTCCTCGTTCGTGGGTAGATACTAAGTGTCAACTACCTATAGAACATATCTGCAAAGCAGCGACACGTAGCCACCTTTTCGTATGTGCCACTGTCTGGGGGGAAGTGTTTGATGACGTACACGACGGTATTTTGACATTGTTCATTGGTTGACCAGCGCGTCATATTTCTGAAACCATCTTACCCTCCCATGCTAATATTGGCTTACGCCAAGTTAAGGGGTTGACCACGAGATCACCCAAATAGATATATATATATAGATAGATAGATAGACAGATAGATAGATAGATAGAAAGATAGATAGACAGAAAGATAGATAGATAGATAGATAGATAGATAGATAGATAGATAGATAGATAGATAGATAGATAGATAGATAGAGTGATTGATACGCTTGTAGTGGAGCATACGCACCAACGCGTATGCGCCTTCGGAAGACAACGAAAAGCCCGCGCTCTGCTTGCTCGAGAGTTTGTGCCGCCTTTTCCAGACTTGCCGTACGCCCACGTTTCGTTGCGACCTCGTTGCGACTTCTCGGCTCGAATAAACGCCATCACATTCGGTGGAGGCTGCTGAGATCCCCAAGCAGACCTGGAGCTCCGCTCTCACATGTTGCCTGAAAGACTACCGCGAAAGATGACTGACGCAGTCGCCAACCAGCCCGTCCCAGCCCAGCCAGCACCATCGGCTGCCCCGTCTACCTGCCCCGGCGCTACTCGCCAGCGGGACCCACTGATCTTCAGCGGAAGTGGTGAGCAAGACGTCGAACGCTGGCTCTCCTTGTACGAACGCGTAAGCGCCAGCAACAAGTGGGACGACGACTCTAAACTCACCTACGTTATTTTTTACTTGGCAGACGTAGCTAAGCTTTGGTTTACCAACCGCGAAACCACCATCGCCAATTGGTGCTCCTTTAAGACCCTCGTAACTGAAGCGTTCGGCCGACCAGAGGTCTGCAAGCTCCGCGCTGACCAGCGTCTGCGCCACAGAGCCCAGCAGCCTGGCGAAACGTTTACGAGTTACATTGAGGATGTGCTCGACCTCTGCGGGCGTGTTAACTCATCTATGCCCGAAGAAGAGAACATTCGGCAGATTGTCAAGGGCATTGAGGATGGCGCATTCCAGATGTTGCTAGCGAAAAGCCCGACCTCGGTGGCAATCCTCGTAAGCCTGTGTCAGAGCTTCGATGAATTACGCCGTCAGCGTTCCATCGCCCGACAGAGTGTCTCACCACCAGATTCCATCTTTGCTGTCGCACTCGCAATTGCCAACGTTCGCCAAGAAAGTCTGTCCAACCAGATCAAAGACTTCATCAGGGAGAAAGTCGCCCGACAGCTCTCCCTGCTGCCGCATAGCGACGCGCCCACCGCAAGTCTGCTTCGACACTGCAGCAGCCTATACGCACTGAAATGTGCGATGTCCTACCTACAGTGCAGGCCCCTTACGCATTCACTTCAGCAGCATCTTATCTCTCAGCTGTCAGCTACGCACCACCTGCACCATCTTCACCTCTCAGCTACGCAGTTGTGGTTGCGCGGCCCCCACCGCATTCAGTATCCTTATCGGCTCCACCTCCTCCGGAAGCGCCTCCGGTTTACAGGCCCTCACCTCGCTTTTTCTGTCCATCTAATGAGTGGCGAACCCATGACAACCATCCTATCTGCTGCACGTGTGGCATCGCTGGCCACATTGCACGCTACTGCCGCCGCCGTCCCACACCTGCGTACGCCTCCTTTGGAACTCCTACCTATGCGTCGCAGCAGGCCACCACGTCTGCATACGAACAGAGGCACTCTGACACGGATCGTCACCCATAAACTTCTCGTTTCCCATCTCCTCGTCACCGATCGCCATCTCCTATGCGTCGTAGACCACCTCCTGAGGATGGAAACTAATCAGTGCAGTTCCAGAGGCAAGAACTGCAACTTCTGCGCAGTTATCAAGGCCTCCATTTTCGCCGCAAATTGTTGTTGATGTCAAAGTTGAGGGAGTCGCCACACAAGCGTTAATTGATACTGGGGCCGCCGTTTCTGTGATGAACGAAAAATTTTGTTGCAAACTGAAGAAAGTGACCACATCTCTCTGTGGCATCGTGCTGTCCACGGGTAGCGCGCAACGCATTCAGCCCTCGGCTGTGTGTACGGCACGCGTCGTCATCCAAGACGTTTTGTACATCGTCCAATTTTTTGTACTACCATCTTGCTCTCATGACCTCAACCTGGGTTGGGATTTCTTATCAGGTCATGAAGCTATTATCGATTGTTGCCGTGCGGAAGTGTCCCTAGTGCCAAGTTGTGAATTTCCATCGCCCGACCATTCACCACTGCTCTGCAAACTCATCGCTGACGACGACATCACCTTGCTTCCGGAAGCTTCAGTCCCTATTAGCCTTTTATGTGTGGCGCAACCTGACGCTACTGTGGTGTTTACGCCATCCCCTGTTTTTACTGAACGCAGGGGCATCGTGCTCCCATTTGCCGTTCTTACAATTGCGTCTGGTTTAACCGTAATGCTAGTTACCAACCACTGCAACTACCCCATTGGCTTGCTTCGTGGTGAAACGTTAGGATATGTGCAACCTGTCGACCATATCAATGATATTATTCTTCCCGACGAAACGTTATGTCACATTGCCGCAATCACTGAGGCGTCTGAGCCATCAAGCTCGCCAGCTTTCGACAACGCTATTGACGCCGACCTTCCCCCCTCGCATCGCAGCCAACTTGTTGCTCTCCTTAACAAGTTTCGCACTTCTTTCAACTTTCAGAAACCCGCTTTGGGCCGCACCAAGACTGTCACTCATACTATTGACACCGGCTCACATTCACCTCTGCGACAGCGTCCTTACCGCGTTTCTGCCGAAGAGCGCCGCGTCATTACGGAGCAAGTAGATGACATGCTTAAACGTGGAGTAATACAGCCTTCTCAAAGCGCTTTGTCGTCACCCGTGGTTCTGGTAAAGAAAAAAGATGGCACCGTTCGATTTTGCGTGGACTATCGCCGCCCAAACAAGATTACAAAGAAAGACGTCTACCCGCTACCACGAATACACGATGCTCTTGACTGTTTACAAGGCGCCGAGTACTTTACATCCTTGGATCTGCGTTCTGGGTATTGGCAGGTGCCAATGGCTGAATGTGATCGCCCTAAAACAGCCTTTGTAACGCCGGATGGCCTATATGAGTTCAAAGTCATGCCATTTGGGCTCTGCAACGCGCCTGCGACGTTTGAGCGCATGATAGATACCATATTGCGGGCCCACAAGTGGAAAACTTGCTTGTGTTACCTAGATGACATTGTAGTCTTTTCAGCTGATTTCCCGACACATCTTCGTCGTCTCCACGAGATTATGACGTGTCTAGTTTCTGCAGGCCTACAACTTAACACCAAGAAGTGACACTTCGCAGCCCGAAAACTAACCATCTTGGGACACGTCATCACAAGAGACGGTGTTCTTCCGGACCCCGATAAGCTTCGAGCTGTCGCTGACTTCCCAATGCCCACATCACTGAAAGCCCCAAGAAGTTTCGTTGGTCTTTGTTCTTACTTTCGTCGCTTCGTGCGCAACTTCGCGTCCATCATTACACCTCTGACTAGTCTGCTTTCCAACAGCAAAGGTATATCTGCATGGTCACCTGCATGTGACGACGCATTTCACCAGCTGCGCCGCCTGCTGACCTCGCCACCTATTGTTCGCCACTACGACCCCACTGCTGCCACAGACGTTCACACTGATGCAAGTGGCGTTGGTCTTGGCGCAGTTTTGGCACAACGGAAAGGCACCCAAACCGAATACGTAGTCACTTATGCAAGTCGCGCTTTTAAGAAGGCTGAATTGAATTACTCCGTGACAGAGAAGGAGTGTTTGGCCATAATCTGGGCGCCTACGAAGTTTCGCCCGTACCTTTACGGCCGTCTTTTCGACGTGGTCACAGACCACCACGCTCTATGTTGGCTGTCCACCTTGAAAGACCCGTCCGGACATCTGGGGCGTTGGGCACTTCAATTGCAGGAATACGACGTCCGTGTCGTATATTGTTCCGGTCGCAAGCATGCGAACGCCGATGAACTTTCCCGATCGCCATTAACACCAGATGTGGCTTCTCTGTCACCATCACACGCTCAAAGCGCCATCACACGCCATCACACGCTTAAAGACGCCGGAGCTTGGTAAGAAATACTTCGCATCAAAAAAATTCGGCAGATCCTACGTACCTGGGAATCAATTTTATGTGAAGCACGTGGAGGAAATGTGACCGTGTTGCATTTTATTTTTATTGAGCGACAGGTCCTAAAATGACGCTAAATATATGTACAAATGCTACATGCGGAGACATATGTTGAAGAGTTGCAGATGTTAATATGACTGGTTTTAAACTTGCACAACGATGTCAGCTGGAAATGTGTTTTAGCAACACCGGTAGAAGCTGATATTAAGCGCTGATGCTCGCGAAGACGCTGGCCCTTGACACTGCTACCTAAATCAATTTCAGCGCGTAGCACCTCACCACAAACTACATTAACCAGACGTGACGGCTATATGAAAGGAGTGCATATGTAACATTTATAAAATGTGGTAGGCAGCACTGCAACAACTATTGAGATTTCACGAAGACTAGCGTATATTTGAAAAGTTTTTCCGAGACCTGGCGTAGCTCTGTGGTAGAATTCTTGACTGCCACGCAGAATTCTGGGATTCTGCTGGGTCCCTGAAATTTATTATTTGCATTCGTCGGGCAGCCAACGTTGCCTATGTCAGGTTTTTCTTAACACTGACATTTATTCTATACCTTCGTTGGGTCAATACTGCCGATGTGGCGTATTGCTTAACTCATGCGTGCAAATCACCCATGTGTGCTCTCGTCGTTCCTGGGTAGATACAAAGTGTGAATCACCTGTGGCACATACCCGTTCACCAGCGGCACATACCCGCCCGCACGTATGTGCCTCTGATTTGCAGGAAGTGTTTGACGACGTACGCGTCAGGATTGTGACATTATTCATGGTTGACCAGTGCGTCATATTCGTCAAATCACCTTACCCTCTCTTGCTGATTTTGTTTCACGAGAAATTAAGAGAGTGAGCACGGGAGAACCCAAACGTAAGCAGCTAGATAGATAGATGCGCTCAATATCGCCGAAGTTCACCAAGAATTATTTCGCAATTAAAAAAAAGCTAGGAGACTTATCAGCAAGTATACGGCTGGTAGTGTACGAGATATAGTGACTGTGATCATTAAGCGAAACCTCAGAGACAGATAAAATGTATAGGATAGAAGTGATGGAAACAAAACAAGTTAAGAGTAACTACGGAAAGGTTAAAGATAAAACCAGCAAGAGTAAACTTGATTGGGATTCAAGAGGATGTGCTTTCCTGTTTAAAACGAGGTCGTTTTGCCTTAGTACGCATAGTTAAGCAAGCTTCAATGAAGAAGGAAAATACGCATGTGCGAGGGGGGTAAGTGGAAACGATGGATCATGTTTATTGAATGTCAAGGCATTCTCTGGGAGTGTGTTAAGAAACAAGCCTACATGAAACTTGGAGTTTTAGGAACAACAATGAAAAGGTAAACAGGTCGGGGAAAGAAATAAGTGGCGAAAAGGTAAACGAATAGTGAAAAAAAGTGTCCCCAGCTTCCCGGAAGGAAATCGTGAGAAAATATGAATGCGTTGCGTAGTGTCCATAAAGGCGTTTCCCACGGGAGAACCAAGCGTTAGAAGAATAATTTTTTTCTTACACCGTACAGCCAGTAGCGCTGTTCGCCACACGTGGTGTTTTTCTGTCGCGAGAAACGTGGTAGGCGTTTTTAGCTCTAGTAGCTATTGTGCACGGTTAACAAAATACCACGAAGTGAACTAAACAAACAACAATCTCGGCTAGGCATCTGACTGCACACATTTCCGGATGTTCTTTAGAGGCGCTCAACCTGCGAATGGTCCAGAGCGAGGTGCGGGCGGACGAGAAAAGGGGTGCAGGAAGGAGAGAATGCGAATGGTCAGAGAAGGAGTGGCGAAGTACAGCACCTGTCAATGTACTTGACTGCCATAAAGTCAGCGTCTTATCAGCACAAACGCTTCACGAATGCTGGCAGCACAAACGCTCCAAAGGCGTTTGAGACGCACTGCATTGCAAGTCATGTTCAAGTCAAGGAGGTGGGAGCTCTGGTTGCTAGAGGCCAGCATAAGCGCGCACGCTCGCAGCTGCTTCTGCCAGCTGTCGACGCTGAAGCGTGACATGGTTGGGGCTCCAGTTGCTAAGGACGTGCGTGCCCAATGTTTATAGATACATCTATAAACGTTGCGCATGTCCACAGCTGTTGCTATGAGATAGGGAGGTGGACGGATTCTGCCGGACGTTTACCATAGCATGAATGATAAATGCATTGGATTTAAAAGAGCATTCAAACTAAAGCCATTCCGCACCAAGACTTAAAAAGTTGGGTATTAAACGCGATAGTCTTTCTTGGAGACCTTCGACGCAAAAATTTAGGTCTGTCTGTCCACTTGTCCGTTTGCCCGTTTGTTCACTCTTAACGGCACCGGACACTTAAACGGCACCAGCGGACATCCCAAACTGCCGACCCCATCCGCATCACCCCCCAATGCTGCTCAAGATTAAGCGTTTATACTTTTGCGATTTTCAATAAAAAGCAATTACCACGCATATCTGAGGCACCATAACAACACGTATTTATTTTGTATGTGCTTGTGTTACTAGAAAAGGCATACTTAAGTTATTCTAAGGGCCGTAGCGTTTATCACGCGGCACTGATCATGCAACGCTTACACGAAAAGGGAAGTGCTTCCAACGCTTTGCGAAGATGACATGGTGGTGGTACCTATCCATCGCCTTGCGTTCTACGTCTTATCACCTCTGAGACGGGTGCGCACGCCCGTCTAAGAGCCGCGCGTTTTGTTTTCTAAGATAACTGCTAGCTAGCGCTCATGTCTCACGTGTGGCGTGACTTGGTGCACTCGTTCGCCTCCGCTGCACGCTCGAGGCACTCTAACGCAGTGCCTCCAGAATACTTTTCACTGATTTTCTTGCGGAGAACATCAAATAAATGTTTTGTTTATTCTCTCCTAACGCAAGACTATCGTCTTTCGACGACATTTGCACATTACATGCAGATACGGGGCCAATGTTTTTATATGATTACTGAACACCTTAATTTGTATGGAAAAAGTATACTGGTACATAATAATAATAATGATACTTAAAGAATTATAATAAATATTTATTATTATAATATTATTATTATTAATATTATTATTATTATTATTATTATTATTATTATTATTATTATTATTATTATTATTATTATTATTATTATTATTATCTTGAGCTTGCTGATGCGCAGGTCTACACCTCGTCCAATGGTGGCGCTCTTTCAAGTAGCCTTCTATTGTCATTGAAAAAAAAACCACATGCGTGGTCTTTTCCACACTTATCCTGCTCGAAACTGAAAAACACCTTTTTTTCGTCTTCTTCAATGATTGTAATGATCACCCCGCCCTTTAATACCTAGGTATTGTCGTTACATCTGCCCTATGCTGGTGATATATGAGTTAAAAAAGTTGCAGTTTTATTCAAAGAAGGGTTTAGTTTTCGGTTGTGGCATTTCAGAAATGACACCCCTGTGAATGTCGCGTCCATTGCCCACATCTTTCGCTGATTGATTACAACATGAAAAGTATAAATTACCGTACGGCCAATAATAAAACCATATTACAGCTCTACAGGTTGTTTAATTACCCTACGATTGGCAACCAAGCCACGAACCAAGAATAAATTCACAGTGTAAAAGGTGCCGATCCGGGTGATTACACTTCGTTTTGTTTTCGTCGTTGAAAGCGCTTTTGAAGGTCAAAATTGTTATTGCCACCTCTGCGATAAAGAAGGACAAAAACTAGAAGGCGCGTCATCGGAAAAAACGATAGTTATAGCGCTAGTACAGCATGATGACAAAGAGACAAGAAGGACACGAGCGCTTTGTCATCGTGCTGTTCCCGCACTATAACTGTCTTCATGTCGTACCAACTAGCCCAAACTACCACATTTCTAATTGTCATTGGAGCCGCGCATGCTCACACTTGTCGCCTTTCGAACTATGAACATCAATTCTGCTGC
The DNA here is from genome assembly GCA_013436015.1 of Rhipicephalus annulatus. Classification (NCBI taxonomy): domain Eukaryota; kingdom Metazoa; phylum Arthropoda; class Arachnida; order Ixodida; family Ixodidae; genus Rhipicephalus; species Rhipicephalus annulatus. The sequence goes on along the minus strand of WOVY01009918.1, from coordinate 32,968 downwards.
TCTGAGATTAACGCTACGTCGTCCTAGACATATATGTTCACCGCTGCAAGTTAACTTTTTAGCCAGGTCCCACTCTCAAGCCTCCCACTCTCCCGTAGAATATTGGGAGTCTTTTAACTTCACCTTTGAGGGTTAAACGCGATAGACGTATTATTTATCAAGTGCGCGCTTCAGACACTTCATTCATACTTTTTTGTGTGTTGTAACACGAGAAATTATTTTTTTTTGAATCGCCACAGTGCAATTGATGAAATTAAAACTTCCTTGTGTCATTGAAGCTTTCGCATATGGCTCAATTTTGTGTTCTGGGTAGCATGCTTTAAACCGTGAGCATTCATTCGTGTGGCTAGAAATATTGTGCGTGACACCAAGGCGTTGCCCACCTCATTTTAACCGTGGCTAAGGTGCTCGGATGCTTACCCGAAGGTCGGAGCTTCCTTTCCGGCCTTAGAAGTTGCAGGTCAATGGAGGCAAATGGATAGAAGCTCATGTACCCTGCGATGGCAGTACACTTTAAAGAGCACTGGATGCTCAAAATTTTCAAGCCATCCACCACCTCTGATAATGATGTCATGGTTTTAGAACGTAAAACCACAGGCATTATGATTTTGAACTTGCTATAAACACAATACGTGGTCTTATTAGAGTACGTGCCATAATTTTTGTGCTTTTGTAATGAGTGGCTTAGTTTAAACCATGAATTTTTTATGACAATCGCATGTTCTCACTCCCGCTGGTTATTGGCGCTTGTCCTAGGAAAAATTACGGCGACATGTTGAAATGACAAGGGTGGTTCGTCACGTTTGCCCATGCGGGCTCAACAAAACGATTGATTAAAGATGGCGCAGGAGTAGATTTCAAACAACACTTATCACAACAAGGGACTCGACAGACTACCAAGACAAGCACAGAAACAAACACACTTTAACTAACTAACCTCGAGGCAGTCAACGTGACCCCACGATAGGCCACGGCATCTCAAACTAGAGTCTCAATTGATACGTGGGGTTTAACGTCCCAAAACCATCATAGGATTATGTAAGATGCCACAGTGGAGGGCTCCGGAGATTTCGACCACCTGGGGTTCCTTAACGTGCACCCAAATCTGAGCACACGGGCCTATATATACAACATTTCCGCCTCCATCGGAAATGCAGCCGCCGCAGCCGGGATTCGATCCCACGACCTGCGGGTCAGCAGCCAAGTACCTTAGCCACTAGCCCACCCTGGTGGGGCAACCAGCGTCTCGAAGAGGCAGCAGTTCACGTTCGTCGACGACCCTTGTTAAAGGCAAGACGAGGTGCGAAGGTGGCACACTTCCTGCGTGCTGCAACGGCAAGAAACGAGGCCTCCATCAGGCCTTATGTATGAACACACCCTTCAACCGTCCCAGGTAGCGGTAGTAATCAGGAACCGGGTATTTCTGTCTAACACGCCGACGTAGCAGGAGCAGCGCCTAGTGTTGGTGGCGCCGGACAGGTGCCTCTGCTTCCAGACCTAGAACGCCAGGGAACAGACCAGAGGAGCTCTACGGACAGCGCCGTCGTCCGGCGTGTCATAACTGGAGCCACCGACAAGGCCACCACGCAAGCACCAGGCCTTCTGCAAGGATTGCCGTAAAACCTCCAAGGACAGTGCCCTAGTCTGGCGTGTTCTTCGGCTACGTCTTGCTGGGATATCTGCGTGATCCATGCAAGCCTCTGTTATTAAAGACGATAGACTTTCTGGGGGCCTTTGACACAAAAATTTTGGTCTGTCTGTGTGTCTGTCTGTCTGTTTGTACTGTTGTTTATTTGTCTACCCTTAACAATACACCAAACAGCACTAAACTATACCCAAAATGGTCGAACCCATCCGCGGCGCCCACCAATATTGCTCAAGATTCATCGTTCATAATGGTGCGATTCTCAACTTAAGAGCAAATATTGCGATATCTGAGGCACCAGAACAACACGTCAATATTCTGTTTGTGTGTTTTTTACTGGAAATTGCATACATAAGTAATTTTAGGGACCATAGCGTTTATCCCGCTGTGCTTACAATGCAACGCTTGCACGAAAATGCAAGTGTTTTCAATGCTTTGCTAAGACGACACAGTCGTGGCACCTACCCGTCACCTCGCGTTGTACACCTTTACCTCCGAGACGGGCGCGCACGCCACGCACTTCGTTTTCCAAGATAACTGCCAGATAGCGCTCATTTCTCACGTGTGACGTTAATTGATGTGGTCGTTCGCCTCCACTGCACGCTCGAGGAATTCTAGCGCAGTGCCTCCAGAATACAATTCACCAATTTGCTTGCTCAGACCATCAATTAAACGTTTTGTTCACTTTCTCCAGACCCAATACTATAGTATTTCGACGACATTTGCAGTGTAACATGCAGATACTCGGCCAATTTTTTTTTCTTCTTTTCTATTGTGATAGCAATCATATGGACGTTCTCCGTGGGATTTCGCCACCGGCGTTAACTTGGACGTCGGCGTCCAAGTTGACGCCGACGTCCAACTTTCTTTCTTTCTTGCGATATGAAATCGCAAGAAAGAAAGAAAATCATGCAGAAGATACTCTGACACGCGGAATCGAACGTGGGACCTCCGAGTCGTGAACTCTAGGCATTAACTACTGAGCCAACAAGAGGCACCTCCTTCAACGTTTCAACTGCAAGCTATTTATATCTACCACTTACCGTGGTTGGAAGGCGTCTGGGGGGGGGATACCGTGTTTTTACCATTATCAGTGAGATGGCGCGTTGAACGCGTGGCGGCTCACATTTCTCAGGTACTTTGGCCCACGTATAGAATAAGAGGGCAGGAATTGCGCGCCCTTATCTTGCAGGGGGGAGAATCGTACGTCTTGGCTAGCCGTTCAGTTTTCAGTTCAGTTCAGTTCAGTTCAGTTTATTATTCATTTCAAAAAAGTAGTACAGTAATATTAATATACAGACGAGGGTCCCAAAGTTAAAAACTGTAACGGGACCCTCGACGAGGGTCCCACAGTTAAAAACTGTAACGGGACCCTCGATGCATTATAACAATCAATAAATAAGATCAAGTTAACAAGCAACGAGTTTTGTTGGAACAATTGTGTTGTAGTTACCGGGCGCACAAAAATCACTGCAGTCATTGCATAGCCTTCGTTTGCGAAAAGGGCGTGATTTTCAGACACAGGGAAGTAACAAGTGAGACGCATATTCGCGTTCATCTGTACCTGTCAGTACGTTTCGTGCGTCCTTTGTGCGTGAGAAACGCGGTGCACGTTTCGATCTGCTTGCCATTCTGCGCGAGACCTTCCAATTTGTTGCTATCGCGTTCATTGCTTCGCCTTTGAAGCGAAGCTGTGACTTTTTTTTGCCGTGTCACCTCCGCACGTGCCACCTGCCACTGACTCGCCTTCGTGTCATTGTCGTCCAAAGACCTCAAAATTCGACTAAAAGTTCGCACGTACAGTCATTCACGCCACAAATTTCATTCATTTGTTACGGTTTTATTGTTAAGCCTGTAAACAGAACGCGTCTTTTGGTAAAACATAAATGTTTTCTTTTGCTGCATTTCCTAGCGGAGAAACATTGTTTCGCTGTAGTTCCAAGGAGACGCGTGTCTGTGTGGTAGAGCACCTGCTTTTCACGCTAGCGGCCTGGGTGCCATTCTTACTCGGGCCAAGAAACTTTCATGATTTTATATGCGTCTTTTGCAAATTTTTCGACACTGACAAGATTATGATTAGGCGCTCCGAACCAACGACGCCCACACCAACGCTGATGCTAGAATTTTTGCGAGACGAGCTCTTTGTCATTATCGCGTTATGTTTCCTAGCCTTGCTAAAGCTTTCTTTACCATTACAACCACGTGGCACTACATCTCAACGGTGAAACAGCCTGTTCAGTAAAACTGCAGAAGACCCGTATCTGAACCATCGTAATAAGCAGAAAGTTGATAAAGCACAGCAAAAAGTAGCCTGCATGTCACGCATTCAGTTTGCGAATCTCCATATCGAAATTTCTCTCGTACAGGGCAAACCCATCATGCTCGCTTTCAGCACTGGCCTCATCAATGGTTTGGCAAAGAAGCAGTGGAAACTCCAAGATTGTGAATCGCTGGATGCCCGTGCTACGTACTTTCTCAGGTTCCAGAGTACAGTGAAACTGCATTTGGGGCAGGTCTTTCAAGTAAACCAATCGCTGCACAGGACCGACATCATCGCTGTATCTCTCTGTGATACACATCCATAGCCTTCTCAGGGCCTTGATTACTGGTTCTGAGTAAATACATAGGTTAAACTTTTTGCTCATTGTATCAATCAAAACTTATCATTTATATTGCCGTGTAGCATACTGCGAAAGTTAGGGAATACAAAATGGTCTACATTTCTCAAAAGGCTCCCTGGGCGCTGCCACAATTGTAATTTAGCTACGATATATAAACGTAACATCCTACAAACGCACTGCCGAGACCGTGACGTAAGCCTCGCTACTCTGGTGACGAAATTTCTAATAAAGCTGTTGTTTCTTTCCTGCGAACAAGAGGTCGGGTGAACCGAGTTAACGTATTATTGCTGACTGTTCTTTTCAGCACGTGAAACATGGAAGAACGAAGCACTTAAGTAAATGGATTTTAAATACGCTAATGGCCCTTACTCAAATGCTTCTCACCTCACTGGATCAAAAATGCTTAGTGGTGCTACTCTAAACGACTTGACTTTAGTTTTATCCCCGCACTAGACAGCAGCCTCAAGATGACCGCAGCTAACAATTCACGGTATATGCTCATGCTGTCTGTTGACTCCTTCTAGAAAACTGCTGTCGATTTTGCATTAGTGTAAGCATAGAGTTTTCTACAATACTTACTAGAGGGAACTCTGGCGCTAGTGGCTATGGGAGCTGCAACGCACGGCGCTTCAGCGAGCACGGGAATGATTGGTAGTACACACATATGTCTGATATTTGTACTTCTGGCCTGCCTTTGGCTCCGTGTGTGTTCGTGTGTCTTGGAGCTGTTTTCCTACGAAACAAGTATTAGCAAATGTTTAGCGGTTGCGCTTCACCATTTTATTTTTTAGACTTACTTTTAAAATTGGCTTACGAAGTTCAAAGCATTCAATCTTTCTTTCAAAACAAAACCGAAACACAGCAATAAACGAAGCCGCAAGTACGATTCGCCACCCGCAAGTACGAAGACTGGGCAAATGTGTGCACTACCCATCATTCCCATGGTCGCTGAACGATCGCAGCGCCAGAGTGCCCTCTAGTTAATTTTGAGAAACTCTATGAGTAAACTCATCCGTCAGACGCTAACGAGAAGTATAGTCAAATGGGCTGCCTAGGGTTAGCTTGGTTTCGCTGGGCGGTTTTGCTGTGTAGTATTGGCCCCGAGAATGAATCCTGGCGTCACTACGGTCGCGGCGATTTGACGTCGCGGCAAGGACTCCCCTGCCCCACCGCCTCTCGTCGCACCATTCTATGCCCGCTGTGTACCCGCTCTTCAGCGATACATTGGTGATTACTCCCCAATTTTTTAACGTAAATTTCTCGAGACAGTGCAAGAGTTTGAAACAAGTAATAGTTTTTAAAGTATAAAATGTGTTCAAAATTTAGTTTAGAGCAGCAAGACTCAGGTCGGAACGGAAGCTTTACTGTGAAATTTGCGATCTGCGGCAAGACTCAAGTGGTTTTCATCACATAAACCGACAAACAGGTGCTGAAAAATAAGCTTATCAGCGCTAACGTGAATACAAATAGGCATACACTCTGGGATGGGAACACACGTGGGCCGATTGAATCACAAATTAAGTTAGAACGTTTTCACTTTGCTAAATACATTGCGCTTCACTGGTAAAGTTACGCCTGCATCTGCGATTATAGAAAATAATTGATCAAAACTGAGTTTTCTCCAACCGGAGACTTCACATGAATATGACTGTAATAAGCCCTGAATTACCATGTTCGGAAAATGAACAAAAATGTTTCAGCTTTGCCGCAAAGGCGAAGCATTGAATGCATTAGCAACAGACTGAAAGGTCACGCACTGAATGGCAAGCAGATCAAAACATGCCTCGCATTTCTCACGCATAAATTACGTAGGAAGCGTACTCACAGGTTCAGATGAACGCGAATAAGTGTCTCAGTTGCTACGTTGATGTGTCTGAAAAGCGCGCTCTTTTCGCAAAGAGACGGTTCAACGATTGCAGTGACCTTTGTTCACCCGGTAATTACAACAGAAACGTTCTAATGGAAGCCCAATGCCAGTCAAAGACGTACGATTCTCTCCATTGCAAGACGAGGGCACGCGAACGAGCGTCGGCCTTCTCCATTTTGAGGGGCAAAGTAGCGTGGGAGATGAGAACACGCGCTGCCACGTGCTCACAGCGCCATCTTGCTGGTTATGTTGAAAACGCAATAGTCCCACCCTCACCCCAAGATGCCCGTCAGCAGTGGTAAGTGGTAGATATATAAATAGCTTGCCGTTTGAACGTGGTGGTTCAGCGGCTAACGCCTTGCATTCACGACTGAAAGATTTTTCGGTCGATTCTGAACAGTGAAAACTCCTTCGGGATTTTTTTCTTTCTTGAGTTTCTATATACATGGATACGTATACATGTATGCTGTGTGACGGCGATGACCAGGCCGCCGGTGGCGGCGAAGTTGATGTGGAGAGTGTTCAGATAATTGCTATGGCAATAATAATACTACCACACACACACCAATTTCGAAATTGATGAGATATGTCCGGTTACTTGGATAATATGTACAGGTTTTTTCTCAACAGCCGTCAGAAATAATATAGTCAAAAACCTTGATTTGCGTGAAATGCTGAGTTTTTCTACCACCACGTCACAAGCGATAATGTTCTCCTCACGTAAGAACACCACTGAGCAACCATCAGAAAATATAAATGAACTCCTCCTATGGCGCACTCCGCGACGTGGCCCAAGCAGTGACGTAGCCAGCCGGTGGCACACTAGATGCGTGCTCCCCGCCCCCTTCCCTCCCCCAAAATTTTTTTGACATGGCATACAGAGCGAAAACTGATCATTTATAGGGGGTGCCCCCCATGGTATCAAGACGGTGACTCATCCCCCCAGCTGAAAAAATTGTGTGCCTACGCCTTCGTTCCCAAGTATTAATTAAACAACGTTCGCCTCGAAGTGGCGACGACTTATCTCGCACGTCATGTCCACCTACATGTAATCTACTTCAAAGAAGTATAACTCATGAGGTGGCTATCTAGACTAGTAGTTACGAGCATGACCACACCGTTGCTACGGTCTAACAAGAAGACGGAATCCGACAGCATTAGGGATTCGCGCACCTAATCTCAACTGCACTTAACCTTTATGATTTCAGTGAAATAAAGCTCCAAATATATTTTGAGAGACACATGAGACAAAACAACGTGTTGAGTGAGTAAGTACACAACAAAAACAGGCACAAAAGCGGCAGTGGTGTTTGAGGGATAGCGCATTCCGACATATTTTGCGAGACTCAATTCTGCACGTTAGCACAGAGCTTAATACTTATACGGTGAAAGCGATTTTCATAGATACGTGGATTCCTCCGTAAAAATAACCCTAGAGGAGAAGAAACCAGGAATCACACATGCATAGCTTTACCTAATAGGGCAATTATGGTCTTTTCATTTCGTCTCAAAATCACATGATTATGCTTCAAAGAGTTTGTTGTATACAAACAGAAGCGTCTTCATGCTTTTTACACCCGTTGAGATGCGGCTGCCCTAACTGTGAACGGAATCCATCATTGGGATTAGCTACGCAACACAGACCTTGCTGCTTCTATCATATTGAATGAACGAACGCATGATTGTGCAGAAGGAAAAGTAAGTAGTGTATTCTTTTACATGGAACATTACAAATTCTGTTTTCTTCATTCATTTGCAGCTTGAGAAAAGCACAAAACAAACGGAAACAGCGGAACAGCACGCGATGTAGGTGCATCATTACGTAGGCATCGTGAAGTTTGCGCCGTGACGTCATCCACGCCTCCAGCTGGGTGGCGCCACCCCAACGCTCCGAAGGTAATATTTTTTAATGAGGATGGTTTGAGTCTATGGCACAGCACTTCTAATGAGAAGCTGTTTCAAAGATTTAGAATCGTCTGGTCGGAGCAAGTAAAGAATCAACAAGCCATTCATTGCAAAAACGACATACTGCATTTAGTTCAGGAGAGGACTGGGTGGGTCTCTATTCCAGGGCTCCTTTGAATTGCGCTTCAATTCGCGCCCACTCCACGAAGCTACACTGCTTCTCGAGAGCTCGGATTGAAGAAGCCTCCTCCAAAACCTCCATTATTGATTACGGAGTTTGCGTGATGTTGCGTAGTTTGTGCTTCTATTGGACTGGAAAGCCCAAACCATGTGAAACAGGTTTGCTCTTGCCAGATTTGGCACATTCCGAAGATAATGGGAAAAGCTTCTTTTGGTGAGAGCTGGCCGGTTGTAGAGCGGCGTCGGTCATCGATAATTTGTCGTCGGGACGTTGGCCGTACAGCTGCTCCGATTGGCTGCTGCGCGGGCTTCGCGGGGCTCCGCTGGAGCGCTCATTATCTCTCATTCTTCTGGATCCTCTTCATACGAGTGCGCTTGCCAGATCGTGCTGCATGGCGGACCATGGACGACAGGGAGCGCCAAGTGCGGAAGGCCACTGCAGCTCGTGCTCGTCGGCAGGATCTCGGGGTGTGGACGAAGGACAGGTGCATGGACGAATGAATGGACAGACGGAAACACACACAGATGAACGCATGGACGGATGCATGGAGGCAAGCACGGGTGGATGGATTTTTAAAAGGAAGAACGGAATGACGGATGGAGGAATGGAAGGATAGACGCGTGGACGAATGGCCGGACAGATACACGAATAGACGAACGCATACATGCTTCGGCGTACTCATCACCATTCACTCTGTGGATATGCTGTAATTTATTTTTTCCGGGTCTATATTGCCAATCATGACCGGACTGCTATACGGCATGGTTTGGAGCCTGTGCACAAAGGTCTCCTTGGTTGTAGTAAGTCTATTAGTAGTACGAAGCAAAGTTTTCCTTTGTAAACAATATAGCTGCAGTATATGGGCATATATTGTTGCCGGTATTGGTGGTTGAATGCCGTAGTCTGAAGGGTTGGTAGACAGAGCCCGGGGAAAGAATACTCGAGTCGTGTTTTGTGCTAACTCGTTTCTGGCTACCCCCTGGTGACCTGTCATCCAGATGAACTGCTTTCTTGTGGCTTGTGTTCATGCCTACTATGTATACGACGGCAGGAGCTACAGGTAAATGACGTCCTCTGTTGTAGTTATGGTAGGTGACTTTCGAATCCGTAGGTATGTATCCCAGAGTGGAGTGCGTTGCTGCTAAAGAGAGTGCAGGTTTCTCGATAGTAGATGCAATTGGGCATTTTCGTGATAGCCCTGCAATTACCTCACTATAAGAGTAATCGCGTAGCTCATGTGTTCTCAAACTTGGCTCCACGGAACCCAACGGTTCCATGGACGACATCGTGCGCGCACGAAATGCGTTATTACCAACTCTTCCTCCCTCCGCTTTCAATTTGTTTCATGGTAAAAAATGGCAGTTCCTACGTCCCTTGAGAATCTGCGTTATGCTAAGAATGTGGAAGGAAGGTGACCGTGTTGTATTTTCTCATTATTGAGCAACATGTTCTGAGCTAACGATAAATATAGGTACACGTATTGCACGCACAGGCACGTTGAAGAGAAGCAGATATTTACATCAATAGTTCATTGCCTATATGAAGCGCTGGTGCTTGAGAAGATGGTAGCTCTGGGCACTGCTTTATGAATAAACTTCAGCGCATGACACCTAACTTCAACTGACGTTAACTCGATGTAACTACTGAACTGTAGGAGTACATATGTAATATTTATAAATTGAATAACCAGCACTGTGACCCCAATTTACGTTTTACGAACATAAGGTCATATTCGATAAAACGGACTGGAGACCTGGTTTGGTTCTGTGGTAGAATACTTTACTGCAACGCAGAATGGTTGGGTTCGATTCCTGCTGGGAACCTGGCAAACGCTTCCTCAAGTTCATCAATGCCAGCAAGATGAGCCCGATCCAGTGGTTTACCACTCTCTCCTCTAGACCTTTCCCACTCTCTCCAACACCTAGCCTTTGGGTGTGCTTTGCGGTTATGGGGAAGAGTAGCCCCACATGCAGTGTCTTATGACAGAAATAGTAGGAAATCACTTTTGTTTTAAATGTGTACAGATCCGCGGAGCGGCGTCTTGCATTCCACATGTTCACAAAAGTGGCAGTCATGCTGGCTCTGTGAAACATAAGGTATTTTGAGATAGCGTACGGGTCGCGGTTGGTCGCGCTATGCGGGCAAACAATGGAGAATCATCGCTAACGCGTTTCTGCATGCGCTGCTCTGTGACGCGACGGTGGCATTGCCTCGAACCTTAAAGAATCAGCGTGAAGGAGCGAATCTGACAGACATATAATATTGGTGTGGTAAACACGCCTATCTCATCTTCGAGGGAAAGCACTCGGACACACGTGTGACGCCAGCGGGATGAATGGATGGATTGAAATGGTTTTAACCTTTAGATCGGGAGGTGGCTAACGCCACCAAGCCAAAATAACTTATGACCCAAAATCTAGATTTCTTTTTTTCTTTTAATTAGTTAAATTGAGGACACTTTGTACTTTGTAGTGAAGGGTTTATTTTTCACTCATGCTTTGAATTTAGCCACCAATCAAATAATCTCCATCTAGTTAATTCTACCCACTTAAAGTCTATTTTGCCCTTCCTGTCCCTAAACCCCAGTGCTTTGAAAAACTCTGCACCATCATCCTGAACTATAGGATGAAGCCCTTTACAGAACATTATCAAGTGTTCGGAAGTTTCCTCTTCTTCTCCACACGCACTGTATACCATGCCCTCCCCTTCGTATTTAACTTCGTATGTCTTGGCTCGCAATACTACCGTCCTGGCCTCAAATAGCAGAGAACTATTCCGAGTATTATCATAGCTCCTTTCCTTGGCAATTTTCTGCTTAAATGTTCAATGGATCTCTCATGCGGACTTCTTATTCATGCTAATGTTCCACATATTGGACTAACCTTCCTTCACCTTCTTCTTAACCGATAATTCTGTTTGGTTTGGCTTCCTGCTGTTGCCTAAGTATTTACTCGTCAATATTCTGGTTCGCTTCCTCTATTTTGTTTCGACAATCTTCATGTACAAGTAGCTGATAACCTTCCTATCCCAACGCTCCTCCCCATTGCTCTCAATCGTTTCTAAAATTTTATCTTGCGCTAGCTTCTCTGCCCTCAAATGATGTCCATCCCACATCACCTTGTACTCCCAGATTTGGTGTATTTCGGTGTGTTCCTAAGACAAGCCTACCTCTTCCACGTTCCTTAATTTCTAATCTTGCTTGAACTTCTGATGTTATGCACAAGACCGCATTTCCGAACGTCAGACCAGGAACCATGACTCCTTTTCATATCCCTCTCACAAAATCATACCTATTGTAATTACACAGTGCCCTGTTTTTCATCGCTGTTGCATTGTTGTTACCTTTAGTCGTCACGTATATTTTGTGTTTCCTTAGGTACTCGGTCCCCTTGCTTATCCATACGCCCAGATATTTGTATTTTTCTGTTATGTCTAGCGTAACCCTGTGTATGTTAGGCTCACTAGCGTCATTATTATTAAAAATTATTACTGCTGACTTTTTCTTACTGAATCAGAAATCTCACCTGTGTCCCTCATTACTGCAGATGTCCATCAATCTCTGCAAGTCCTCTTTGTCGTCGGCCCCTAACACTATATCATCTGCGTACAATATTGCTGGTAGTGCCGGTTCAATGAGTTTTCCATGTTTGACGAAAGAGAGGTTGAGGTCAAGTCCACTTCCCTCTAATTTGGCCACTAATCCTTGTAGGTACATCATGAATGGCAAGGGTGACAAAGGGCATACCTTCCTAAGCTCCCGTTTTACCTCTGTTGCCTTGGATACCTGTTTTTGTCACTTTATAACTACCTTGTTGCGTTTATAGATATCCTTTAAAAATTAGTGAATCCATCTTCCACACATAGTGTGTCCAGTATTCCCCACAAGTCCTCTTGAACTACGCTATCGTACGCTCCCTTGATATTCCAAAATGCAAGCCACAGGGGCCAGTGTTTCTTTTTGCTATTTCGATGCACTGCGTCTCTGAGAACAGATTGTCTTCCAACCTCCCGCGTTTCCGAAAACCATTCTGTAGTTCCCCCAGCACACCCTCATCTTCTATTATTGCCTGAAGTCTTTCTTTTATTACCTGCATCGCCAGCCTGTAGATCACTGATGTCACTATTATAGGATGGCAGTTGTTTATGTCAGCTTTGCTCCCTTTCCTTTAGAGATCATGCTCATCCTGCTAAGTTTTCATCCATCGGGGACTTAACCATCGAATATTATTTTGCTCACTGCCTCTCTCAATGCCTGCTTAGACTTCGGACCCAATGTCTTTATCAGCATAATTGGAATGCCATGTGGGCCTGTTGATGTACTACTAGAAACCCTCTTCTCAGCCCTTTCCTACTCTTGTTGCGAAAATGGAGACAATGTGCTACTTGATTCATCCTCGTCTACTGTGGCGAATAAGGCACTTGTTTAAAGTTTTTCTGTCAACCTGGTTTTTATATATTCAATAGGTTTGTCCCCTTCTAGCCTAGCACCTTGAGCTGTAATTATAAACCTCTGCTCTAGGGCCGTCTCATTTCTCAGGGAGTTTACATGGTTCCAAAATTTTGCAGCCGCCGTTTTATTCTTTTTATGTACTTCTGCCAGCCACTGAGCCCCCTTTTTTCTAATACTTTCATTAATAAAGCATGCTTCCCTTTACAGCTTAGAACGATTTCTCATTTTCTTCAACGTCATCTGTCGGTTCACCCCACTGCTAATATGGCTCTATTCCCTAAAGGCTTCCTGACGTTTTGCTATGGCTTACTTAACTTCCTTATTCTAACAACTATTGGGCTTGTGTCTTCTTTTCCGAGGTGACTTGTCATATGCGTTAGCAAGGTCTTGCCCAAAAAGTCTATGTAGATTCGTGTATGTCCACACTGTTTTATTATCCTCATTGATTACTTTCTCCATTTGTTTAGTAGCGATTTCTATTTTCCTTTCTGAATAAAAATTTTCCTGTAGTTGCTCAAGTTGTCCCCTTCCCATATGAACTACTCTTCAAAAAATTAGCTTGATACGTTTATGATTACTACCCAGACTTCTGGAACCACATTATATCTATGTGCATTCCCCTTAGCCTATCATACATCCTAGGTGACATCAGTGCGTAATCTATCATCGACTGCAGTCTTCCTACCTCCCATGTTATTTGTCCTTCGCACTCCTCAGCACTGTTTCAAATGATCAAATCATGCCTTTCGCACATATCCATGATCATTTTGTCTGTTGGGCTGGTATACCCATCTATATCTTCTATATGCGCATTCATATCTCCTAGTATAATTATCTCACACTCTCCACGTAATTTCTCTATGTCCTTTGATATTCACGCTTTCATTGCCTGCTTTTCCTCTCTCCCCTTTGCTCCCATCCACAAGTACACCAAACCAAGGTGTGTCATTTGCCCTGCCACTTTCCCTTTTAGCCATGAATGTTCCTTGCAGTCTTGCTTAACCCTTTACCAGTCTGCAGTTTGTGAATGAATGCCCCAATACCACTCTTCTTTCTGCTGCCTTCTGATTTATTACAATATTCCCACGCGTAGTCCTGATTGTTAGGAGGTTGTTCCATGTCCATAATATGCGTTTCTACGAAACCGTATACCATCAGCCTCTCTTCTCTTAGCTGTTCTATCTCTTTCCACTTCAGGCTGTTCCTGCCACTCTGCATGTCAGTATGTCCTACGTCTGAATTGGCTCGGCCCTCCCGGCTACATCTATTTCTGCCCCGGACTCTGCCTATCTTAGGTACTGGTGCAACTTTGGAATCGTATCTGCTCATACCACCTATCAAAGAGCCTCCCTGGCAGTTTTTCTCGTTAGTAGCTATCTTGCACCCTGAAGGGCCCGCGTGCCCCCCAATTGCTACTGCGTGTCCTGCAAGTCTCCAACCCACCTCATGACCTAGCCACCCATCGAAGAGAATTCTGTCCCGTCGTTGAAAACCACCCCATCTATGCACCTCTCTGTTTATTTCCACCACCTTAATGCTTTTTTCTCGAATCATCAGCCATATCTCTTGGTTTGCGATGACAACCGCTCTTTGCAGGCTGCCGTCACGCTCCGATACCTCCGGTATTGTGCATATCACTACCTGCACCTGAGGAGAAGTGGCGCGCATTTCTTCGACCCCTTTTGCCAGTTTGGTTGCTACTCCTGCCGTATTTTCATTTCAGACATCATTTAAACCACCTGAAATTATCAGGAGGTTTCGCCTATCAGCTGTAGTTTTGAGCTTTGCGCTTGCTTGCCTCATGACTGCTTCCAGCTTGCATCCTAGGAACGTCCTAACTGCGACCCTCTTGTCACCTCTTACCTTCTCTTTGATTGATTCTGCGCATTGATTTAAATTCGAGTCCCTGGCGATTATCACAAGCTGTGACTTTTCAGCTGGCGCGTTCTGCACCTGGGGTTACTTGCAGCTGTGACACCGGCTGCTTTGTCCCCTCAAAGCCCTACCACTACTTCGCTGAATCTGGGTCTTGCGACTATTCAACCGGCTGAGCCTGTTTTTTCAGACTTGCTTGCTATTTTTTCTCCGCTGTTTCAGTTGCCAGTGCCCTACTTGTTAATCTTCGTATAGTGCTTCCTTGGTGGACTTGAGCCTTTCTCCCATAGCCCTCGTTTTCTCTTGCTCTGTCGCCAACGCAGTCTCCTGCTCGGTGATTCTGATGAGCAGTTCACTCTGGGCAACTATTATTTTCTCCAATTTTTCCTCGACCTGTCATTGCCTACACTTGGAAGTGTGGCAGCTTGAGCTAGTTCGTATTGCATGACGATAGTTATAGTGCGAGAACAGAACAACGACACCGAAGGTCCCTCGTGTCTTTCTTGTCTCTGTATCGTCGTTCTGTTCTCGCGCTATAACTATCGTCCTGCTACACTTGGCGTCAGCCTCCTGTCTATTCGTTTCTGCACTTGTGTCTACTTTGAAACCCACCCCGCATCCTGAAAACTTTACAGTTTTTTTAATCATGTCTTTTTGACAGCAATTGTCCTTATGAATTGTCTCACCCGATAATTACAAAACACAATCCCTGCCCTACGAAAAAGAGAGAGTCTAAGGTGCACTACAAACATTTGCGCGTTCAGTGTACGTGCATCTCCCTCACAGGGTGGCAAGAGAAAAAAACAAGAAAACAAAACACGCACACGCACAAATTAGTAAATACCTGGTGACTGACCTCCAAAAAAACCGTACACTGTAAAAAGTGCTACAAAGATTTTACCTGCTGCCTTACTAATTATAAAGGCCAGCTCAAAACATGCAAAACCACCTATCTGCGCAGTGGATCGGGAGCACTCAAAAAACACGTCCTACCACCGTGCCAGTCTGAACTGAACTTACATAGTGCAACCCCTCTCGTAGCGCCGCATCGTGACCACTCCCTGCATTCAGGTGGACCGACGGCTCCATTTGCGAAGCACGCATTTTAACTGGCATTGAAATGGAGGGGTGGACCTGACATTTATTCTTTGCATTTGTCAGGTCAATTCTGCCGAGGTCATGATTTTCCTAACACTCATGAATTAAAAATGCCCCTGTGTGTTCACGCCATTCCTGGGTAGATCATCATCATCATCATCATCATCATCATCATCAGCGACACTATGCGCACTGCAGCAAAGCCTCTCCTACGATCTGCCAATAAACCCACTCTTGTGCTTCTACTGTCATAATGTACACTTGATTTTTTAATCTCACCAGCCCCCCAGAATTTCTGTTTGCCCTTTGTGTGCTTTTCTTCTCTTTGAATCCTGTCAGTTAGCCTTGAAGACCAGCGGTTATCTTGTTTACGTGCAACGTGCCCGAACCATGTTTTCGTCTTGATTTCAACTGTTATATTGTCGTGGGTTATGAAATACAAAGGATTTACTTAAGAACACAGACAGTGGAACTCGTACATACGCTTTCAAAAGAAGGCCACTAAGATTGTCTTCTTCACTCGCCTGCGTAATGATGCGATGCTTAGTCAGAGGCGTTTGACCCGCTCGTGATGTCGACGAGAAGCAGTCCTTGAAATGGCTGAGCAGCTTCATAAGACGGCATCTTTCAGTCGGTGTTAGACTCGAACCTATATCGACTGGTGGTGTATGCAGAACTGATTGGACTGTGGCTTCCCCTTAAATAAGAAGACAGTCATGAGAGTAGTCGAGCTCCTCGAGGTATGCCACAACCACGCCTTTACCGATGTGCCAGCGCACATTCGTGAAGTTCGCCAGAAGCACCTCTGCGCACCCATCCACTAAGCTGACGATGTCGCGAGCGATGGCAATGCCTTGGCGTAAAAGAAGGGCAGTGATTCGTTCGGCTATGGCGTCTTCATTACAGTGCACGCCGAAACACACGGAAACAATAATACGTGACAGTGGTGGCACGCAGACGTCGTCGTCGACCACACGAGACGACCTGGGTGATTGGTCTGGATATAGGTCACAGGCTTATTAGCGGTGAATGTAATCATATATGGCCGGCTGAACGAAGATGCGCAAGACTGGCCTGAGCAGTTCGAACGCGTAGCTAAATCGAACTACTGGAGTCTCGATGAAAAGCTGTTTCACGTATACTTCGCCCTGGAAGACGGCGCGAAGACATGGTTTATAAACCGCGAAGCAAGATTGACGACATAGGAGGAGTCCTGTAGTTGGTTTCTTGACACATTTGATAACGTGGACCAACGCCAAACACACAATGCCTTTTGAGGGGCGCATCCAACAGCTGCATGAAAGAGTCACCTTGTTTTCTGAGGATATGGTGCCTTTGTGCCATCGCGCGGGCCCCAATATGCCGGAGGCTCAAAAGCTAAGCCATATAAGGAGGGGCGTCAAAGAGTAGCTGTTCGTTGGTCTTGTGCGGAATCCGCTAACAGTGGACGCATTGATTAGGGAGGCCACGGCAATAAAGCGTGCGCTGCAGCAACGTTGCTGACATTCTAATCACCCGGCCACCTGCACAGTTGCAGGCACCGCCGCACTTACCACAAATGACAAGTTTTCTCTATGCCATCTGATTCGACAGATCATGCGTGAGATTGCGAAGGAGAACTCAAAGTACACACTGCAGTCACAGGTGCTCCCGCAGTAGGAGTCCACGGTAGCGTCCATTGCTGAAGTCGTTTGCCGTGAACTTCGACAAGCATTTGTTTCTCCTCAACAATATTGCGCTCAACCATACCATCCGAACTCATCTCATACACGCAGAAGCTGTGTGTCGTCCATTGGCTCCAGAAGCATCCTACTAGCCTAACAGATAGAGCTATGCAGATGCTGTTCGATGACCCAGGTCCATGCCAGCACCGCAGTACCTCGAACCATATCCTGTGGCAGCCTGGGTTTAGCAGGATTCTGTCAGGCGACCCTATATGTGAAGACCGACATATGGCGCACTTTGGATCGCGGACAAATCTGATGCAACTGTGGATAGCCAGGGCTCATTTACCGTTTTTGCCCACATCGCCGAGCTGAATATCGCGGGAGTGCACCTGCCGCTACGTGCCGAAAGTTCGACCAAAGCCGCGCCCCCATCGCCGAAAACCAGACTGGCCTGCGGGAAGGATCTGCTACCTTCTGGACGCGCTCACCATCTCCAGCTCGTTTTGCTTTACCAAGTCGACGTAGTTTCGTTGGCGCCGTCAGAGGTTGATCTCCCCGCTCACGCCGGAGAAACTGAAAGCAGTGACCTCTGGAGGGAAGGTTGCAAGCTATCCAATAACCGAAAATTCTCTACTGACGCCAAAACACGTGAGATACGACGATGAAAACTCCGCGGAGACAACTGTGACTGCCGACCTCACTGTGATGATTGATAGCACTGAAGTGATGGCCTTAGTCGACGAGGGTGGAGACGTTTCCATAGTGAGTGAATGATTGTCAGATGAATTCATGAAAGTCAGGACGGAATGGACGGGTGCTTATATCAAAAGTGGTACAAGCCAGATATGACACCCACGGGAAAATGTACAGGAAGGCGCACAATTGAGAATGTGGATTTTGTAGCCACATTTGTGATCCTATCGGAATGCTGGAAACATCTGATACTGGGAATGCATTTTTTAAGAGAGTGCGGTGCTGTGGTCAACATACGCGATGGTGTAATTACATTCGCCACTGACAAGCCGGTGACCCATTTTCCAGACCAAAAACCCAGCATGTTACGTGCGGTCAACGACGACGTCTACGTGCCACCACTGTCACGTTGTCTTGTTTCCGTGTGTTGCGGCGGGCACTGTAATGAAGACGCCAAAGCTGTACGCATCACTGCCCTTCTTTTTCGCCAAGGCATTGCCATCGCCCGCGTTATCGTCAGCTTCGTTGATGGGCGCGCAGAGGTGCTTCTGACCAACTTCACGAATGAGTGACGGCACATTGCTAAAAGCATGACTTTGGCATACCTGAGGAGCTTGGCTACTCTCACGACTCTCCTTATGTAAGAGGAAGCCACAGCCAATTCAGCTCCGCATACACCACCAGTCGATATCGGTTCGAGTCTAACGCCGAATGAAAGATGCCATCTTATAGAACTGCTCAAGCCAGTCTTCCGCATCTTCATTCGGCCGGCCATGAAATGATTCAGGAATGCGCATATTCTGGACCGTCACCTGTGCAGGACTCCTTTCGAATGCAATTGATTGAGTAGGGGTGGCTGCCTGAAGTTTTGCTCCTTTTAAAACGCCAAAGCCTGGTTCAACACCTTGAAGGCGACGGCTTGAGCGGTGCACAAGCATTTCCACACGTGGCTGTCTCGTAGGGCTAGACTCGGGGCTTCTCACAGGAGTGCTGGTCATGAGGTGATAGTACCGAGCACCTTTACCAGTGTCACGGGTTATAAAATACAAGGGATTTATTGTGAAAGACGGTCAGTGGAACTCGTAGAGATGCTCTCAAAAGAAGGCCGCTAAGATTGTCAACTTCTTCACTCACCTGCGCTGCGCCGCTTGAGGGAATCCACGATATTTGTTGTCATCACTATCCCGCAGCTAGACGCAGCTATGCACGCGCCAATATTCTCAATCCTGGTTTGTGGTCTGAACCACTCTGCTCTCGTCTTCTGTCTTGAAGTTACTCTTTCATTTTCTTCTTCGCCACTCCCTGAGTCAACCTCAATTCAGGCTTCACCCTCTTTGTAAGCCTGCAGGTTTGTTCTGCGTAGGTAAGTACAGGCAAGCCACAGCTGGCATATTCCTTCCTCTTGAAGGTTAGTGCCAGATTACCATTCATGATTTGATATTGCTGGTCAAATGTGCTCCACTTTATAATTATTATTCAATTTATTTCACTCTCATAGCTTGGCTCTGCGGTAACTAGCTGCCCTAAAGAGACGTATTTCTTTATACGACTTCCAGCATATTATATACTATCTATCTATCTATCAATCTATCTATCTATCTATCTATCTATCTATCTAACTATCTATTATTCAGTGTCTTTTCAACAGTCTTGGCAGAGTGCTGTACTCTAGGTGGATGGGGGAATGAGTGGATGGATGAATGGATGGATGGATGGATGGATGGATGGATGGATGGATGGATGGATGGATGGATGGATGGATGGATGGGTGGATGGATGGATAGATGGATAGATGGATGGATGGATGGATGGATGGATAGATGGATGGATGGATGGATGGATGGATGGATGGATGGATGAATGGATGGATGGATGGATGGATGCCAAAAGCGCTTGCTGTACGCACGAAAATGCTTTGCATTGAAAATGATGCTTTCTGCGGCACGCTATATGGACGGTTGTGATTGCCCAACGGCAGTAAGATGGAGAGTCCCTTCATCTATAGGTAAGGAAGAAAACTGGTAGATCTCACGTACAGTGGGAATCTATGATATGAGAAGTACGAATAAGGAAGGTCGACTTGTCACAATAAAATAAGCACAATGCTAAGAAACGGATATAGATTATGCCATACATAACTTCCATGTTATGATTATCATGTTTGCGCCTGGCCGTCTATCATGTTATGATTATCATGTTTGCGCCTGGTCGTCTATTCACATCACGTAATACCTAACTTGATATATGAGGAGCTTGCGAAATGGCCGCGAGTGCTCTGAGTGTAGCATGTAGTCATGTTTTACGTGAAATGCATGTCATAATTATAATATTTGGACGTGTAAATTATTTTCATTAGGTATTCACGCCGCTTCATAACAAATTTGGTTTACGTGAAGCTAGATAATTATTGGCTGTGAGCAGATCATTAACGTGTTAAGTAGTCGTGTTTTTACATGACACGAATATCATATTTATTATGTTTGCACCAGTCATATACCTCCGTCATACACTCTCGTCATGTAACACCAAATTTGTTTTATGTGAAGCTATTGAAACGACCGCAGCGCACTATGAGGGTAGCATGTGATCATGTTTGATATGACACACATGTAATGATTATTGTGTTTGGACATGTCACGTACTGTTTACATTTATTGTCCGGTCGCGTCAAGTATTACCACATTTCGTATATGTGAAGCTAACAAAATCGCCGCGAGCGCATCATGAGCAAGACATGTACACATGTTTCTAGAAGACACACATGTCATGATTATCATGTTTGCATCAGTCACTTACCTTCGTCATTCAATCACGTCACGTAATACTAAATTTTGTATATATGAAACTAGCGAAATGGCCGCGAGCGCATTGTGAGCGTGGCATGTAGTCATGTTCCTACATGACAAGTGTACATTGACTATCATGTTTTAACCAGTTATATACGTTCGCAACCACTCACGCAAGGTGACACCAAGTATAGTATGTGTAAAGATAGTGAAACGGCCGTGAGCGCAATATCAGGGTAGCATGTAGTGATGTTTTGCATGACGCGCGTGTAATGATTATCAAATTTGCACCAGTCATATATACTCGTCATTCATTCTCGTCCCGTAATACAAAACTTTGTATATGTGATTGATTGATATGTGAGGTTCAACGTCCCAAAACTACTATATTGCCACATGATATGCTTGGGTGAGATCCAGGAGTAAAAGAAGACAAATACAATCTGTCTGAGCTGCTGCTTGGCTAGTCGACTCAACGAACCCAATAAACCAAGTTTGTCTTAAGAAACGTGACAAGACTGGTGAAGGTGCTGGGTACAACGTCTCACGATTCACCCGATGCCCAAGACCCCACCCAGCAGCCGGAACACAAGCCCTGCACTCGTGGACACTCCTGTTCACGGAGTAAGCCGCCGTCAACGAGGCCTACCACCTGAGACACCAACCACTGACGCAGCTACTATGACTTCGACACAAGATCCCGTGCAAGCTCCGACACCTTTCACGCCGATCTACTGCACCGTCCAGAACCCGCTCATGCCTAGCCCCTTTCATAGAGAGCAGCATGAAGATGTTGACGACTGGCTGAGTTAGTTCGAACGTGTCGCAGCGATAAATTACTGGAATGATGCCACGAAGCTCCGGAACGTGTACACTTGCCTAAAGGACGGTGCCAAGACGTGGTTTTTGAACAGGGGTGTTGTTCTGACATCTTGGCGCGAATTCCAGGGTCGCCTTCTGGAGACCTACAGGAGCCCCGACCGCCGCGAACGGGCGGAGCGTGCACTACAATAACGCATGCAGATGCCAAACAAGACCGTCTCGATGTACGTCAACGACTTGACACGGCTTTTCAAGCGAGCGGATCCTGCTATGGCAGAAGAAAAAAAGTAGCGCCACCTCATGCGTGGTGTGAAGGAACAACTTTTTGCTGATTTGGTGCGTAGTCTCCCCAAGAGTGTTGCTGAGTTCCTTACTGAAGCGGCAACAATGGAGCAAGTACTGCACCAACGGTCTGCCCTGTTTGACCGTCAAGTGAATCTGCCTCAACTCCCGAAATTTTCGCCACCCCTGGGAGCAAGAGCCCTGAATGGATTCGCGAGATCATCCGATCTGTCGTCCGAAAAGAAATAGAAAAGATGTACGGGACAAGGCAAATCGATGTTGGTTCTATCACCAGTGGCATCCGTGACGAGGTCCAGCAGGTGTTCCACGCCCATCGTTTTCCGCCGATGTCAGTTGATCCGGAAACGGCTCCTGTGTCTACTGAAAGTCGCCGTCGTACGTAGCGGAAGCCTTGCAATTTGCCACGCCTCATTCTGGTCAAGGAGTCCCGACCCTGCCAGTGCCGCACGTCCCGATCCAGACAGTGCCGCACGTTCCGCTTCAGACAGTGCCATACGTCCCGATCCAGAAAATGATGCCGTCAGTCGCGACTCAGTCGGCGCACGCTGGTTTGGACTTCGATGGTCGCCATGCACTGACGCGCAAGTCGGATCTCTGGCGTACGCCGGACAGACGACCCCTCTGCTATCATTGTGGTGAGGCTGGACACATTTACCGCGAATGCCCATACCGGCAACTTGGTCTACGTGGATTTTCCGTAATTCACCTCGTCCCTAAATTGTTCAAAGGCCGAGGGATATCGAAGAGTATCTCGCGCAACAGCGTGCACCCTTTACACGACGGCAATCGCGGTCACCATCTCCGAGGAGACCCACAGCCACTGGGTCACGTTTCGAGGTAACAGCATGGGAACGCTCTCCAAGCCCTCGTCGGGAAAACTGAAGGCAGCGGCATTCGGGGGCAAGGTCGCTGGGACTCAAAGTGCGGAAGACCTCCCATCGACGCTTGCACGCAACACGGAAGACATTCAATCAGAGAATAATCGCAGTACCGAAGAAACGCCGAAATCCACATCCGAACCCAGTGACCGCGTGTCACTTGACACACCTGTGCTTATTGATGGTTTTCAGGTCAATGCATTGATAGACACTGGTGCAGACTATTCAATTATCAGTGGGAGGCTAGCGAAAGATCTCAGGAAAGTGATTACGCCGTGGAATAGAACGCGAATTCGAACTGCTGGAGGACACGTTGTAACACCACTGGGTCGCTGTACGGCAAGAGTGAAAATTCGTATGTCAACGTTTGTGCTCAGCTGCCTCGTTCTGCGAAGCTGTTCACGTCAGCTGATTATCGGCATGGACTTTCTTCGGAATTACGGGGCCATCATAAATCTCCGTGAGCGCATCGTGACCTTCTCGACTCAAGGCGCAACAGATCGAGAAGCTGATAACTGCCGTAGACCTGCGCTGCGTGTTGCTGACGACACTGTGGCGCTGCCGCCTCGAGCGACTGTTCCCATCGAAGTCATTTGTGTAGACCTCCGGGACGGTGATGTAGTGGCTGAAAGCAACCTATCACTTCTGCTACTCCAAGGTGTATGTGCCGCCCGAAGTGTTGTTCGTGTCCGTAACGGACAGTCGCAAATACTAGTTACGAACTTCAACTACGAGCACCGGCATCTTTTTCGCTGAACCACCATAGCCTATGGAGACCCTGTTGCCGACGTCACGGAGTGCTTCGCGTCCGAGGAAACGCATGACGATGAAGAATTTCTAAACCACATCGACATTAATTCGACGATGTCAGACAAGAGAAAGGCTGCACTTCATGACCTTTTAAGGGAGTTTCGGTCTTGCTTCGCCTCTTCTTCTAAAGTCCGTCAAACACACCTCGCCAAGCATCGAATTATTACCGACAATAACGTCCGCCCCATCCGGCAGCAGCCTTATCGCGTTTCTTCAAAAGAACGTGCGGCTATTCAGACACAAGTAAAAGATATGCTCGATTACGGGATTATTCAACCATCCAGCAGCCCTTGGTCCTCGCCAGTCGTTCTAGTAAAGAAAAAAGACGGAACGCTGCGGTTCTGTATTGACTACAGGAAGCTTAATGGCGTCACAAAAAAGGACGTCTACCGGTTTCTGCGGGTTGACGACTTCCTCGACAGGTTACGACGTGCGAAGTATTTTTCGTCCATCGATATAAAGAGTGGCTATTGGCAAATTGAAGTGGATG
Source organism: Rhipicephalus annulatus (assembly GCA_013436015.1). Taxonomy (NCBI): domain Eukaryota; kingdom Metazoa; phylum Arthropoda; class Arachnida; order Ixodida; family Ixodidae; genus Rhipicephalus; species Rhipicephalus annulatus. The sequence goes on along the minus strand of WOVY01009918.1, from coordinate 8,877 downwards.
AACGACACCGTGAAAAAACCGCGTTTGTGACTCCAGACGGACTTTACGAATTCCCTGTTCTTCCCTTCGGCCTCTGTTCTGCCCCAGCCACTTTTCAGAGGATGATGGACACAGTTCTCGCTGGCTTGAAGTGGCAAAGCTGCCTTGTCTACCTCGATGATGTGGTCATCTTTTCAGAGAGCTTCGAAGAACATCTGAAGCGTGTGAGAAAGGTTCTGGATGCCATTCGCACAGCTAAACTCATGCTGAAACCCCAAAAATGCCATTTCAGCTATGAAGAGCTGAAATTTCTGGGACACGTCATTAGTGCGGATGGAGTGCGACCTGATCCAGACAAAACTGCTGCTGTCGCCGCCGTCCCTGTTCCATCAAATAAAAGAACAGTACGCCGTTTCCTCGGCTTGTGCGCGTATTATCGCCGATTTATCGCCAACTTCTCGAAGATGGCTGAACCTCTTACGCGACTCACCCGTGATGACGTGCCTTTTACTTGGAGCGCAGAACAAGAGGCAGCGTTCACAGAGCTACGGCAGAGAATGCAAACAGCCCCTAATTTGCCCATTTTGATGAGTACGCTGCTACAGAAATTCATACAGATGCCAGCAATGTCGGGCTTGGCGCTGTCCTTGTACAACGACACGGTGGCGTTGAACATGTAATAGCTTACGCCAGTCGTACTCTTTCTCGAGCCGAGACCAACTATTTACATCGAAAAAAGAATACCTCGCAGTCGTGTGGGCGACGACCAAATTTCGGCCTTACCTCTACGGTCGTCCCTTCAAAGTGGTGACTGACCACCACTCGCTCTGCTGGTTGGCAAATCTCAGAGATCCATCCAGCCGTCTCGCTCGGTAGAGATTGCGTTTGCAGGAGTTCGATATTACGATTGTGTACAGGTCACGGCGCAAACACGAAGATGCCGAGGCGCTTTCTCGAGCGCCTGTGGGGCACGCTGTCAGGGGCTCCGAGGATGAAGATGCCTTTCTCGGCGCAGTCAGCGATTCCGAATTTATGTCAAAACAGCGGGCAGACGACGAATTACGACCAGTCATTCATTCCCTGGAAGGCCGGAACTCTCAGGTCCCTCGACACATGGCTCGCGAGCTGTCCTCTTTTTGTCTAAGAAGAGGCATTCTTTACAAGAAAAACGCCCGTGGTAGCGACAAAGCCTTCCTACTCGTTGTTCCCACCGAAATGCGGGACGAGATCCTCCTTGCGTGCCACGACGAGCCCACGTCAGGACATTTGGGCTATTCGCGAACTCTCGCCAGAGTACGCTAACAGTATTACTGGCCGCGACTATCAACTAGTGTACATCGATACGTGAAAGGCTGCCGTGAGAGCCAGCGTCGCAAGACTCCGCCTGTGAGACCCACGGGCCTGCTCCAGCCGATCGCACCACCACAGACACCGTTGACCTCGTGGGAATGGACCTTCTCGGACCCTTCCCTTTGTCGTCCTCTGGGAACAAATGAATTATAGTTGCGACAGATGATCTTACTCGTTATGCTGAAACAAAAGCGTTACCCCGTGGCACATCCTCTGAAGTCGCGCAGTTCTTCGTGCACCAAATCGTCCTATGGCATGGTGGCCCGTCATGCGTGATTACGGACAGAGGGACGTCATTAACAGCACGAATGATGGAGGACATTTTTAAATAGAGCTGCACAACTCATCGAAAAACGACGGCTTATCACCCGCAATCGAATTAACTTACAGAGAGGCTTAACAAGACCATAGCGGACATCCTGTCAATGTACATTGATGTACAACACAAAACCTGGGACAAAATTCTTCCATACATCACGTTTGCATACAATACAGCAACGCAAGAAACAACGCGATTTTCACCTTTCCGGCTCGTTTACGGACGCAACGTGCGAACCATGCTTGATGCTATGCTTCCGTGTGACCAAAGCAATGAAATCACTCCAGACGCTGAACAATACACTCAATACGCCGAAGAAGCTTGTCAGCTAGCTCGCATAAACACCAGTCACCAACAAGATGAAGACGCACGACGTTACAACCTCCGCCATCGAAACGTCACCTACCACCCTGGGGACCGAGTGTGGGTGTGGAACCCTGTCCGGCGACCAGGCTTATCCGAAAAACTCCTAAGCCGTTATTTTGGACCCTACAAGGTTCTTAGACGTGTCACAGATCTTACTTACGAGGTATTTCCGGACGGCGCAGCGTCTTCTCGTCGACAGCTTCGGCCCGAAACCGTGCATGTCGTTAGGCTGAAGCCCTACTTCACACAGTAGCCCTTGTGGTTCACGTGTTGCGACATGCCGTGACATTGCGCTGCTGCTGCTGTTCGTGTTTTCCTGTGTTTTTATGCTTTTTCTTTTTTCGCTTGGCGCAAGCATTGGCGAAATTTCCTCATTTGCGTTGCGAGTACTGGCACTCTCCCTCTTTTGGTTCTCTGTATCTGCGTGTGTATGCCTTCATTTTTTTACGAGCATCGAGTCGATGCTGTCAAAGGGGGAACTATTGCCACATGATATGCTTCTGTGATATCCAGGAGTAAAAGAAGACAAAGACGATCTGTCTGAGCTGCTGCTTTGCTAGTCGACTCAACGAACCCATTAAACCAAGTTTGTCTTAAAAAACGTGACAATATGATTAGGAGAGACGCTGTAGTGGAGGGCTCCGGAAATTTCGACCACCTGGGATTCTTTAACGTGCATCCAAATCTGAGCACACGGGCCTACAACATTTCCGCCTCCATTGGAAATGCAGCCGCCGCAGCCGGGATTCGAAAAATTTTGTATATATGAAGCTAGCAGAATGACCGCGAGTGCATCATGAATGTGGCATGTACTCATGTTCTTACATAACACAAATATGATTATCATGTTTCCACCAATAATATACCTTCGGGGTCCACTGCGGTCACGTACCACCAAACTTGGTGTACGTGAAGCTGGCGAAATGACCGCGAACTCAGTCATGAAAGTGGCATGTAGTCATGTTCTTACGTGACATACATAATATGGTTATGTTTACCCCAGTCACAAACCTTCGTCATCAGTTCATATCAGGTAACACCAAATTTCGTATGTGTGAAGCTAGTAACACAGCCGCGAGCGCACTATGAGCGTAGCATGTAATCATGTTATACATGACACGCCTGGCATGATTATCACGTTTGCACCAGTCAAATACCTTCGTCATTCATTCACGTCACGTAATACCACATTTGGTGTATGTGAAGCAGGCGAAATGACCGCGAGCGCATCATGAGCGTGGCATGTAGTCATGTTCTATATAACACGTATTTTATGAATATCATGTTTCCACCAGTCTGATATCTTCGTCATCGATTCACGTCCTGTGATACCGAATGTGGTACATGTGAAGCTAGCGAAACGACCACGAGCGCATTATAAGCATGGCGTGTAGTCATGACTTACATGACATGCATGTCATGGTTTCCACGTTAGGGGCTGTCACTTATGTATGCCATGCAGTCATGTCCTATGTTATCAGTTTTGTATTATGTCAAGTGAGCGAAACCACCGCAAGAGCAGTAAAACCATGAAATGTAAATCGTGGCATTCATGACATACATTTCGTGCTTTTCATGTTATGACTGGTCACTTATGCTCGTCATACAGTGATGTTATGCCGTAGCAATTTATGTAAACATAAAATTATCCTAACTGCCAGGTGAGCTAAAAGTCATAGTCATAGGCGGCTATATATATATATATATATATATATATATATATATATATATATATATATATATATATATATATATTGTTACGGGGAAATAACTTTACTTTATAAAACGAGGAATAAACTCGGTGGTGGACAAGATGGCGCCCAGTTGGCTCGCAGATCTGACAACATCGTCCTCCTCTTTGTCTTCTTCGTCGTTCTCATCCTACCGTTACATGATTTCCCCGGCGGCTGGAGCACCGACCCGGTGCGAATCAGGAGGCACTGGAGTAATACGGTTTGAGTCGCGTAACATGCACTACGTCAGTGTGAGGGTGAATGATGGCGGGGTCCGTAGGGGTGATTTCGTATGTGACGTCAGTTACTTGGCGTAAGATACGGTAGGGACCTGAATAGCGTGGGAGTAACTTCTCCGAAAGTCCAACGCGGCGTGAGGGGAACCATAACAGAACGAGATCTCCGGGTGTGAAGTGGACGTCACGATGGCGGGCGTCGTATACGCTCTTCTGATTGTCCTGGGAGTCCAGTAAGCGTCGTCGAGCAACTTGGCGTGCCGCTTGGGCCTTCATTATTGCATCACGAGCGTACTGAGACTTGTCATTTAGTCCGGCCGGCAGGAGGGTGTCGAAAGGTAGCGCAGGGTCACGGCCGAACAACAGAAAAAAAGGAGAGAACCCAGCGGTGTCGTGTCTGGAAGAATTGTACGCGAATGTTACAAACGGTAACGTAGTGTCCCAGTCGCGGTGATCGGTGGAGACATACATGGAGAGCATGTCGGTGAGAGTGCGATTGAGGCGCTCCGTTAGACCATTTGTTTGTGGATGGTAAGCAGTCGAGAGCTTGTGTTTAGTGGCGCAGGAGCGGAGGAGGTCATCAACCACTTTGGAAAGGAAGTAGCTGCCTCGGTCGGTAAGGAGTTGTCGAGGGGCGCCATGATGTAAGATGACGTCCTCCAAAAGGAAATCGGCCACGTCAGTTGCACAGCTGGTTGGAAGGGCCCGTGTGATCGCGTATCGGGTAGCATAATCGGTTGCTACTGCAATCCACCGATTACCCGCAGCTGACGTAGGAAAAGGGCCAAGCAGGTCCACGCCAACACGGTAGAATGGGTCTCGTGGGATGTGCAGTGGCTGAAGACGTCCGGCCGGAGGGACATTTGGTTTTTTCCGTCGTTGACAAGGGTCGCAGGCTGCAATATAACGGCAGACGTCGCGGTACATGCCAGGCCAGAAGAAGCGCCGGCGAACTCTGTCGTAGGTCCGTGACACGCCGAGGTGACCCGCTGTAGGTGCATCATGAAGCTGGGCGAGAACAGTGTGACGCAATTGAGTGGGAACGACGAGTAGTCTTTCGGGGCTGTCAGGACGCATATTGCAACGGTACAATACACCATCATGTATTTCAAACATTCGAAGGGAAGGGTCGGGCCTCACCGATGTGAGCCTTCGGATAATACCGTCCAAGAAAGTATCTCGTCGCTGCTCGATTCCAATGTCATGAAACGCGGATAGAGAGAAAACGTCGACAGGAAGGGTGGTTTTAGAGGAGTCGCCGTCTGGAGGGTCGACAGGATACCGGGACAAGCAGTCCGCATCTTGATGCAGGCGGCCGGTTTTATACAGGACTGAGTAATCAAATTCTTGAAGGCGCAGCGCCCAGCGGCCAAGACGGCCTGAAGGGTCTTTAAGGGACGAAAGCCAGCACAAGGCGTGGTGATCTGTGATTACTGTGAATGGCCGGCCGTACAAATAGGGACGAAATTTACCGACTGCCCAAACAAGTGCCAAACATTCCCGTTCAGTTATTGAATATTTTCTTTCAGCAGGCGAAAGAAGGCGGCTTGCATAAGCAACAACACGGTCTCGTCCTTGTTGTTTCTGGGCGAGGACTGCACCGATGCCATAGCCACTTGCGTCTGTACGAACTTCTGTTGGAGATGAGATATCAAAGTGGGCGAGGATAGGCGGAGACGTAAGCAGACACACTAGATTTTGAAACGCATCTGCTTGCTCAGGGCCCCAGATGAAGCCAGCGTCTTTTTTGAGAAGTTGAGTGAGAGGGCGTGCTACGTCGGCGAAGTTTTTAACAAAGCGGCGGAAGTAAGAACAGAGGCCAACGAAACTGCGAACGTCTTTGGTACAGGTTGGTACAGGGAAATCTCTTACTGCGCGTATTTTATCTTGATCAGGGCGAACCCCTACAGAATCAACGAGATGTCCGAGGACAGAAATTTCACGACGGCCGAAGTGGCACTTTGCCGAATTGAGTTGCAGGCCCGCCTTACGAAAGACAGATAAGATTTTCGATAGCCTTTCAAGGTGCGTTGCAAAAGAAGGCGAAAAAACGATAACGTCGTCCAGGTAGCACAGGCAGATGGACCACTTGAAGCCGTGCAACAGAGCGTCCATCATACGTTCGAATGTGGCGGGCGCATTGCATAAACCGAATGGCATCACTTTAAACTCGTAAAGGCCGTCGGGAGTGAGAAACGCCGTCTTCTCACGGTCCATGTCATCAACGGCAATCTGCCAGTACCCAGAGCGAAGGTCAATGGAGGAAAAATATTTTGCGCCGTGAAGGCAATCCAGGGCATCGTCTATGCGTGGTAAAGGGTAGACGTCCTTCTTCGTTATTTTGTTTAAATGGCGATAATCGACGCAAAATCTCCAGCTGTTGTCCTTCTTCTTTACAAGTACAACAGGGGACGCCCAGGGACTGCATGAAGGCTCGATGATATTCCGAGAAAGCATTTTGTCGACCTCCTGTTGGATGATGCGCCGCTCTGCATGGGAAACACGGTAGGGTCTCCGATGGATGGGACTCGTATCGCCTGTATCAATCCGGTGCTTAACAACGGACGTCTGGCCGAGTGGGCGGTCGCCAAGGTCGAAGATGTCCCAAAAAGATGCAAGCAGGGAACGCAGGTCGTTAGCTTGTTCTTTCGGCAAGTCGGGGGCAATCATCTTGGTTAACACACTTTGGTCCGATGGAGGAGTAGACGAAGTTTTTTCGGCACTCGGGATGCTGTCATAACTTAGAGTGCAAATATGGCACTCTGCCGCCGGCACGATTTCGGCTAGAGATATACCACGAGGGAGGACTTGTGTACATAGTGAAAAATTCACTAGGGGTAGGCAGGATGCATTGGCCGTAATAGTGACGACGGTGTGAGGAAACGCAACGTTGTGCGAAAGCAGGACGTCAACATTGGGGGACACAATATAAACACCGTCTGGGACAGGTGGAACAGGGGAGACGCCTATGTAAGCTACTGTTCGTTGAGGGAGACGCAGGTGTTCTGTAGAACAAAGCCGACTTGGAGGGCAACTTGGAGGATCAACAACATTAGGTAGAGCGAGTTGCACTATACCGGCAGAGCAGTCTATCAAGGCCGAATGTTCAGACAAAAAGTCTTGGCCCAAAATTATGTCATTAGGGCAGTGTTCTAAAACATAAAACAGAACTGATGTGTGGTGTCCGGCGACGCTGACGCGAGCTGAGCACACACCAATTACGGCGACTTTTCCACCATCGGCCGTTCGGACCACAGGAGTTGGGCCAGGAGTAAGGACTTTCTTCAGCCGTGCTCTAAGGTCAGCGTTCATGATGGACACGTGTGCGCCAGTGTCAATGAGGGCTGTAGTAGGTACACCGTCGACGTCAACATTGATAAGGTTCTGATGTGCGGGCAAGGTCAGTAGAGGATTTTGGCATCGGGTCGGTATTGCAGCATCACCTCCAAGAGCTGCTCCCGTCAGTTTTCCGGAGGTGAACGCCGGAACGAGCTTGGGGACGGCGATCGGCGAGATGGGGGCGAGCGGGAGAAAACGGCGTTGCGGCGAAGGGGAGCGGCTGGATCGGGGGCGCGAGGAATTCTCAGGCGTTAGCGGCTCTGTTTTCGGTGATGAGCGTGAATTCCAGGCAGGTGGGCGATGGGGCGGAGGGTGAGGCCACGGAGCAGAGCTGGACCAAGCACGGCAGTGACGCGAAATGTGGCCTATACGACCGCAATTGAAGCATATCGGCCGGTCGTCTGGGGTGCGCCATACCGCCGGGTCGCGATAATGTGGGCTGGCAGAAAAACGTCGGTTGGGCGGAACAGTCACGGGTGGATTTGGTGGGGCGTAGTCTGGACGATGAATGGAGCAGACGTTTAAGCCGGCGTTGGCCAGTTCTTGCCTCACGACGGTCTGTATGAGAGAGACGGTGGCGTGATAGCTTTCGGAGTTGGGGGAGGCTGACACGAGTGGAGCTGCGGCTTCTATTTCCCGACGGACAATACGGACAACGTCACCGGGACTTTCCGTAGAAGGCAGGCGAGGGTCTTCGCATGTGGAGGTTGCAGCCGTGTTTGGAAGCCGGGCAAACTGGTGGAGAACACGGCGGCTCTTCGCTTCTTCAAAGCGCCGGCATTCAGAAATAATGTCGTGGACCGTAGATGAATTCTTGAACACAAGAAGGTGAAAGGCGTCATCTGCTATGCCCTTAATAATATGGCCAACCTTATCAGCTTCGGACATCTGCGAGTCTACCTTGCGGCACAAAGCGAGCACGTCCTGAATGTACGTGAGGTATGATTCGGTGCACGTCTGAACTCGACGTGCGAGCTCGTTTTGGGCGGCGCGTTGACTTCCCACAGGCCTGCCAAATAGCTCCCGGAGCTTTTGCTTGCATAACTCCCAGCTAGTCAGTTCTTCCTCGTGCGTCTCGTACCAGACCTTTGCGGTACCTCTGAAATAAAAAATCACGTTGGCCAGCATGAGCGTTGGATCCCATCGCATACGTACACCCACTCGTTCGTATGACTTCAGCCAGGCTTCTACGTCAATGCCATCAGTGCCAGAAAAGGTACCTGGATCTCTCGGGGCTCCAAGATGAGGGTTGACGGTCCAGTTGGAGAAAGCACGGACGTAGTTGGAGAAGGCACGGTAGTCGGGGAAGGGTCGGCATTGTTGACTTCAGTCGCCATGGGGGAGACCACTAGGCGCCCGCTACGAAGCTCGTTTTGCGTGAAGTGAGTACCCAGCACCTCCCACCCAATGATGTTACGGGGAAATAACTTTACTTTATAAAACGAGGAATAAACTCGGTGGTGGACAAGATGGCGCCCAGTTGGCTCGCCAGATCTGACAACATCGTCCTCCTCTTTGTCTCTTCGTCGTTCTCATCCTACCGTTACAATATATA